>OY992876.1:138682861-138782861 GCA_963921405.1 Cepaea hortensis | reverse complement strand
GGGGGGGGGGGCGCTCTGCTCCATTAGAAGATGAAAGGCAGAAGAAAGGGAAGGGGAAAGGTAATACAGAGAGACAGAGGTGGACAATGTGTGATTTCTTCTTCTTCTTCTTCTTCTTCTTCTTCTTCTTCTTCTTCTTCTTCTTCGTTCATCCAGAGTTTTTTTTCGGATGTGATTGCGTTGTGCCTGTTTACAGCAAAGCTGCGTTCTTGCGCCGTTAGGCCGACACATCCGACTTCTGCGGGCATTTGTTGACCGGGTTAACCATCCCAAGGATGTGTGATTTGAAGGATGATTACATTATTTCCTACAAGAAACAAATGAAAATCGTAAACTGATTAGCGAAATTAGACGGAGACCGTCACAATTTGCTGTGCATGATATGAGAAGAAATAAATTGGAGACCCTGGTGACAAGTGGCAAGATCGAGGGGAAGACAACAAGGGAAAGATAGAGAACTATAGTATGTTCCGATTTGAATGCCTTCATTCACGATCAATTATTTTGAAAACTGTCTGTTGCATCGTTATGAAATTTTTCCAGCCGTCTTATATTTACCCCCACCCAAGGAATATGTCTTTGATAGGTCAAAAAAAAACTTAAATCATCAAAAGCGGCGACATTCCTTTGATGTTTTGCTGAACAACTAGTGATTTCTCGCTAACGAAGTTATGTTTACATTAATGGGAGACCTGCCAATTCAGATGACACACAAAGGCGTATCCGGATTCGTATGGGAGTGGGTGCAATGAAAGAAGTAGCTTACAGGGTCGGCTGCATTGCACCGTTTTTTTTTATCCCATATGGCTCAGTTTCTTTCCGCAGCGCTTAAAGCGTCACACAAAGCACGAACTCCGTAGCTCCAGCGACGACCCTCGGGAGTCTCCGAAAAAATGCACTCGTGAAATGAAGGACGCAGCCCGGAATCGAACATACAACCTTCGGAGCCCGAGTCAGACGGCTTGACTACTTCACCACGGAGAATCCCGAGAGGGGTGCAATGTGTAATATTAGTAAAGACAGAGAATTTACAGAGGCACGGGGTAAATAATTTGTAAATTAACAGGAAAGTAGAAGGAATATATTTCTTACCTTATTTTTAATTTCCTTCTTGTTTCTTCAGCTGATGCTGATGCTGTAATGTTTAGGGCCTGCAATTCGTCTGAATAGTTGGAGCAAAATATCCCAGTAAGTGTGTACGTAGATTAAGGTCTGCGATCTGCTCAGACCTTAATCTGTGTTGGACGATTCCAGCAGGTTGATGATTGCTCTCGGTTGCATAAAATTCAATCGATCCTTTCTCCAATAGTCCTCTTCCTCTTTCAACACATGGTCCTGACGTTTTTTCCAGTAACTTTTATCAATATTTAATGCGCGGACAAACAGACAGACAGACAGACAGACAGACAGACAGACAGACAGACAGAAAGGTAGGTAGGTAGGTAGGTAGGCAGAAAGGTAGGTGGGTGGATGGGTGGGTGGATGGCTGGCTGGCTGGCTGACTGGGTGGGTGGGTCAGTCGGTGGGTCGGTGGGTGGGTGGGTGGGGCGGCCGGCAGGCAGGCAGGCAGGCGGACAGATAGATAGATAGATAGATAGATAGATAGATAGATAGATAGATAGATAGATAGATAGATAGATAGATAGATAGATAGATAGATAGATAGATAGATAGATAGATAGATAGATAGATAGATAGATAGATAGATAGATAGATAGATAGACGGACGGACGGATGGACGGACGGACGGACGGATAGACAGACAGACAGACAGATAGATAGATAGATAGATAGATAGATAGATAGATAGATAGATAGATAGATAGATAGATAGATAGATAGATAGATAGAGAGAGAGAGAGAGATAGATAGATAGATAGATAGATAGATAGATAGATAGATAGATAGATAGATAGATAGATAGATAGATAGATAGATAGATAGATAGATAGATAGATAGATAGATAGATAGATAGATAGATAGATAGATCACCGCCAGGAGCCGGACCGAGCCAGCTAGTTTATTTATATATTCACGTTTCATGAAAGAAGCCACAGTTTGACGACACCTCTGAAATATCCCATCTAAATTCCCTCAGTCTGCCAAAACCAAAACCGCCAGACAAAATTCAAAAAGAGTGAGGGTGTGTCTTGCTGAAGCTGTAATACTCTTAAAATGATGGAATGAATGCGGGAGCCATAAATTATATACCGAATGCGGGAGCCATAAATTATATACCGCATATAAACAAACATTGAAATCTGCTGTACAATCTCCAGAACAAAAATGTTTTTGTTGGGTGGACATAATGATAAGGTCATATGCTAAATCTCATCATTTTCCCTCAGTTGGTTACTGAGATATTGAATTGTATATTGAGGCAACAACAAAAAAAACACACACTATAATACCTGGATGGCTTGGCCACGAGATATGGTCGAGACAACAACACTGAGCTGATCCACGACTCTGGTGATCGAGTGAAATGACGAATCATGACCGCCTATGCTTATCGGCATGGCACATGATAGACGGATGGATGGATCGATAGAGAGAGTATTGTGAGTGTCACAGAGAGAGTTTGTGTTTGCGTGAGTGTGTGTTTAAGAGAGAGAGAGAGAGAGAGAGAGAGAGAGAGAGAGAGAGAGAGAGAGAGGAGGGGGGGGGAATTAGAAGTCCTAAGGCCATTTATAAATCAGTTAATCAAACGAAGAATTTATGTGGGGCATGAACTGAGACAAGGTAAAACCACACCTTATATCATACAGTAAATATGCGAAGAACTTGAAGCTTGACACAAACACCGGGCCTCAGTTCTCAGTCAATGAGAAACACGATACAAGATGGCGGCTGAGCTGTGACAGCACGGCTAGGTGGTTATTTTCTCGAGCATCAACTTCAAGTAATCTATGGTAAATTACGACAGGTAATCTATGGTAAACTTTGAAAGGTAATCTATGGTAGACTGTAGCAGGTAATCCATGGTAGACTATGACAGATAATCCACGGTAAACAATTACTAGTAATTCACAGGAAACGATAAGAGATCATCCATGGCAGGTAATCCACGCTAACAACTATTAGTAATACATGGTAAACAAATTTCGGTAATCCATGGTAAACACTGACGGTTAATCGATAGCAAACAATGATATGTAATTCATGACAAACAACTTCGGGCAAACCACAGTATAAAAGAACAGATAATATCTAGTGAACCAAGTTTTCAGGTACATACTGACACGGGGGCGACATGCAGTCTTACTCCATATAGACGAATAAACGCAATATGGTCTAAGAAACTAATTCTTCTTCTTTCCTGGGATGTATGTGTATCTTAGTCTTGTACAGTCTGCTCTCCTCTAACCTGGGATATAGGCATATCTTACAGAGTGTTGTGTCGAAACTCTTCTACCTTTAGATGTAGAGATAACGTGTAGTCACGTTTCGTCTATCCTCCATCCTGGGATATAGAGGTAACTTAGTCTTGTTTAGTCTTTCTTCTATCCTGGGATCTAGAGGAACCTTCCTTCTACCCTGACATGTAGAGATGCCTTACAGTCTAATTAGTGTGTTCCTCTGTCCTGTCGGGGGCTGAGTGGTCTCGAGGTATGGTGTCTGCCTCGAGTGCTGGAGGTCCTGGGTTCATGCCCCGGTCAGGACCGGGATTTTTTCACGTGGACTTCCAGTAATAACATTTCCCCTGGTCTCTGGGTAGTGAGATCGGACGCCCGTGTGTGTTGTTGCGCACGTAAAAAATCCCTTGGCAGTTGGAAATCGAAAAAGAGTAGCCTAACGGCGCTGCTCGGGCAAAATTTCGAGTTAAAAATCTACCCAAAGTATTTTTCAGGATCCTCGCCGATACTTCGGAGTTCGTGCATTGAGCTGAGTTTCTCCAGATTCAGGTTTGAGTTAGGAGGAAAACGGAGCACTTATGGGTTAAACCCGTATGCCGCGATGTTGATCCAACGACTAAACTAAACTAAACTAAACTAAACTAAACTCTGTCCTGTTCCCTTAGTCCCAGTGTGACGAAGACTTTAGGGTGTAAACTGTAGTGTTCACTTGTGGACTTTGTGTCGTTATTTACATGCATGTAATTGTTATTAGCCGCTCAGAAAGCAATGGCAAACTACTGAGCGTAATCTTGCCAAGAAATCAACATACAGCTGAAAGATGCTGGTGTTGACAGCGATGTCCTGTAAAGGATATGCAAAAAAAAAAAATTTTTATTACCAATCTAAAGACGTCCCTGAAAAATATGTCTATAAAGTGTTGTACGTTTTACATGTGACCACAGGCAGTCACTAACTGAAGGGCGTTTCCAGTCACTGTGGCGACACTACCAGCAAGCAGTTTCCACAGACGCGTGATTGTCGGTGACAACCTCGGACATGCAGTCTGTGACAAGAGGAGATCTCTGTGTGAGCGCCAAACTCACACCGCTGACAAGTACCGAGCACTAGGCCGAGTTACAAACGCTTGCAACAGAGGGCAGGAAACTCATTCAGTTTGCTGTTGTTGGACGTAGTTTGCACGACTATTGTTGGACGTAGCTTGCGGAACGATTATTGTTGTTGGATTACTGTCCTGTAAGTAATTGGTCCGCTGTATATTGTTGGTGTGTCCGTTGTATAATGTCTCCACAAGAGTACGAATGACACGAGTTCATGATGTGTTATGTGTATTTTACAATTGAAAAACACAAGAGTAAGGTGTCCTTACAAAATATAATTACAAAAATATAGGCGCCAAACACTCATCAGCAATGAACAATAAGAAAACGCAACAGCATACAGACGAAAACGACACTACAGTGAATAACATTACCTCACAATAGGTGGAATTATGTAGGGTTTTGTGGTTTGTTTGTTTGTTTGTTTGTTTGTTGTTTATGTTGGTCTTGTCGCTGCAGCGTATTTCTTGTTTAATCATATTTTTAACAGATGCCTTACACTTCGTGTGTTCTAATTGTTTCCTTATTCACAGCTCTACGACGGTTTAACTCACGCCATGTATATATTATATGACTGTGTTTTCATGTTACTGATACCGTGCTGTGCCCGCTGTCTCTGCCATTGCTGGTGTCTGACGGGGAGACTTTCTTCCAGGTTGGCGATTAAAGGTCGCTTGGTAAAGTGGTGGCCATGTAGTGTACAGACTGACCACACACACACAATGTATCAGGCTGGCATACTGACCTTGCCAGGATATTCGCCAATCAACATGGAACTAGTACATTTAACTGTTCCACGCTGATGGATTTATTTCGAAGGAGGTCGGAGCATCCACGGAAGTGTTAGGAGTGCAATGATGGTAAACAGAAGTGAACACTTCATGAACTGCAAGAATTTTCTGATGATGTCAAATAACTGCGTGGTATAGATTTCGGTAGCCTAAAAATGGCGCCTGTCCCGTAGACGCAGAAATAAAGACTATGTCAAGTATCTCAAAGAAAAGTGTGGCTGCTATTTTTGCCATGTCCCATACATGTATATACGAAAGATCCGGTTCGGCTGCTGTTTATGCCATCTCTCATACTTGTATGTTTCAATGATCTGGCTGCTGTTTGTGCCATCTCTCATACTTGTATGTTTCAATGATCTGGCTGCTGTTTGTGCCATCTCTCATACTTGTATGTTTCAATGATCTGGCTGCTGTTTGTGCCATCTCTTATACTTGTATGTTTCAATGATCTGGCTGCTGTTTGTGCCATCTCTCAAACTTATATGTGCACCCCGTCGGCGATCTGTTGTACTTTATCTAGCCATACAATAATCTAGGGCTGGGGTGTCAAACTCAATCGCTCCGCGGACCAAAACTCAAATCACACGTAAGGTTGCGGGCCGAACAGGATACACATTCAATAAGCCGAAAATTAAACATTTTTTAAACATTAATATAAATTAAAGATCATGCTGCATGGGCAACACATGGTTTCTTTGTTTTAGCCCAGGCTTTGTGCTATGGAGAGGCAAAAACTCCATCCCTGAAATCACAAATACTGAAGTATTGGAAAGATCAGGTTGTGTGACGGTGTATTCCATGCTCAGTCTTCGTAGACTTAGATGGATAGGACACGTTAGGAGGATGGATGATGGTAGAATACCAAAGGACATCTTTTTGGGGGAATTACAGACGGGTAGGAGATCTCAGGGTCGGCCTCTACTACGATACAAAGATGTGTGTAAGCGGGACATGATTGATACAGGCATTGATAATGCACATTGGGAGCACGTCGCCGCTGAACGTGTTGCATTGGAGGGCAACTATCAGAAATGGAATAAAGACAAAGGAGAAAATGATTGCAGATAAAGCACACATAGAGCGTGAGAGACGTAAGATGGTGCAAAATGGTGGAAGTGACCATGTTTTCACATGCACCTACTGTGGGCAAACATTTGCAGCAAGAATTGGCCTTACCAGCCATACTCGCCACCACCATGGATCGTAGTTATTAAGCCTTTTTAAAGCACAATGTACCAAACTATCGTCTGTCAAGACGGAAAGGTGCCAATGAATAAATTAAAACATAAAAAAAGTTTTAATAATAATTAAAAAAATCATTGGTATACACATTTTCACTCTTATGTCAGTTTGTCAGAGCACGATATTTGGCATCTTTTCTACAAGTTGGTTTATGTTGGGAGTAATGTTCTGTGTCACTGGGATTCTCATGATGGACTGCAAGTGTTCATCAGTAAGACGACTCCTGTGCGATATTTTGTTAATCTTCATCGCAGAAACAGCTGCTTACACAAATATGTGCTACCAAACATGCTCAAGGTTCGAGCCGCATGTAGCGCGAAGCTGGGACATCTCTTCAGGAATGAAACAAGTGAACTGTGCAGGCCCCATAGTGTCGTACTGTTACCTTTAGTGTCCCATTACACTGCAGCTCTGTTAACTCCATCTGCAAATTTACAGATGCAGTTTCCACATCTATGGCAAATGGATTACGAAACAACTCGAAATTACTTTTCTGTGCTTCAAAGTCACTAAAGCGCCGTGCAAACTCGGCGCGAAATAAGCTAAGTTTTACAGCAAAATGTGCACTGGGAAACATCATAGCGTTGACTTGGTTTAACATTGCTTGGCAACAAGAAAATTGAGACAGTTGCATTGATGCATTAGTGTCTCCCATAAGCGCAGCTTCACTTGAAATGCCATCACTGCATCATGTATATCAGTGATAAAGTTATCCCGTCAGTGGAGCTGCAGGTTCAAGTCTTTGAGATGGGTGGTTATATCAGACAGAAACGCCAACTCACATTTCCACTTTTTATCCCGAAAAAACTGTGGAATCGTTTCCTTTACTGTCCATGAATTGACAGATTTCCTCTATCAGCTGGAAAAATCTAATGGAAACTTATCGCGACTTAGCCACCGCACCTCTGTATGACAAGGCAAACGCCGACTCTATTTCCTGCAAAAAAGATTGACATTGGCGGTGATTTACACCATAGGCTCTGATAAAGTTGACGGTTTGTGTTACAGTGCTCATTACAGCTTCCATGTTGGGGACTTTACCACGCATCGATCCTTGGCGTACGATGCAGTTATATGATATCAATTCACCAGTACTGTGCTCCTGCATCTTTAACCACATCCTTCCAACTAGTCCACTTTTTTTTTTTTATACACGTCACCGGTGATCCATCTGTTATCACTCCAACGAGTTTGTCCCAAGGTAGGTTCATGTTCGTTAAACTTTGACATACGTTGTCAAAAATGTCTTTTCCTGTCGTTGTCCCATGCATAGATTTCATGTCAAATATTTCTTCTGTAACATTCAAACTGGAGTCAACTCCACGGATGAAGATGGCGAGCTGTGCAGTATCAGTCGTGTCATTACTTTCATCGACAGCAAAGGAGAATGCAACAAAGCCTTTGCCTTTTTCGATCAGCTGTGTTTCACATCAGTGGCCATCTCACAAACCTGATCAATAATAGTATTTCTGCTAAGACATACCTTTGCAAACATCTGCTTTTTGTCTGAACACAGGACATCTCACACTTTCACCATGCAGCGCTTCAGAAACTCTCCTGTAGGCCTACATGGTCGGCCTGATTTTGCGATCTCCTCTGCCACAATAAAACTTGTTTTCACAGCAGCTTCAGTTTGTGATATTGCTTTGGTGAAAAACATCTGCTGTGATGTTAGATGCCTCTTCAATTCTTCTACTTTCTGTAGCTCCTGCTCTGCATTCAGGCTGTTTAACTTGTCCTGATGTTTAGTCTCGTAGTGCCGCCTCAGATTATATTCGTTGATCACAGCCATATTATCTCCACAAATTAGACATACAGGTTTAATGCCAATATCAGTAAACATATATTCAGCCTCCCAGCGGCTTTGAAAGGCTCTGTTTTCAAAATCAACTTTTCTCTTGGTCAATTTAAAGGCTAGCTTTGATTTTTTTTTTTTAAACATTGTGCATCTAACGACAGACGCTTGATTGATATCAGGTTAGCCGTAGCGGGAAAATGTTATGTAATATCCGGGCACTACACTACTTTCATTTCTTACGCGCCAATTCAAAACGAGCAACTGAATGTTGCTAGGTCACTATAACGACGAACATCCACTCACTACACAACTTTTATTTTCGCTTATTCTGATCGAAACGAGAACGCTCTCATGTAGCTTATCATTCGGCAAGGCGGGACGCAGGGGTGTTTCCAAGGCACCAGGGCCGGGATCTATACTGGCCAAGACCTGCTGCCACGTTCACGCCGTGCGTCCTGGGCAACAGGTCCCTTTGGGGACCTGGCTAACATCAGTAGGATCGATGATTCCTCCGAAGCCGGAGAGTATCTGCCTGCACGGCGAGGAACCACCAGTCTGCACACCAATAAGCCAGACATGGGACCACGGATACTCACGCAAACCTCAGGTCAGGTATGACATCACATTGATGTTGGACAGCAGGATGCATTCATCCGACATACAGGACTTTACGCTGGAGTTCACAGCCAGCGAATACAAGCAAGCAAGCATTCAGCAAGGCTGCTAATTACGGAATTTGATTTGCACTTTATATCGTTGCCATTAAAAAAATATTTTTGCCTAAAATTCTCTCTCGGGCCGAACATATGTGTACGTCGGTTGAGACCTCTCGGGCCTGATATGACTGTACGCCGGGCCTGGTTGGCCCGCGGGCCTTGAGTTTGACACATGTGATCTAGGGTTCCTGTAATCTCTGGTAATAAATCTTTGCCTGTTTAAGCTATGGGCCGCAGTCATCCGTTTGGTTTCCAATCTGTGGAGGTATAACCGAATGGTCACCTCTTAGATTTGTCCCGAAATGTGCGGATTCGTGAGTGAATGTCACTTGCACGATGTGTCCTGAAATGTGCGATGTATGACTGAATGCCAGTTGTACATTGTTTGTCTGAAAATATGCAGCAGTAATGATCGACTGTTATATGCTCGAAGATATTCTGAATGTCACTTCAAGGGTGTTTGTCCAAATATCAAGCTAACTCTCGTGTACTTGCAGAGGGTGGTAATGTCAGAAAATATCAATCGCTAAAAGTGAACTGGTCTATTCGCACACTGTATGTACGTCCAGTGTAAGTCTGGGTCGTTGGCAACACGTGGCCTCAGAGTTAAAGGGTATTGTTCTTACTTGTAGTCTCGTTCTCGCTCGTTCTCTCTCTCTCTCTCTCTCTCTCTCTCTCTCTCTCTCTCTCTCTCTCTCTCTCTCTCTCTCTCTCTGTTTGTATGTCTGATTGTGTGTGTCCTTGTAAGTATTAGTTGGTTGATGATGTGCACATACATAATGGTGGTATGAAGATAAGACCGGAGCTGGCCTGGTATGCCATGACAAGACTGAGTGACATATGAAAGAGTAAGTCATCCGATTCTCTGTAAGAATCCGAAAAATAAAAACCCCAGTAGCATCTGTTCTGCTCTATGATCTTGTGTGGACGTGAAGACTGGACACTTACCGCAGATTTGGAACTAAAGGCCCGGGTTTTCCAAACAAAGGTACACAAAACCAATAAGTTCATAATATCTTCACGTATTTCAGCTCTTGAGCTGGTCTTGCAGCTGTCTTGTGTTTTTTCCCACAACTGTGTATCTTATGAGTGTGTAATTTCATGTATGCCGGCACTGATAGATTTATGCATGACCGTTTTATATATTGTTTCCTTGAACACCCCTACACTGATAGATTTATGAATGCCCATTTTATACATTATTTTCTTGATCTATCCCTACAATGAGAGATTTATGCATGCCCATTTTATACATTGTTTCCTTGATATTCCCCTACACTGATAGATTTATGCATGCCCGTTTTATACATTTTTCCTTGATCTTCCAAAACACTGATAGATTTATGCATGCCCATTGTATACATTGTTTCCTTGATCTACCCCTACACTGATAGATTTATGCATGCCCGTTTTATAAATGTTTCCTTGATCTACTCCTACACTGATAGATTTATGCATGCCGTTTTATACATTGTTTCCTTGATCTACTCCTACACTGATAGATTTATGCATCCCATTTTATACATTGTTTCCTTGAACTACCTCTACACTGATAGATTTATGCATGCCCGTGTTATGCATTGTTTCCTTGATCTTCCCTTACACTGATAGATTTATGCATGCCGTTTTATACATTGTTTCCTTGATCTACTCCTACACAGATAGATTTATGCATGCCGTTTTATACATTGTTTCCTTGATCTACTCCTACACTGATAGATTTATGCATGCCGTTTTATACATTGTTTCCTTGATCTACTCCTACACTGATAGATTTATGCATCCCATTTTATACATTGTTTCCTTGAACTACCTCTACACTGATAGATTTATGCATGCCCGTGTTATGCATTGTTTCCTTGATCTTCCCTTACACTGATAGATTTATGCATGCCGTTTTATACATTGTTTCCTTGATCTACTCCTACACTGATAGATGTATGCATTCCCGTTTTATACATTGTTTCCTTGATCTACTCCTACACTGATAGATTTATGCATGCCCGTTTTATAAATGTTTCCTTGATCTACTCCTACACTGATAGATTTATGCATGCCGTTTTATACATTGTTTCCTTGATCTACTCCTACACTGATAGATTTATGCATCCCATTTTATACATTGTTTCCTTGAACTACCTCTACACTGATAGATTTATGCATGCCCGTTTTATACATTGTTTCCTTGATCTACCCTTACACTGATAGATTTATGCATGCCCGTTTTATACATTGTTTCCTTGATCTACTCCTACACTGATAGATTTATGCATCCCATTTTATACATTGTTTCCTTGAACTACCTCTACACTGATAGATTTATGCATGCCCGTGTTATGCATTGTTTCCTTGATCTTCCCTTACACTGATAGATTTATGCATGCCCGTTTTATACATTGTTTCCTTGATCTACTCCTACACAGATAGATTTATGCATGCCCGTTTTATACATTGTTTCCTTGATCTACTCCTACACAGATAGATTTATGCATGCCCGTTTTATACATTGTTTCCTTGATCTACTGATCTACCCCTAAACTGATAGATTTATGCATGCCCGTTTTATACATTGTTTCCTTGATCTACTGATCTACCCCTAAACTGATAGATTTATGCATGCCCGTTTTATACATTGTTTCCTTGATCTACTGATCTACCCCTAAACTGATAGATTTATGCATGCACGTTTTATACATTGTTTCCTTGATCTACTCCTACACTGATAGATTTATGCATGCCCGTTTTATACATTGTTTCCTTGATCTACTGATCTACCCCTAAACTGATAGATTTATGCATGCACGTTTTATACATTGTTTCCTTGATCTACCAATACACAGATAGATTTATGCATGCCCGTTGTATACATTGTTTCCTTGATCTACTCCTACACTGATAGATTTATGCATGCCCATTTTATACATTGTTTCCTTGATCTACTCCTACACTGATAGATTTATGCATGCCCGTTTTATACATTGTTTCCTTGATCTACCCTTACACTGATAGATTTATGCATGCCCGTTTTATACATTGTTTCCTTGATCTACTCCTACACTGATAGATTTATGCATCCCATTTTATACATTGTTTCCTTGAACTACCTCTACACTGATAGATTTATGCATGCCCGTGTTATGCATTGTTTCCTTGATCTTCCCTTACACTGATAGATTTATGCATGCCCGTTTTATACATTGTTTCCTTGATCTACTCCTACACAGATAGATTTATGCATGCCCGTTTTATACATTGTTTCCTTGATCTACCCCAACACTGATAGATTTATGCATGCCCGTTTTATACATTGTTTCCTTGATCTACTGATCTACCCCTAAACTGATAGATTTATGCATGCCCGTTTTATACATTGTTTCCTTGATCTACTGATCTACCCCTAAACTGATAGATTTATGCATGCACGTTTTATACATTGTTTCCTTGATCTACTCCTACACTGATAGATTTATGCATGCCCGTTTTATACATTGTTTCCTTGATCTACTGATCTACCCCTAAACTGATAGATTTATGCATGCACGTTTTATACATTGTTTCCTTGATCTACCAATACACAGATAGATTTATGCATGCCCGTTGTATACATTGTTTCCTTGATCTACTCCTACACTGATAGATTTATGCATGCCCATTTTATACATTGTTTCCTTGATCTACTCCTACGCTGATAGATTTATGCATGCCCGTTTTATACATTGTTTCCTTGATCTACCAATACACAGATAGATTTATGCATGCCCATTTTATACATTGTTTCCTTGATCTACTCCTACGCTGATAGATTTATGCATGCCCATTTTATACATTGTTTCCTTGATCTACTCCTACACTGATAGATTTATGCATGCCCATTTTATATATTGTTTCCTTGATCTGCCCCTACCATGTCTCCCAGAAATGTGCCTTCTAGCACCCTGTTTAGTATTTCTAAATGTCACGAGAATTAGCATGGTGATAGCAAAGAGAGGAATTTTTTAAAAAGAAAACTAAAGGTCTAACCTCAAAGAGTATACTCATACAACTTGATGTGTGCATACTAATCCTCCGTATGCACATCTTATGACGAAATATAGACAATAGATACAATATTTACAAATGAACAAGTTCTACAGTATAAAAGAAGGAGGAATGATTACAGTAGACTAGTATCTTTTCTCTATACATTAAGCACTGTTGTTATTGTCTGATTTTATTCATAACCATAACGTGCCTTCACCTGTACGTATCAGCATCGATATGCAGGTATTTCCTGCAGCTTGAGAATTCAAGAACTTCTCCAGAGTAAGATGGTGAAAGCTGTTCGCCATAAACTATTAAGTATAATCAGCGTTGGTTTATGTTCTTGACAAAGTGATGTCTGTTTACCACTACGGCAGCTATATTTTTATATCGTGAAACTAAAGCAGAAATTGTCGCCATGTGGCTATGTTTAGAAAAAGACAGGCACGTGCACCAGTGATTAACTTCGATTTACAACCAGGGTGACGTCAGGTCGGATCTGAAGAGCCCTCTGATAGCGGCCGGTGTTGGTTTTACGGGCCCAATATATTGTTGTATCAGTGAAGTGACTAGCTGCTGGTCTCATGACAGACTGCCGTTGTCTAGAATATATCCAGGTCTGGCACGGGCCTTCAGTCCGCCCAAGTCTATGAGGTCATCGTATGAATGAAACCATTAACACCCATTAGTGGTACAGTGGCCAAGTGTAAACGCTTTGTGTGTGTGTGTGTGTGTATATATATATATATATATATATATATATATATATATATATATATATATATATATATATATATATAAAGACTGCGTTTAAAACTCAGCCATGCCTCTTGCTTTCCAGACGATTATAGATCATCCTTGCATATCTTTAAATACGTGGATACGACTTTCTGCCCCACTCACTGCCCATAGATGACAGACAAACAAAACAATTCATCTTGACAATCCATGATGCTAATGAGCTAGGGTGCTTTCCGTGATTTCTTCGTGACAGTGTTTATTATTGTGAAAAGAAAAGATGACAGTAATAAATTCACTCACAAAGAGAACTGATTACTTGTATCAGAAGACAGTTCACATTCTTTGTACATGTCATGAGAAGGAAAACACTGGAGTGGGTCGTCACATCGGGAAAGCTGGAGCGCAAGAGAGACATGGGGAGACCAAGAGCGAAGATGCTGGACAGTTTAACATCATGACATGGAGGAACGTCGGTAGCAGAAATGATTGGCAGTACACGAGATGGGAGGCTGTGGACAGACGTGATCATCAACTCCATACGGCATGAACTATAAGAAGAAGAAGAAGATGTTTGCTGAGATATAGCAATATAGCATTAATGAATACAGCTTAAACAATTGACTTTTTCTTCAACTTGACCACAAAAGGCAAATGCAGTGACGTCAGTCATGCAGGTCAATGCAAACCCTAGCTACCAGGCCTGGTGTACACTCTAGACGGCTGTCTGGCTTAGCTTATAACAGAAGATGAAACTGGCGTCCTTGTCACGGAAGGTATAGGGTCAAGTCCCAACAAATAGCCAGCTACATGTTTATAATGACAATATTTAGAAGCATGATAGTACACACGAAAAGCATATGTATGTGAAATACTCTTACATACAATGATAGTGAGCAACGGAAGTAACTATAACTGGACACAACTTCACACATAATGATCCTGCATAGGAGGAGCAAATGTAAGTAAACTGACATTATATAGTGATACATAAACACGGAGAGCAAATGTAAGTAAACTGACATTATATAGTGATACATAAACACGGAGATCAAATGTAAGTACAATGACATTATATAGTGATACATAAACACGGAGAGCAAATGTTCTTTGTTTTAAAAAAAAATACGAGTCAGCCACATGATAGGATATGATAGAAACGTTCATGATCTCTCCACTCGTGAGCTTAGATTGTCACCTCGGCAAATCTAGGAATATTTTTATGTCAGCGACTGTCAACTTGTAAACTTGGATGTTTCCTTCAGATGTAACAGTATACCCACACAGTAAACAGTAATCTCAGTCAGTACCTGGGGATTTCTTCACAGAAACATGATAGTTTAACCAGTAAAGGGTAGCTAGTTAATCGCGGTTCCAACTTCACGGCAACGGGTCTTCCCCATTATGCTCCTTTCCTGTGCCAGTGAATATCACACAAAATGCTCATCACTGCCCAATGTGACAAGTGGAACAGACAGGAGTCTCGGCAAACCAACGGCCGCACAGGTACACTGTGCATAATGCCGCCGCCAGAATACCAACACAAAAGTCCTCCACGAAAAATACAGTTCATCGTCGATGGAATCGGCAGTCACCATAAAGACTTCATTGACCCGGGTTGTATCCCATATGGCTCGGTCTCTTTACGCAGGGTGACCCGCCGAAGCGCCTCACTAAGCACGAACTCCGTAGCTCCAGCGATGACTCCTCTCCTGAAAAATACACTCGTGAACCGAAAAGGCCAACCAGTCAAGTCAGCGACAGCCGGCCGCTTTTGCTCCTAACATGCAGTTCACGCTGCAAACAACAGCGGGCAGATGTAAAAGCATTCCACACGAATTTCACAGCTCACAGTGTCGGGTCATGCACTCACTCAGTAGCAGGGCGACAGAACCATGTACTAGCAGTCCAACAAGAGGAAAATTAGAATGCAAACCGTAGCCACGAGCATAAACACTCCAGGGGCTTTAACGGTTCAAATGCCTATCAAAGGGTTAAAGGCGAGAGGGTGGTTTCACTGCACTGCAAAGTAAGAGAACACAAGACGATGGTTGGGATTCATAAGGAGAAGGCAATGATACATGACGAGTTGTTTGGCCTCGAAAGAGTTCATGAACATATCTGCTCAGTCCGATACTAGATGTTAGTAGGAGAGGGGGAGATCGGGGGAGACAGAAGTAAACAGATGAAGAGAGCCAAATTGAGAGAGAGGTTTGAG
Organism: Cepaea hortensis; assembly: GCA_963921405.1. Taxonomy (NCBI): domain Eukaryota; kingdom Metazoa; phylum Mollusca; class Gastropoda; order Stylommatophora; family Helicidae; genus Cepaea; species Cepaea hortensis. The sequence continues at coordinate 138,766,881 of OY992876.1, read as the reverse complement.
GGAGACAGAGGTTAAGAGACGGAGAGAGAGAGAAAGAGAGAGAGAGAGAGAGAGGCATATAGGCAGCACAGGGGGATATTAAATAATATCACATGACTGTTGATCAACAACGTCGATGGCAACATAAGTGAAGAAACAGAACACAGTCAGCCGCGGAAACAACTCATCTCTCCAAACTACAGGGCCTTTCAACACAAGTGAAGAAACAGAACACAGTCAGCCGAGGAAACAACTAATCTCTCCAAACTACAGGGCCTTTCAACACAAGTGAAGAAACAGAACACAGTCAGCCGCGGAAACAACTCATCTCTCCAAACTACAGGGCCTTTCAACACAAGTGAAGAAACAGAACACAGTCAGCCGCGGAAACAACTCATCTCTCCAAACTACAGGGCCTTTCAACACAAATACGGGTACTCTGGGGGGTATCAAGTTGGGATCACTAGTAGCTGAAAACTGTTCTTATGACATCGAGTAACAGATCAAATGTTCGAATCTATACACTTAGCCATATACAAACTTCTTATGGCAGCCTCTATATGCCAGACATAATAATATCCCATTGCCAGGTGCAGGCAACTTTGTTCCTCTACAGGCATCTGTCTTCTTGATAGCTGACCGTCTTCCTTGCCATTAAACCAGCTCATCCAGCACAGCTATCTCATCCCTCTCCCAAAACCATTCAAGGATCAGTCAAAGCTTAGCGGCTTTAGAATCATCACCCTTCAAAATACATTTGGGAAGGTTCTAGAGAAGATAGTCGCTGTCAAGCTGCAAGAGTTTTTGGAAAGCGGGAGGCCTGGGGAGCTATAGGCCAGGAAAAGATACCTGGTCAAATGCAGCCACTTTTGCCTTTGACGTTTGTGAGGGGTTCCAGAGTAGACAAGAAACGATGGCGGCAGCGCTTGATCTCGAGAATGCGTACAATAGAGTTCGATATGATATTTTGATGACCGCACTGATGAAGAAGGGGGTCAATCCCTGGTTAATGAACTGGATAGCAGCCGTCCTGCACTCTCGTCGGGTTGCTCTCCGTCTGGGTGCATGGACCTCAGAGCCACATATTTTAACCCCGGGACTGTCACAGGGATCTGCAGTCTCACCGGTGCTCTTTAATGTGTATACGAGCAAGATTGCAAACCTAGAAGTACCAGGGGTTGGAAGAATACTAACATTTGCAGATGATATTCTTGCATATAGGCAGGGGAGAGATAAGAAGCAAACAGCCCAGGAGCTACAGGCGACAGAAAACAAAGTGATTGACTGGTGCACTGAAATGAGTGCTGTCATCCACCCGAAAAAGGCGGCTGTTTTGTGGTGCTCTCTGGACAACAGGATTGTGAGAGCGGATGTCCCAAGCCTCGCGATAGATGGTAGAAATGTCAGCAGAGAGAACAAACTGAAGTATCTGGAGATCACATTTGACTGGAGCCTATCCTTCAAGGACCATGTGGAGACGGTTGTGACAAGATCTCAACAGGGACTCAGTGCACTTAAAACTATGGATGCAATGGACACAGAGCAGAGAATGCTTTTCACACTATACCAGCACTTGATCTTCTCAGTAATTGATTATGGATTAGGTCTGCTCACTGTCTCAGAGAGTCAGCTGGTGAAGTTAGAGTGCATACAGAACGAAGCTATGCGGGTCATTCTGGGATGCACTAGAGACACCCCAGTAGTGTGTATGCGTTACATCCTTGGTCTGCCAACTGTTGCTGGTAGGCTCAAGGTGATGCAGGCGAAGGCATTCCTCAGAGTAGCTGCAGACACAGACCACCTACTGCATGAGGCGCTGGACGCAGTTAAGGGTCAGCGACTGATAAGAGGGAAATCATGGATGGCTCAGGCAGAGGATACGATTAGACAGGTGTGCCCCTTGGAGAACATTAGGCGTGGAGAGGAGTGGGTCAGAGTACCAGCGGAGCAGTCAGAATTGTGCAGAGTTATAATCACATTAAGCCGGGAGTGCAGGGAGTGGCCAGTAGGGGCCACGGAAGTGGAAATCCAGCAACTAATTCAGGACAATTCTCACTCGGGTGATGTGATTATCTACACAGATGGTTCGGTGTCAAGAGGTGAGAAAAGTGGCTGGGGGTTCATAGCAAAAGCCAATGGTCGACGTTTGGGGCAGGAGAGCCTGGCATATGATACCACAACATCCAGCTTAAGAATGGAGGTGGAGGCGGTCACTGCAGCTCTCCGCTGGATGGAGAATACGACACACACACACACATCGTGATTGTAACTGACTCAGAAAGTATGCTGACGAGGGTGAGGACGGGCAGGCTTCGTGCGGAGTGGCTTGCTTCGCTTCGGAGGTCACGGGTGACAAGCATCGCCTGGATCTTTTCTCCGGGGCAAGCCGCTGTGCTGGGAAATGAACAGGCGGACAGATTGGCTGGCTGTGTAAAACTTGGTGGAGTATTGATGCATGACAAGGCAGACGTGGTTGCGGCCTTGTGGGAGCACGTGCACACCTCGGAGGAGCAAATGGATTACCATGGTCTGGCAAGAATGAGACAGCGAGGAGTGACGAGGGGATCTGGCCGACGCTCAACGCTCAGAGGAAAGGCGAGACGGACATATAATCAGATTGCTACTGGTACTGTTAGTGTTGGAACTCTTCGCTGGCTGCTGAGGATGGGGACGAAGCGTTTATGGGAATGCCCCGAATACTGTGATGTTGATTCCTAAATCAATCAATCAATCCAGCATTTTCTCCCTCTGTCCACCTCTGAATATACCACCCTTAACCTTCCCGACCGTCACAACATTCCTAAGTCATTTGATCTCTTAACGTGGCATTTCCACACTATATCTTCTCATAGCGTGACATTTACCATCATCTGTTCTCATAAAGTGATATTTCCAGGCCAATGTTCTCATATCGTGATATTTCCAATAACCTGTTGGTATAGCGTGATATTTCCAATCACCCGTTTTTATAGTGTGAGATTCCCAATCACCTGTTCTCATAACGTGATATTCTCAATCACCTGTCCTCATAGCGTGACATGTCTAATTACCTGTCCTCATAGCGTGATACTTCCATTCACTTGTTCTCATAGCGTGAAATGTCCAGTCACCTGTCCTCATAGCGTGACATATTCTATTACCTGTTCTCATAGCGTAACATTTTCAATCACAGGTTCTTGTAGCGTGACATTTTCAATCGCATGTTCTCATAGCGTGACATTTCCAATCAACTGTTCTCATAGAGTGACATCCCAAATCACCTGTTCTCGTAGCGTGACATGTCCAATTACCTGTCCTCATAGCGTGATATTTCCAATCACCTGTCCTCATAGCGTGACATGTTCAATTACCTGTCCTCATAGCGTGATATTTCCAATCACCTGTCCTCATAGCATGACATGTCCAATTACCTGTTCTCAAAGCGTGACATTTCCAATCACCGGTTCTCATAGCGTGACATTTCCAATCACCTGTTTTCATAGCGTGACATTCGCAGACCAGGCAGTTTCGGAATGCAGTGCCCAAAGCTAGACATCTTCCAAACACCGATGTGATTTTTGAAGCACCTGGTATCTATAGAAATAGAAGTGTGCACCGTCATTCACCGTTGACACGTACACACACACGCGCGCGCGCGCACGCACACTCACACACGTGCGCGTTATGTGTGCGCACGAAAGCAAGACAAACTGCTCGAAACAGAATCCACAACTGTGGAATCAATATGACAACCACGCAGACTTGTTTCTATATAAGGACTGGTAAAATATCAATCACGTGGTAATGTTGACCAATTAGCGCTAATTGCTCTCAGTCTAGTGTCACCAAAACAAGATGGTTTTAGCACTGTTGACGCTCGGAACAGGGGCGATGGGTTCCAGCCCAACAGCAACTTGGTGGCCAGTGTTGACACAGTCTGACAGCGGGGGTTTCGTTACACACTACATTACCTGGGTTTGTGTGCGCTTACTGACATCTGACAGTGCCGTCAACGGACATGGTATAGATAACTGGGATTTATTCACTGACTGAGTGGCGCCGGCACGTGTGCGCGTGACATGTGTGTGAGTGTGTGTGTGTGTGTGTGTGTGTGTGTGTGTGTGTGTGCGTGCAGAAGGGCGTGGTAACATACGGCTACAGTGTGCGGTATACCTAGGGAAGTGCAGTTGTTGTTTCTGGAGCCTACAATATCTGTTGGTCTGCACTATTTGACCGGCTGTTTCTAAGTATACCCGGGAGACAAAGACAGGCTGACGTCTGCTGGTTACCCCCCGCACGCCAGGACACACAGCCACCAGGGGGTATCAACCGGACATGTACACACCAAGAGACTATCATCCGGACATGTACACACCAGGAGACTATCATCTGGACATGTACACACCAAGAGACTATCATCTGGACATGTACACACCAGGAGACTATCATTTGGACATGTACACACCAAGAGACTATCATCTGGACATGTAATAATAATAATAATAATAATAATAATAATAATAATAATAATAATAATAATAATAATAATAATAAGTCTTTATTTTCAAAGGGTTAAGAATTGGGCACGCAGGCCCGTCTGACATTCTGCCCTTCTTCTCTATTTCCTCTCATACATTCTTTCATTCAACATCACTTATGAAGCAACTTTTGACAACAAAAGAACATTAAAACGCATGAAAAATAATCAATAACAAATGACTCACTGAAGCAGTGTTTAACATGGGCATTATAAATACCTAAAGAGGGTGTAACGTGCCTTACATAAGGGAATGTTTTTTGGCTAGTTGTCGTTTGAGATAAGTTACCATTATTGTCTTTTTTGTGTTGTTTGTTATGGGGGCATGTAGTCTGTACTAAGGTAGTGTTCAAACAGGTTGCGAATGTATGTATCATGATTGGTGGTGTCTTTGATTTCTTGTGGAAGATTGTTCCACAACTGAGCGGCAGAGTATGCTAAGCTTGTTTTATATAAGTCTATCCTAGGTTTAGGGACATGAAGTATATTTAGTCGTTCGCTATGTCTAGCGTTATATTTAAACAATGGCCAAAGGTAGCTTGGAGCATTTTGAAATAGGATTTTGTGAATTAGTTTGGTTTTATTAAAAAGCAGGCGCTTGTGGAGTGGCAGTAACCGGAGACGTTTATATAGGTTAGAATTGTCGGTAAGCTTTTCACCATTAATTAAACGCACTGCCCTTTTCTGGAGTGAATATAGGCGTTTTGTTATTAATTTGGAGCATCCATCCCAGACTGTGGAGCAGTAATCAATATGTGTTTGTATATGAGAAGTATAGAATATCTTTCTTGTGTTTTCGTCAAGGAAATTTTTAATTTTGGCAAGTTGGTATACTTTTTTGGCTATTTGTTTAACTAGAGCATGAACATGTGAGTTAAAAGTTAGATTTTGATCTATGATAACACCCAGTGTCTTGTGCTCGGTGACACTTTCTACAGGCGTGCTGCCAATGTGCAGCTGAAGAGTTCTCTGCGAGTTTAGAGTGTGAAGTCTTTGCCTGGTTCCTATTAACATAGACTTTGTTTTAGTAATGTTAATTTGCATGCGGTTTGCATGACTCCGGTTAACTACACTATTTATTTCCTGTTGCAAGGATAATTCTAGCACATTACGATCAACAGCGTTTGTATATACTGTGCAGTCATCAGCAAATAGATCGCAGGACGACGACAGATGTAATGGAAGATCATTTATATAATGGCAAATAATAGAGGGCCAAGAATAGACCCCTGAGGTACTCCAATATTAATGGTAATGGCTTGAGATAAAACTTTATTGTGTGATACTACTTGCTTTCTGTCTAATAAGAATGATTTTTATTAATGTCACTATATTAAAACTTACTTTCATTGTTTCTAGTTTTTTAATTAGAATAGTATGATCTATCATATCGAATGCTTTCCTAAAGTCTATAAACACCGCTCCACATAGAGTATTGTTGTTAATATTTTGATGCCTGTTTTCTATCATGTTTGTTAGTGCCGTATGGCAAGAATATTTTGGCCGAAATCCTGACTGACTGTCAACTATCAGTTTATGGCGAACTAAGTGATCTAGTGTTGTTTTGTGGATGTGCTTTTCTAGCGGTTTGGATAATGAGGATAATATGGAAATTGGTTTATAATTACTCACACACCAGGAGACTATCATTTGGACATGTACACACCAAGAGACTATCATTTGGACATGTACACACCAAGAGACTATCATCTGGACATGTACACACCAGGAGACTATCATTTGGACATGTACACACCAAGAGACTATCATCTGGACATGTACACACCAGGAGACTATCATTTGGAAATGTACACACCAAGAGACTATCATCCGGACATGTATACACCAGGAGACTATCATCTGGACATGTACACACCAAGAGACTATCATCTGGACATGTACACACCAGGAGACTATCATTTGGACATGTACACACCAAGAGACTATCATCTGGACATGTACACACCAGGAGACTATCATTTGGACATGTACACACCAAGAGACTATCATTTGGACATGTACACACCAGGAGACTATCATTTGGACATGTACACACCAGGAGACTATCATTTGGACATGTACACACCAAGAGACTATCATTTGGACATGTACACACCAGGAGACTATCATTTGGACATGTACACACCAAGAGACTATCATCTGGACATGTACACACCAGGAGACTATCATTTGGACATGTACACACCAGGAGACTATCATTTGGACATGTACACACCAGGAGACTATCATTTGGACATGTATACACCAAGAGACTATCATCTGGACATGTACACACCAGGAGACTATCATTTGGACATGTACACACCAAGAGACTATCATCTGGACATGTACACACCAGGAGACTATCATCTGGACATGTACACACCAAGAGACTATCATCTGGACATGTACACAACAGGAGACTATCATCTGGACATGTACACACCAGGAGACTATCATCCGGACATGTACACAACAGGAGACTATCATCTTGACATGTACACACCAGGAGACTATCATCCGGACATGTACACAACAGGAGACTATCATCTGGACATGTACACACCAGGAGACTATCATCTGGACATGTACACAACAGGAGACTATCATCTGGACATGTACACACCAAGAGACTATCATCTGGACATGTACACACCAGGAGACTATCATCTGGACATGTACAGACCAGGAGACTATCATCTGGACATGTACACACCAGGAGACTATCATCTGGACATGTACACACCAGGAGACTATCATCTGGACATGTACACACCAGGAGACTATCATCTGGACACGTACACACCAGGAGACTATCATCCGGACATGTACACACCAGGAGACTATCATCTGGACATGTACACACCAGGAGACTATCATCTGGAGATGTACACACCAGGAGACTATCATCTGGACATGTACACACCAGCAGACTATCATCTGGAGATGTACACACCAGGAGACTATCATCCGGACATGTACACACCAGGAGACTATCATCTGGACATGTACACACCAGGAGACTATCATCCGGACATGTACACACCAGGAGACTATCATCTGGACATGTACACACCAGGAGACTATCATCTGGACATGTACACACCAGGAGACTATCATCTGGACATGTACACACCAGGAGACTATCATCTGGACATGTACACACCAGGAGACTATCATCTGGACATGTACACACCAGGAGACTATCATCTGGAGATGTACACACCAGGAGACTATCATCTGGACATGTACACACCAGCAGACTATCATCTGGAGATGTACACACCAGGAGACTATCATCCGGACATATACACAACAGGAGACTATCATCTGGAGATGTACACACCAGGAGACTATCATCCGGACATGTACACAACAGGAGACTATCATCTGGACATGTACACAACAGGAGACTAACATCTGGACACGTACACACAAGGTTTACTAACATCGGGACATGTACACACCAGAAGACTAACTACTAAACATGTACACACCGGAGGACTAACAAGTGGACATGTACACATCGGGTTTCTGACATCTGGATAGGTACACATCAGGAGACTAACATCTGTCGATACAGAGAGACTGGAACCAATATAGACATCATGGAATGTCGATATAGACAGACCTGAACCAATATGGACATCATGGAATGTCGATATAGACAGACCTGAACCAATATAGACATCATGGAATGTCGAAATAGGCAGACCTGAACCAATATGGACATCATGGAATGTCGATATAGACAGACCTAAACCAATATAGACATCATGGAATGTCGATATAGACAGACCGGAACCAATATGGACATCATGGAATGTCGATATAGACAGACCGGAACAAATATGGGCATCCTGAAATGTTGATATAAACATAGACCGGAAGTAATATGGACATCATGGGAAGTCGATACAGAATAACACAGGACTGGACTGGACTTGAGAAGCCGCAGTAGCGGAGTGGCTAGCACGCTGGCCTCCAGGCCGGTGGGGGTGTGTTTGAATCCCCTTGGAGAAGGGAATACGTTGACCTGAGCTCCCGGAAAATGTCATGGGAAGGAAAGACGGCCGGTATGATAGTGACCATACTACCCATCGCGTGCGGACTAGTCTAAACATAAGATGGCACAATACACTCAATACGGTCTTGGTGTGGACAAGGGATGTGTCCTGTGTTTTACTCTCTGTGACAGAGGCGGTGAGATGACGGGTTTGTGTGCGGGAAAGAAGATCACACTGGATACTGCTAACCAAGTGACTGTGAGAGTTGTTGACAAATTCACAAGTCGGACAGTGTTCGTGTGCCTATGTGTATGCATAGATGTGTATCTGTGTGATGCAATGCATAAGGGTCAGTATGTGTGTATGTGCGTGGTAAGTTTGTGTGTGTAGCAAGTGTGTCGGGGTGAACGCATGAAAGGCATAATCAGAAAGAGTTGTCATGAAGTGCTGGCCTGTGTGGTGTAGAGGGACTGGTACACGGAACCATCGACTGTGACTGCTCTAGTCAAGTGGGCAGTCTTATCGCGCAGTTAAGCAACTAGCATACCGTAACAGTTGTCAGTGAGTTCACAAGTAGTTGCTGGGTCACGCCATGCCGGATGTCTTACTGCCGTCTCCTTGTTCCAGCGTCAGGTAACATGTACACATGTCTCCGTTGGAGCCCAGCTGTTGTTGTTTGCGCTACTATTGTTGTTGAAGTTGTTGTTGTTACTATTGTTGTTATTGCTAGTGCTATCACTGCTATTGTTGTTATTGATAGTGTTGCTTTAGTTGTTTTTACTGTTATTGCTATTGCTGTTTTTTTTTAATTGTTGTTGCTATTGCTATTGTTATTGCTATTGCTATTTTTGGTTTTAACTGTTATTGTTATTTCTGTTGCTGCTATTGTTGTTATTGTTGGTGTTTTTATTGATATTGTGGCTATAGTTATTTTTATTGTCACTGCTGTTGCTATTGTTGTTTTTACTGTTATTGCTATTGTTGTTTTTATTGTTATATCTATAGTTGTTTTACTGTTATTGCTATTGTTGTTTTTACTGTTATATCTATAGTTTTTTTTACTGTTATTGCTATTGTTGTTTTTACTGTTATATCTATAGTTATTTTACTGTTATTGTGTAAGCGGGACATGATTGATACAGGCATTGATAATGCACATTGGGAGCAAGTCGCCGCTGAACGTGTTGCATGGAGGGCAAATATCAGAAATGGAATAAAGTCAAAGGAGAAAATTATTGCAGAAAAGTCACACACCAAGCGTTTGAGACGTAAGATGGTGCATGATGGTGGAAATGACCACGTGTTCACATGCACCCACTGTGAACGGACATTTACAGCGCAAATTGGCCTTATCAGTCACACTCGCTACCGCCATAGTTAAAAGTTATTATGCCTTTTTAAAGCACAAACTATCGTCTGTCAAGACGGCAAGGTGCCAATGTGTTACTGTTATTGCTATTGTTGTTTTACTGTTATATCTATAGTTATTTTACTGTTATTGCTATTGTTGTGTTTACTGTTATATCTATTGTTGTTGTACTGTTATTGCTATTGTTGTTTTTACTGTTATATCTATAGTTGTTTTACTGTTATTGCTATTGTTGTTTTTACTGTTATATCTATAGTTGTTTTACTGTTATTGCTATTGTTGTTTTACTGTTATGTCTATAGTTGTTTTAATGTTATTGCTATTGTTGTTTTTACTGTTATATCTATAGTTGTTTTACTGTTATTGTTATTGTTGTTTTTACATTTATTGATATTGTTGTTTTTACTGTTATATCTATAGTTGTTTTACTGTTATTACTATTGTTGTTTTACTGTTATGTCTATAGTTGTTTTAATGTTATTGCTATTGTTGTTTTTACTGTTATATCTATAGTTATTTTACTGTTATTGCTATTGTTGTTTTTACTGTTATATCTATAGTTGTTTTACTGTTATTGCTATTGTTGTTTTTACTGTTATATCTATAGTTGTTTTACTGTTATTGCTATTGTTGTTTTACTGTTATGCCTATAGTTGTTTTAATGTTATTGCTATTGTTGTTTTTACTGTTATATCTATAGTTGTTTTACTGTTATTGCTATTGTTGTTTTACTGTTATGTCTATAGTTGTTGTAATGTTATTGATATTGTTGTTTTTACTGTTATGTCTATAGTTGTTTCACTGTTATTGTTATTGTTGTTTTACTGTTACATCTATAGTTGTTTTACTGTTATTGTTATTGTTGTTTTACTGTTATATCTATAGTTTATTTACTGTTATTGATATTGTTGTTTTTACTGTTATGTCTATAGTTGTTTTAATGTTATTGCTATTGTTGTTTTTACTGTTATATCTATAGTTGTTTTACTGTTATTGTTATTGTTGTTTTTACATTTATTGATATTGTTGTTTTTACTGTTATATCTATAGTTGTTTTACTGTTATTGCTATTGTTGTTTTACTGTTATGTCTATAGTTGTTTTAATGTTATTGCTATTGTTGTTTTTACTGTTATATCTATAGTTATTTTACTGTTATTGCTATTGTTGTTTTTACTGTTATATCTATAGTTGTTTTACTGTTATTGCTATTGTTATGTTACTGTTATTGCTACTGTTGTTTTACTGTTATTGCTATTGTTGTTTTACTGTTATATCTATAGTTGTTTGACTGTTATTGCTATTGGTGTTTTACTGTTATATCTATAGTTATTTTTACTGTTATCACTACTGCAGTATTTACTGTTATTGCTATTGTCGCCTTTATTGCTATTGATATTGTTGTTTTTACTGTTCTTGCTATTGTTTTTGGTTTCATTGCTGCAGTTATTTATGTTTTTGTTATTGTTAGTGATCCTATAACTGACGTTGCTACTGTTGTTGCTATTGCTGTTGTTGTTATTGTTGCTGTTTCTCTTACTGATGTTGCTACTGTTGTTATTGTTGCTGTTTCTCTTACTGATGTTGCTACTGTTGTCATTGCTGCCGCTGTTATTGTTGCTATTATTGCTGTTCCTACTGTTGGTATTGCCGTTATTGTTGTTGTTATTGTTGTTACTGACGTTACTATTGCTGTTGTAATTATTGCTATTGCTGTAGGTATTGTTAATATTGCTGCTATTGCTTTAGTTGCTTTTGTTGCTGCCGTAATAACTGCTGATGTTGCTACCACTATTGCTTCTGTTGCTGTTGTGTTACTGTTGCTATTGCTACTGCTGATGTCGTCGTTGTTGCTGCTGTGTTTGTTTCTACTGTTGTTATTGCTATTGCTGCTTTGTTGTTATTGTTGATGATGCTATTGCTAATTCTATTGCTGCTGTTATTGTTGTTGCTGAATTTATTGTTGTTGCTGCTGTTATAGTTGTTACTGCTGCTATTGTAGTTGCAGTTGTCGTGCTGTTGCTATTGCTACTGTTATTGTTTCTATTGCTACTACAGTTGTTATTGCTGTTGCTGTGTGAGTGTGCTGGAGACAATACTAACTATTGCTACTGTTGCTGCTTCTATTGCTACTACTGTTGTTATTGCTTCTATTGTTACTACTGCTGCTAAAGCCTTACCCTGGTGCGAGGAAATGCAACCTAAAGACAAAGTTTATACAACAACAGTGAATGCATAGTGAGAGCAACTGGAGGACACTCAGAACCCTTCACCATAAGATCTGGAGTACGACAAGGTTGTGTCCTGTCCCCTCTCTTGTTCATAACATATATAGACAACATATGTAAAGAAACCAGCCAAGCAGAGACAGCAAGAATACCGCATGACGAGAACACAGAAGAAGAACCATCTGCAAATCTTTCCATTAGAGAACTACTGTTTGCGGATGACCAAGCACTAATAGCAAAATCAGAAGCTGAATTACAAGACCACATGAATAGTCTAAACGAAATGTGTAGGGAACATAACATGAAAATTAGCACAAGCAAAACAGAGGTAATGACTATAACTCAAGAAGAACAAACAACAACAATTCGCCTAAACGAACATCCCTTGAAACAAGTAAAGAGTTTCAAGTACCTAGGAAGTATAATATCATCAAATGGCAGATCAGAAGACGAGATCGAAAATAGGTGCAATAAGGCAAATCAACTCATTGGACAAATGGCATCAATACTAAAGAACAAACATGTATCAATTACTACAAAGAAAGCACTTTACAACAAAATCTTCCTGCCAACTCTATGCTACCAATGCCAAACCTGGACAATGACAGAAAAAGAGAAAAGAAAAATCACAACAACAGAAATCAGGTTCCTGAGAAGAATACTCAACGTATCAAGAAGAGATAAGATCAGAAATGAAGAAATCAGGACTAAAGTGGGGGTTAAAGCTGCACTAGATTTTATCAGAAAGCAGCAAGTCAAATGGTTTGGCCATGCAAGTAGGTTACCAGTCAACAGCATACCACAACAAGCAATGATGTACAGACCAGATGGAATCAGAGGAAGAGGCCGACCACGTAAACGTTGGACGAAGGGAATAGCAGAGTCCATGGGAATATCGAATATATATCGAATACTCTCACGAAGTTTATACTTCACCTCGACACCGCAAGGTACAAGAGGAACATGATGAGATGAGATGAGACAAAGTGTCATGGCAGGGCAGACCAGGCCCTAAGCCTTGGTTGGCGGCTGGTCTAGGATCGAAGCTCCGACAGGCGGACAATTAGAGCATTGCTTTGCTGATCCGGCAGCTTCTGCAGCTTGTCTTGTTCCAGATGTAGAGGTGTTACCTTTCCTCTGGAGTGAACTAGGCAGGCCGAGAGAGGGATCATGCTGCATGGGCAACACATGATCTCTATATTTTAGCCCAGGCTTTGTGCTATGGAGAGGCAATAACTCCATCCCTCACAAACTATCGTCTGTCAAGACGGCAAGGTGCGAATGGAATGGAATGAATGAATGTTACTACTGCTGTTATTGTGGTGCTAACGCTACTATTATTGCTTCTATTATTACTGCTGTTGTTATTGCTGTTGCTACTGCTACTGTTATTGTTTCTATTGCTACTACTGTTGTTATTGCTGTTGCTGTGTGAGTGTGCTGGAGACTATGCTGACTATTGCTACTACAGTTGTTATTGCTGTTGCTACTGCTACTGTTATTGCATCTATTGCTACTACTGTTGTTATTGCTGTTGCTACTGCTACTGTTATTGTTTCTATTGCTACTACTGTTATTATTGCTGTTGCTGTGTGAGTGTGCTGGAGACTATGCTAACTATTGCAACAGATACTATATCCGAAATGTGCAGGGCTTGTTACCAGGCCACAACTATTCTCTGATTGCAACAATTGGACATCACCAGAGGTGGATCCTCTGCTGTTTTCTGCTAAATTATGGGAATCATGTATATTAATAGAGCTGGGGTGATTGTCATGTGTCGTAAAGCGGTGTGACCCTGGGGGTTCTGTCGTAAAGATGTGTGGCAATGGGATTTCAGACTTGTCTCCAGAAAGCACTGGGAAAGGTCGACAAGATTCATGCACACGGTGATATGGAGAGAAGTAGAGAGGCGGGGAGAACCAGAGAGACAAAGACAGGGCAAACAGTGAGACAGACAGATCATGTGACATACAGGGTGAAGGAAGGAGAGAGAGAGAGAGAGATGTGAGGGGGAGAGGTCACAAATACAGTGTGAAATAGAGGGAGGCAGAGACGATCAATGAGATGTAGTGCGAGTCAAAGGAATACAAACAGAACATTTCTCTCTCACTGACAACACACAATATAATAGACAGATAATGTCAACTATTTCTGTCTCAATGATAACACATAAAAGAATGGACAGATAATGTCAACCATTTTTGTCTCTCAATGACAACATACAACAACAGTCTGACTGGACAGATAAGGCGAACAATTTCTCTCTCAATGACAACACACAACAACAGTCTGACTGGACAGATAAGGTCAACCATGTCTCTCAATGACAACATACAACAACAGTCTGGCAGGAGAGATTAAGTCAACAACCATTGACAGTGGAGAGAGAAAACACAACAGAAAGCTTTTAACTCTGTGCACATCGTTAGTCAGCGGCTTCTCAAATGGCCACATTGATTCGGTCTCTCACTTCCCTCCACTAAAAGCATCAGGACTCGATTTGAGAGCACCCATCTCTATGAACTGAATGTCCTTGTGTCATGCAGTGCTCTCGTCTTTCCACACCGGTATAGCGCCATCCGCCTCATGTGACACTAATTTCACACTACAATACAGCAGAAGGCATTACTGATAGAAAGACTAGAATCTGTATTTATTTCTCAGAAGGACAACACAGAGGAGGAGGAGAAGAATATATTACAGCTTTATGGGGTGCGGCCACTATAGTCTGTCCGGAAATTAATGCTGTCATTCACGATCAATTATTTTGAAAACTGTCTGTTGCATCGTTATGAAATTTTTCCTGCCGTCTTATATTTACCCCCACCCAAGGAATATGTCTTTGATAGGTCCAAAAGCAACTTAAATCATCGAAAGCGGCGACATTTCTTTCATGTTTTGGGGAAAATGTAGTGAATTCACGCTAACAAACAGGTCTTACAGTAAACCACGTTATTTCTGGTAAGGACACAAGTACAAGGCGTAGCCCTGATTCGTATGGGAGTGAGTGCAATAAAACAAGTAGCTTAAAAGTCGACAGGGTCGACTGCATTGCCCCGGTTTTTATCCCATATGGCTCAGTCTCTTTCCGCAGAGCGGAAAGCGTCGCACAAAGCACGAACTCCGTAGCTCCAGCGACGACTCTCGAGAGTCTCCGAAAAATGCACTCGTGAAATGAAGGAATCGAACATACAATCTTCGGAGCCAGAGTCAGACGGCTTGACCACTTCACCACGGAGACTCCCGAGAGGGGTGCAATGTGTAATATTAGTAAAGACAGAGAATTTACAGAGGCATGGGATAAATAATGTGTAAATTGACAGAAAAGTAGAAGGAATATATTTCTTACCTTATTTTTCATTTTCTTCTTGTTTCTTCAGCTGCTGGTTAATAATTGTACACAAGTATTCATGTTACTAGAATGCATTTAGCTTTTTATATTGAGTTCGTGAAAGCCTCCAAATAGCTGTGCGTTAATGTGCGTATGGAGTGACCAGAAATGATACCGCAATTTAGTCATCATGTGTCCATTTTTAAGGATCTGTTCAGCTGTCTGTGTAGTTTGTTCACACTCACACATGGGTGACAGACCCGCTTTGAAGCTTCGTGAAAGATTGTCTACTCTGCTGTTTACAGTTCAGAGACGGAACATGATTACCTGTTTTGCACTATGAAAATAGTTGTCAGTGTCTCTGTAGTGGGCTTTCTTCTTAACGACCAAGATGTTGATCCTCTTTTCATTGAAGTTTATAGATTGATTCATATGCACGTGTGTTGTCCCCTAATTTGACAACGTGTTTGCTCTCACGTTTCTTGTTATGCCACAATATGTCAGTTTCTATCGCAATATTACTTTCCTGTTGGTATTCAATGCGTTTAGTGTGTGGTGTTGTTTTGTTTTTTTCAATACCAGTTGTTTGTCACTGTTGAGGGCTTGCGGAATTGAAAATCCATCACTGTGGAATACAAACTGTTGCTATTGACATTATGCTGATGCTGTAATGTTTAGGGCCTGCAATTCTTCTGAATATGTGGAGCAAAATATCCCAGTAGGTGTCATATGGATTAATGTCTGCGATCTGTCCAGACCTTAATCGGTGTCGGACGATTCCAGTAGGTTGATGACTGCTATCGCTTGCATAACATTCAATCCATCCTTTCTCCAATAGTCATCTTCCTCTTTCAACACATGGTCCTCACATTTTTTCCAGCAACTTTTATCAATTTTTAATAGCACGGTCTGAGTTAGTATCTTGACGTCAGACAATTTGAATAGATTGATTGATTGATTGATTGATTTAGAAACCGACATCGCAGCATTCGGGTCATTCCCATAAGCGCTCCGTCCCCATTCTCAGCAGCCAGCGAAGAGTTCCAACACCAATAATTCCAGTAGCAACCTGATTATATGTCCGTCTCGCCTTTCCTCTGAGCGTAGAGCCTCGGCCAGATCCCCTCGTCACTCCTCGCTGCCTCATTCTTGCTAGACTATGGTGATCCATTTGCTCCTCCGAGGTGTACACGTGCTCCCACAAGGCCGCAACCACGTCTGCCTTGTCATACATCAATGCCGTAGGTATACTGTCTTCTTGGGCAACTACATTGTGATATGATGCATTGTCCATAATTAGACCAGACGGTCTATCTAGGGGTAGAAGCACTGTATTCTCGAGCCAATCGCTAAATACATTGCCATTTATCTCATTATGATCATCCCTAGTGTCTGTATGCTTTGATACGAACACGAGTCCAGAATTCTGTAGTAAACCATTTTGAGTACTACCAGCATTGGCTATGACGAAACGCTGTCCTTTACTACTGGGCACATATCGCGTTATCTTTCCGTCCACTGATTGCCATTCCTTTTCACTTGTGTGGTGCGCATTGATCCAGGTTTCATCAAATACACTGTCATAATTTTATTTGAGCATTTCCCTTATTTCACGTAGGTATCTGCTTCTCGTGGCTCCTAAATGCGGTTGCTCGCAAATGATATTTCTACCTCCCTTGTACTTTCTAAACGTGAAGCCTTATATGAAAGGACCCGCATTAATGACACACCTCTGAAGATACTGCGACACCACTGAACACTCCCCGTTTCACTTCTCAAGGCTCTTTTCGTAAGGCCAATCCCGTGAACAACGTGAAAATTTACTATTGAACGCTCAGGTTTCCTCTTGAAGATGTAATACTTCTAATAATGTGCACTTCATCCCTGTCCCGTAAATTATATACCGCATATAAACAAACTTTGAAATCTGCTGTACAATCTCCAGAACAAAAATGTTTTTGTTGGGTGGACATCATGATAAGATTATATGCTAAATCTCATCATTTTCTCTCAGCTGGTTACTGAGATGTGGAATTTTATATTGGGGCAAACAAAAATAAATGGACTTATAGTTCCTAGTTCCTATTTAAGCACAGCTGTACAGCAGACAGCGCCTGACTGCCTTTACGGTGATCATGTATTGGAATCCTCGTTGATGCGGGGATATATTTTAACTCACCTCGTCTCCCATCTCGATGCAGCCTAAAATGGCTGCCAGGACATGTTCGGAGGATTAAAGGATACAGGCCTCAACAGCCTCGATCGCCGGTTGACCCAGCACCATATACCCGGTTGGCCTGAAGGCGTGGACAAGTATGGCTCACAAGTCGAATACAGGAGAGAGAGATAAGTTCACGGCAACTGCCAGCATCACGTGCGCTGCCTAATCAACAGAACACGACCAACTATGCGCCGTGACATGCTTGCCAACAATACCATTAGCCGTGTCTGGTGTGATCAGTACATTAAAGTTCACTTATTTCTGGCATTATTTGAAAGTCTTTACCGGTGCTTGATTGCCACGACTATTCTAGTCTCGCTGTCTGCAGGCTCTCCCCCCCCCCCCCCCCCACACACGCTGACGCACTTGCCAGGCTACATTAGCTTTCGCAGACAACAACTGGTGGTGTTTGTATTTGGTGATGGTTGCAACTAGGATCCCACATGACCGCCTGGCTAAGGACTTGTGTGTTTGGTGATGGTTTTGTCTAGGATCCCACATGACCGCCTGGCCGAGGACTTGTGTGTTTGGTGATGGTTGCAACTAGGATCCAACACCGCATGGCCAGGGACTTGTATGTTTGGTGATGGTTTTGTCTAGGATCCCACATGACCGCCTGGCCGAGGACTTGTGTGTTTGGTGATGGTTTTGTCTAGGATCCCACATGACCGCTTGGCCGAGGACTTGTGTGTTTGGTGATGGTTTTGTCTAGGATCCCACATGACCGCCTGGCCAAGGACTTGTATGTTTGGTGATGGTTTTGTCTAGGATCCCACATGACCGCCTGGCCAAGGACTTGTATGTTTGGTGATGGTTTTGTCTAGGATCCCACATGACCGCCTGGCCAAGGACTTGTATGTTTGGTGATGGTTTTGTCTGGGATCCCACATGACCGCCTGGCCAAGGACTTATATACATGGTTCTGTTTGTTTGGCAGGGGGCTCTGTGGGGAAGAGGTTAAGCCGTCTGCCTGTGGTCAGAAGGTTGCGGGTTCGATTCCGGGCTTCGTCGCTTGGTTCATGAGTGCAATTTCTCAAAGACACATGGGGGTCATCGCTGGAGCTACGGAGTTCGTGTTTTGTGCACCGCGTTCGGTAGGCTGCACTGAGGAAAGATACCGAGCCTTATGGGATAAAACTCGGTACAATGAAGTCGATCCTCTTGTTCTTAGTTTGTGTGTTGTTTGACACAACTAATGTACCTTCTCGCTGGACTGAGGGAGTGTATCAGTGTTGACACAACTAATGTACCTTCTCGCTGGACTCAGGCAGTGTGTCAATTGTGTGATTTAGAACACTCGTACACATTATCCATTCACTAAGACAATGTGTACACATTATAGTTTAATTGAGAAAACATGTACACTTCGTTGGATTGAAAAACTGTGGATACACACGTTATCAATTTCACTGAGAACATGTGTTCACATTATCAGTTTCATTGAGAATATGCGTTCACGTTATGAGTTTTACTGAGAACATTTGTTTACGTTATCAGTTTCACTGAGAACATGTGTTCACGTTATTATTTCACTGCCAACAGATGCACACGTTATCGTTTCAGATTGAATGGAGCTGGCAGAAAGCTTTTAACACGGGTAAAACAGTGCGTTCTTGGACCATAATGAGGTAGATGTCCCAAACAGTAAGATAGTTAATTACCTTAAAGCTGTCTCTAGAGGCAGAAAAAGGAACTACCAGGGTGGAAATCCGTGAGTTACAGAATACTAACAGCAACCTTTAGTACTGCAGAGAAGAAAGTAAATGTGAATAAGATGCAATGCTGCGCACCAATACATGATCAGAGTGGACTAGTATACAGCTATGTTACATGACATGTCAAAGTTACTTAAGTAATCAAAGAAACTGCAATATAAAAACTTTCATGGGTGACCTAAATGAAATGGCTAACACGGGTTATTAAGGGAACATTAGTAGACATGGATTTTGGTTAATTAATAAACATTTAGGATTACTAAAAATTTTGCGCCAGGGAATAATTTCTCGAGGGAGGAGTGTTTTTTTACATAAAAATAGTAACATGGGTAAATAATAACCATAATACATAAAATGAAATTGATCACATTTGTATAGACAAGACAAAAACCTCTACAAGATGTAGAGGTTTTTACAGGTGCCGATGTAGATTCAAATCACCATCTGCTGTTAAGTGAAATGAAGCCTATAATTGAAGAGACACATAACGTCTTATAAAGATGAACAATAATATAATGTAGGGTATCTCATCAACACAGAACCTACAGAACAATTTATCGTCATCTCTAATAAGTACCTGGTCTTGCAACACTTGGTAGACGAGGTGAACACGGAAGACTGTTGGTAGCAGATTAACAACATTTAGAATAAATCATGTACAGAAGTCCTTGAAAACATGGAGGGAACTTCAGTATGGAAAACGCCCGACATCATTAAAAACATGGCGATGACAATGGTATTTAATTTTTCATGAAATGTTCATTAGGTAGGTGAAAAATATCTGGAGGGGTTATATTTCCCTGCCGCGCTAGACTTCTGGTTTGCTAACACTGAACTACTTCATTCTCAAATAAAATTCGTTCTGTCGTTCAATGGTTATTGCGTATTTAGTTGTAACTTCTAATGGATTATGTCTTCTGTATATCTGCTGTAGCACGGCAGATAAATCTGTATAGCCGTCTTATTTCTTCATGCATCCTGTTAGTTTAGGTGTCTATTTATGTTTGTTCCCATACTGGTTGGGCCACTGTCGGCAGCTGGATCTGTTTTTTCTTTTTTCGATTGGGGATACAGTGTGATATACGGGTAAATGGAAATCTTCAACGAGTGAATCGGTGCAATTATCTCGGAACAGTCATATCATCTGATGGGAGATGCCTTGAAGTGATTAGAACAGGAATCGCCATGGCGAAGGTAGCTTGTTGCAAGATCTAAACCATACTAACCAATAAAAAGATGTCATTTGCAACGAGGAAAAGAGTGCTGAGGTGCTACATAGAGCCTGTACTTTTGTATGGATGTGAAACGTTGATAATGAAGTGACGAGCAGAAAAACATCTAATGGCAGTGGGAATGTGGTTTCTGAGACAAATGCAAAGAATACCATGGACAGACAGAAAAGCCAATAAGCAAATCCTACAAGAAGAAAATGAAAACCGTAAACTGCTTGGAGAAATTAGATGCAGACAGTCAAAAAAAATTTTAGCACGTTATGAAAACAACAAACTAGAGAATTGGTGACAACTGGCAAGATTGAGTAGAAAATAACCAGAGGAAGGCTGAGAATTAAACCACATGGTATGGTCGAGACAAGACCAAAGAGCTAATCCACGACTATGGTGGTCGTTTAAGATGACAAAACATGACCGATCACGCTTCTAGGCATGGAACATGATGATGATACGTTTTTTTTTTTATATTTGTCTTTTATCGTGATGCAGTTAATGCGATTTATACTGCCTTCTTCGGGGCTTTTGGTTGTTGTAAACCTTCAGCGAAGGATTTACAAGGAAGGATGCCACATCAAATCATCCCATTCCCAACATCAAATTGGATCAGTCTATCACTTCTTTCCTCAGTCCAAATTGCCTTACTAGAAATTCCTTCTGTTGCGTTCCACAATGTTCACGTTTCTGTCACCTGGAATTATAGTCAGACACTCAATTCCACAATCCCCCCGACAATACGGAGTCGAGTCGTGTGTTCGAAATCAACCGCTGACGATTTCGAACCGACGGCTTTGCGTTGATTTCCATGGAATGAGACATCGTTTAGAAAGCAATGGCAAACTACTGAACTAACCATTGTCTAGTAAATCACACCGAAGTAACAATAATTAGCGAGTCCGTAAATGTTATGGTTTATGTGTCCCTTCTACGTCTTTGTACTACCTATATGCTCTGTGATATGTTCATGTGTTAAAGACAGTTACAGCCACAGACAGCTACGGACACAGACAGCTACAGTTACAGACAGTTACAGACAGTTACAGTTACAGACAGTTACAGTTACAGACAGTTACAGACAGTTACAGACAGTTACAGACAGTTACAGTTACAGACAGTTACAGTTACAGACAGTTACAGACAGTTACAGTTACAGAGATTTACAGTTACAGACAGTTACAGTTACAGACAGTTACAGTTACAGACAGTTACAGTTACAGACAGTTACAGTTACAGACAGTTACAGTTACAGACAGTTACAGTTACAGACAGTTACAGACAGCTACAGTTACAGACACTTACAGTTACAGACAGTTACAGTTACAGACAGTTACAGTTACAGACAGTTACAGTTACAGACAGTTACAGTTACAGACAGTTACAGTTACAGACAGCTACAGTTACAGACAGTTACAGTTACAGACAGTTACAGTTACAGACAGTTACAGTTACAGACAGTTACAGTTACAGACAGTTACAGACACTTACAGTTACAGACAGTTACAGTTACAGACAGTTACAGTTACAGACAATTACAGTTACAGACAGTTACAGTTACAGACAGTTACAGTTACAGACAGTTACAGACAGTTACAGTTACAGACAGTTACAGACAGTTACAGTTACAGACAGTTACAGTTACAGACAGTTACAGTTACAGACAGTTACAGTTACAGTTACAGACAGTTATAGTTACAGACAGTTACAGACAGTTACAGTTACAGACAGTAACAGTTACAGACAGCTACAGTTACAGACACTTACAGTTACAGACAGTTACAGTTACAGTTACAGACAGTTACAGTTACAGACAGCTACAGTTACAGACAGCTACAGTTACAGACAGCTACAGTTACAGACAGCTACAGTTACAGACAGCTACAGTTATAGACAGTTACAGTTACAGACAGTTACAGTTACAGACAGTTACAGTTACAGACAGTTACAGTTACAGACAGTTACAGTTACAGACAGTTACAGTTACAGACAGTTACAGTTACAGACAGTTACAGTTACAGACAGTTACAGTTACAGTTACAGACAGTTACAGTTACAGACAGTTACAGACAGTTACAGTTACAGACAGTTACAGTTACAGAGAGCTACAGTTACAGACAGTTACAGTTACAGACAGCTACAGTTACAGACAGCTACAGTTACAGACAGCTACAGTTACAGACAGTTACAGACAGTTACAGACAGTTACAGACGGCTACAGTTACAGACACTTGCAGTTACAGACAGTTACAGTTACAGACAGTTACAGTTACAGACAGTTACAGTTACAGACAGTTACAGACAGCTACAATTACAGACAGTTACAGTTACAGACAGCTACAGTTACAGACGGCTACAGTTACAGACAGTTACAGTTACAGACAGTTACCGTTACAGACAGCTACAGTTACAGACAGTTACAGTTACAGACAGTTACAGACAGCTACAGTTACAGACACTTACAGTTACAGACAGTTACAGTTACAGACAGTTACAGACGGCTACAGACACTTACAGTTACAAACGGCTACAGTTACAGACAGTTACAGACACTTACAGTTACAGACAGTTACAGTTAAAGACAGTTACAGACAGCTACAGTTACAGACACTTACAGTTACAGACAGTTACAGTTACAGACAGCTACAGTTAGAGACAGTTACAGTTACAGACAGTTACAGTTACAGACAGCTACAGTTACAGACAGCTACAGTTACAGACAGCTACAGTTACAGACAGCTACAGTTACAGACAGTTACAGACAGCTAGAGTTACAGACAGCTACAGCTACAGTTACAGACAGCTACACTTACAGACAGCTACAGTTACAGACAGCTACAGTTACAGACAGCTACAGTTACAGACAGCTACAGTTACGGACAGCTACAGTTACAGACAGCTACAGTTACAGTTACAGACAGTTACAGTTACAGACAGCTACAGTTACAGACAGCTACAGCTACAGTTACAGACAGCTACAGTTACAGTTACAGACAGCTACAGCTACAGTTACAGACAGCTACAGTTACAGTTACAGACACTTACAGTTACAGACAGTTACAGTTACAGACAGCTACAGTTACAGACAGTTACAGTTACAGACAGCTACAGTTACAGACAGCTACAGTTACAGACAGCTACAGTTACAGACAGCTACAGTTACAGACAGTTACAGTTACAGACAGTTACAGACAGCTACAGTTACAGACAGCTACAGTTACAGATAGTTACAGACAGTTACAGTTACAGACAGTTACAGTTACAGACAGTTACAGACAGCTACTGTTACAGACAGCTACAGTTACAGACAGTTACAGTTACAGACAGCTACAGTTACAGACAATTACAGACAGCTACACTTACAGTTACAGACAGCTACAGTTACAGACAGCTACAGTTACAGACAGCTACAGTTACAGACAGCTACAGTTACAGATAGCTACAGTTACAGACAGTTACAGTTACAGACAGCTACAGTTACAGACAGCTACAGCTACAGTTACAGACAGTTACAGTTACAGACAGCTACAGATACAGACACAGACAGTTACAGTTATAGACAGCTACAGTTACAGACAGTTACAGTTACAGACAGTTACAGTTACAGACAGTTACAGACAGCTACAGCTACAGACACAGACAGTTACAGTTACAGACAGCTACAGTTACAGACAGCTACAGCTACAGTTACAGACAGTTACAGTTACAGACAGCTACAGTTACAGACAGTTACAGACAGCTACAGTTACAGACACAGACAGTTACAGTTACAAACACAGACAGTTACAGACAGTTACAGTTACAGACAGCTACAGTTACAGACAGTTACAGACAGCTACAGCTACAGACAGTTATAGACAGCTACAGTTACAGACAGCTACAGTTACAGACAGCTACAGTTACAGACAGTTACAGTTACAGACAGTTACAGTTACAGACAGCTACAGTTACAGACAGTTACAGTTACAGACAGCTACAGTTACAGACAGTTACAGACAGCTACAGCTACAGACACAGACAGTTACAGTTACAGACAGCTACAGTTACAGACAGTTACAGTTACAGACAGCTACAGTTACAGACAGTTACAGACAGTTACAGTTACAGACAGTTACAGACAGCTACAGTTACAGACAGCTACAGTTACAGACAGCTACAGTTACAGACAGTTACAGTTACAGACAGTTACAGTTACAGACAGTTACAGACAGTTACAGTTACAGACAGTTACAGACAGCTACAGTTACAGACAGCTACAGTTACAGACAGCTACAGTTACAGACAGCTACAGTTACAGACAGTTACAGTTACGGACAGTTACAGACAGTTACAGACAGTTACAGACAGTTACAGACAGTTACAGACAGTTACAGACAGTTACAGTTACAGTTACAGACAGCTACAGTTACAGACAGCTACAGTTACAGACAGTTACATTTACAGACAGCTACAGTTACAGACAGTTACAGACAGTTACAGACAGCTACACTTACGGTTACAAACAGTTACAGTTACAGACAGTTACAGTTACAGACAGTTACAGACAGCTACAGTTACAGACAGCTACAGTTACAGACAGCTACAGTTACAGACAGTTACAGTTACAGACAGTTACAGACAGTTACAGTTACAGACAGCTACAGTTACAGACAGTTACTGTTACAGGCAGTTACAGTTACAGACAGTTACAGACAGCTACAGTTACAGACAGTTACAGACAGTTACAGTTACAGTTACAGACAGCTACAGTTACAGACAGCTACAGTTACAGACAGTTACAGTTACAGACAGCTACAGTTACAGACAATTACAGACAGCTACACTTACAGTTACAGACAGCTACAGTTACAGACAGCTACAGTTACAGACAGCTACAGTTACAGTTACAGACAGTTACAGTTACAGACAGCTACAGATACAGACACAGACAGTTACAGTTATAGACAGCTACAGTTACAGACAGTTACAGACAGCTACAGTTACAGACAGCTACAGCTACAGTTACAGACAGTTACAGTTACAGACAGCTACAGCTACAGACACAGACAGTTACAGTTACAGACAGCTACAGTTACAGACAGCTACAGCTATAGTTACAGACAGTTACAGTTACAGACAGCTACAGTTACAGACAGTTACAGACAGCTACAGTTACAGACAGCTACAGTTACAGACAGTTACAGACAGCTACAGCTACAGACACAGACAGTCACAGTTACAGACAGCTACAGTTACAGACAGTTACAGACAGTTACAGACAGCTACAGTTACAGACAGCTACAGTTACAGACAGCTACAGTTACAGACAGTTACAGTTACAGACAGTTACAGTTACAGACAGCTACAGTTACAGACAGTTACAGTTACAGACAGCTACAGTTACAGACAGTTACAGACAGCTACAGCTACAGACAGTTACAGACAGTTACAGACAGCTACAGTTACAGACAGCTACAGTTACAGACAGTTACAGTTACAGACAGCTACAGTTACAGACAATTACAGACAGCTACACTTACAGTTACAGACAGCTACAGTTACAGACAGCTACAGTTACAGACAGCTACAGTTACAGTTACAGACAGCTACAGATACAGACACAGACAGTTACAGTTATAGACAGCTACAGTTACAGACAGTTACAGTTACAGACAGCTACAGTTACAGACAGCTACAGCTACAGTTACAGACAGTTACGGTTACAGACAGCTACAGATACAGACATAGACAGTTACAGTTATAGACAGCTACAGTTACAGACAGTTACAGTTACAGACAGTTACAGTTACAGACAGTTACAGACAGCTACAGACACAGACAGTTACAGTTACAGACAGCTACAGTTACAGACAGCTACAGCTACAGTTACAGACAGTTACAGTTACAGACAGCTACAGTTACAGACAGTTACAGACAGCTACAGTTACAGACACAGACAGTTACAGTTACAGACACAGACAGTTACAGACAGCTACAGCTACAGACACAGACAGTTACAGTTACAGACAGCTACAGTTACAGACAGTTACAGTTACAGACAGTTACAGACAGCTACAGTTACAGACAGCTACAGTTACAGACAGCTACAGTTACAGACAGTTACAGTGACAGACAGTTACAGTTACAGACAGCTACAGTTACAGACAGTTACAGTTACAGACAGCTACAGTTACAGACAGTTACAGACAGCTACAGCTACAGACACAGACAGTTACAGTTACAGACAGCTACAGTTACAGACAGTTACAGTTACAGACAGCTACAGTTACAGACAGTTACAGACAGTTACAGTTACAGACAGTTACAGACAGCTACAGTTACAGACAGCTACAGTTACAGACAGTTACAGACTGTTACAGTTACAGACAGCTACAGTTACAGACAGTTACAGACAGTTACAGTTACAGACAGTTACAGACAGCTACAGTTACAGACAGCTACAGTTACAGACAGTTACAGACAGTTACAGTTACAGTTACAGACAGCTACAGTTACAGACAGCTACAGTTACAGACAGTTACAGTTACAGACAGCTACAGTTACAGACAATTACAGACAGCTACACTTACAGTTACAGACAGCTACAGTTACAGACAGCTACAGTTACAGACAGCTACAGTTACAGTTACAGACAGTTACAGTTACAGACAGCTACAGATACAGACACAGACAGTTACAGTTATAGACAGCTACAGTTACAGACAGTTACAGACAGCTACAGTTACAGACAGCTACAGCTACAGTTACAGACAGTTACAGTTACAGACAGCTACAGATACAGACACAGACAGTTACAGTTATAGACAGCTACAGTTACAGACAGTTACAGTTACAGACAGTTACAGTTACAGACAGTTACAGACAGCTACAGCTACAGACACAGACAGTTACATTTACAGACAGCTACAGTTACAGACAGCTACAGCTACAGTTACAGACAGTTACAGTTACAGACAGCTACAGTTACAGACAGTTACAGACAGCTACAGTTACAGACAGCTACAGTTACAGACAGTTACAGACAGCTACAGCTACAGACACAGACAGTCACAGTTACAGACAGCTACAGTTACAGACAGTTACAGACAGCTACAGTTACAGACAGCTACAGTTACAGACAGCTACAGTTACAGACAGTTACAGTTACAGACAGTTACAGTTACAGACAGCTACAGTTACAGACAGTTACAGTTACAGACAGCTACAGTTACAGACAGTTACAGACAGCTACAGCTACAGACAGTTACAGACAGTTACAGACAGCTACAGTTACGGACAGCTGCAGTTACAGACAGTTACAGTTACAGACAGCTACGGTTACAGACAATTACAGACAGCTACACTTACAGTTACAGACAGCTACAGTTACAGACAGCTACAGTTACAGACAGCTACAGTTACAGTTACAGACAGCTACAGATACAGACACAGACAGTTACAGTTATAGACAGCTACAGTTACAGACAGTTACAGTTACAGACAGCTACAGTTACAGACAGCTACAGCTACAGTTACAGACAGTTACGGTTACAGACAGCTACAGATACAGACATAGACAGTTACAGTTATAGACAGCTACAGTTACAGACAGTTACAGTTACAGACAGTTACAGTTACAGACAGTTACAGACAGCTACAGACACAGACAGTTACAGTTACAGACAGCTACAGTTACAGACAGCTACAGCTACAGTTACAGACAGTTACAGTTACAGACAGCTACAGTTACAGACAGTTACAGACAGCTACAGTTACAGACACAGACAGTTACAGTTACAGACACAGACAGTTACAGACAGTTACAGTTACAGACAGCTACAGTTACAGACAGTTACAGACAGCTACAGCTACAGACACAGACAGTTACAGTTACAGACAGCTACAGTTACAGACAGTTACAGTTACAGACAGTTACAGACAGCTACAGTTACAGACAGCTACAGTTACAGACAGCTACAGTTACAGACAGTTACAGTGACAGACAGTTACAGTTACAGACAGCTACAGTTACAGACAGTTACAGTTACAGACAGCTACAGTTACAGACAGTTACAGACAGCTACAGCTACAGACACAGACAGTTACAGTTACAGACAGCTACAGTTACAGACAGTTACAGTTACAGACAGCTACAGTTACAGACAGTTACAGACAGTTACAGTTACAGACAGTTACAGACAGCTACAGTTACAGACAGCTACAGTTACAGACAGTTACAGACTGTTACAGTTACAGACAGCTACAGTTACAGACAGCTACAGTTACAGACAGCTACAGTTACAGACAGCTACAGTTACAGACAGCTACAGTTACAGACAGCTACAGTTACAGACAGTTACAGTTACGGACAGTTACAGACAGTTACAGACAGTTACAGACAGTTACAGACAGTTACAGACAGTTACAGTTACAGTTACAGACAGCTACAGTTACAGACAGCTACAGTTACAGACCGTTACAGTTACAGACAGCTACAGTTACAGACAGTTACAGACAGTTACAGACAGCTACACTTACAGTTACAAACAGTTACAGTTACAGACAGTTACAGTTACATACAGTTACAGTTACAGACAGCTACAGTTACAGACAGCTACAGTTACAGACAGCTACAGTTACAGTTACAGACAGTTACAGTTACAGACAGCTACAGTTACAGACAGCTACAGCTACAGTTACAGACAGCTACAGTTACAGACAGCTACAGTTACAGACAGTTACAGTTACAGACAGCTACAGTTACAGACAGCTACAGTTACAGACAGCTACAGTTACAGTTACAGACAGTTACAGACAGTTACAACTACAGACAGTTACAGTTACAGACAGCTACAGTTACAGTTACAGACAGTTACAGTTACAGTTACAGACAGCTACAGTTACAGACAGCTACAGTTACAGACAGCTACAGTTACAGTTACAGACAGCTAAAGTTACAGACAGTTACAGTTACAGACAGCTACAGTTACAGACAGCTACAGTTACAGTTACAGACAGTTACAGTTACAGACAGCTACAGATACAGTTACAGACAGTTACAGACAGCTACAGTTACAGACAGCTACAGCTACAGTTACAGACAGTTACGGTTACAGACAGCTACAGATACAGACATAGACAGTTACAGTTATAGACAGCTACAGTTACAGACAGTTACAGTTACAGACAGTTACAGTTACAGACAGTTACAGACAGCTACAGACACAGACAGTTACAGTTACAGACAGCTACAGTTACAGACAGCTACAGCTACAGTTACAGACAGTTACAGTTACAGACAGCTACAGTTACAGACAGTTACAGACAGCTACAGTTACAGACACAGACAGTTACAGTTACAGACACAGACAGTTACAGACAGTTACAGTTACAGACAGCTACAGTTACAGACAGTTACAGACAGCTACAGCTACAGACACAGACAGTTACAGTTACAGACAGCTACAGTTACAGACAGTTACAGTTACAGACAGTTACAGACAGCTACAGTTACAGACAGCTACAGTTACAGACAGCTACAGTTACAGACAGTTACAGTGACAGACAGTTACAGTTACAGACAGCTACAGTTACAGACAGTTACAGTTACAGACAGCTACAGTTACAGACAGTTACAGACAGCTACAGCTACAGACACAGACAGTTACAGTTACAGACAGCTACAGTTACAGACAGTTACAGTTACAGACAGCTACAGTTACAGACAGTTACAGACAGTTACAGTTACAGACAGTTACAGACAGCTACAGTTACAGACAGCTACAGTTACAGACAGTTACAGACTGTTACAGTTACAGACAGCTACAGTTACAGACAGTTACAGACAGTTACAGTTACAGACAGTTACAGACAGCTACAGTTACAGACAGCTACAGTTACAGACAGTTACAGACAGTTACAGTTACAGTTACAGACAGCTACAGTTACAGACAGCTACAGTTACAGACAGTTACAGTTACAGACAGCTACAGTTACAGACAATTACAGACAGCTACACTTACAGTTACAGACAGCTACAGTTACAGACAGCTACAGTTACAGACAGCTACAGTTACAGTTACAGACAGTTACAGTTACAGACAGCTACAGATACAGACACAGACAGTTACAGTTATAGACAGCTACAGTTACAGACAGTTACAGACAGCTACAGTTACAGACAGCTACAGCTACAGTTACAGACAGTTACAGTTACAGACAGCTACAGATACAGACACAGACAGTTACAGTTATAGACAGCTACAGTTACAGACAGTTACAGTTACAGACAGTTACAGTTACAGACAGTTACAGACAGCTACAGCTACAGACACAGACAGTTACATTTACAGACAGCTACAGTTACAGACAGCTACAGCTACAGTTACAGACAGTTACAGTTACAGACAGCTACAGTTACAGACAGTTACAGACAGCTACAGTTACAGACAGCTACAGTTACAGACAGTTACAGACAGCTACAGCTACAGACACAGACAGTCACAGTTACAGACAGCTACAGTTACAGACAGTTACAGACAGCTACAGTTACAGACAGCTACAGTTACAGACAGCTACAGTTACAGACAGTTACAGTTACAGACAGTTACAGTTACAGACAGCTACAGTTACAGACAGTTACAGTTACAGACAGCTACAGTTACAGACAGTTACAGACAGCTACAGCTACAGACAGTTACAGACAGTTACAGACAGCTACAGTTACGGACAGCTGCAGTTACAGACAGTTACAGTTACAGACAGCTACGGTTACAGACAATTACAGACAGCTACACTTACAGTTACAGACAGCTACAGTTACAGACAGCTACAGTTACAGACAGCTACAGTTACAGTTACAGACAGCTACAGATACAGACACAGACAGTTACAGTTATAGACAGCTACAGTTACAGACAGTTACAGTTACAGACAGCTACAGTTACAGACAGCTACAGCTACAGTTACAGACAGTTACGGTTACAGACAGCTACAGATACAGACATAGACAGTTACAGTTATAGACAGCTACAGTTACAGACAGTTACAGTTACAGACAGTTACAGTTACAGACAGTTACAGACAGCTACAGACACAGACAGTTACAGTTACAGACAGCTACAGTTACAGACAGCTACAGCTACAGTTACAGACAGTTACAGTTACAGACAGCTACAGTTACAGACAGTTACAGACAGCTACAGTTACAGACACAGACAGTTACAGTTACAGACACAGACAGTTACAGACAGTTACAGTTACAGACAGCTACAGTTACAGACAGTTACAGACAGCTACAGCTACAGACACAGACAGTTACAGTTACAGACAGCTACAGTTACAGACAGTTACAGTTACAGACAGTTACAGACAGCTACAGTTACAGACAGCTACAGTTACAGACAGCTACAGTTACAGACAGTTACAGTGACAGACAGTTACAGTTACAGACAGCTACAGTTACAGACAGTTACAGTTACAGACAGCTACAGTTACAGACAGTTACAGACAGCTACAGCTACAGACACAGACAGTTACAGTTACAGACAGCTACAGTTACAGACAGTTACAGTTACAGACAGCTACAGTTACAGACAGTTACAGACAGTTACAGTTACAGACAGTTACAGACAGCTACAGTTACAGACAGCTACAGTTACAGACAGTTACAGACTGTTACAGTTACAGACAGCTACAGTTACAGACAGCTACAGTTACAGACAGCTACAGTTACAGACAGCTACAGTTACAGACAGCTACAGTTACAGACAGCTACAGTTACAGACAGTTACAGTTACGGACAGTTACAGACAGTTACAGACAGTTACAGACAGTTACAGACAGTTACAGACAGTTACAGTTACAGTTACAGACAGCTACAGTTACAGACAGCTACAGTTACAGACCGTTACAGTTACAGACAGCTACAGTTACAGACAGTTACAGACAGTTACAGACAGCTACACTTACAGTTACAAACAGTTACAGTTACAGACAGTTACAGTTACATACAGTTACAGTTACAGACAGCTACAGTTACAGACAGCTACAGTTACAGACAGCTACAGTTACAGTTACAGACAGTTACAGTTACAGACAGCTACAGTTACAGACAGCTACAGCTACAGTTACAGACAGCTACAGTTACAGACAGCTACAGTTACAGACAGTTACAGTTACAGACAGCTACAGTTACAGACAGCTACAGTTACAGACAGCTACAGTTACAGTTACAGACAGTTACAGACAGTTACAACTACAGACAGTTACAGTTACAGACAGCTACAGTTACAGTTACAGACAGTTACAGTTACAGTTACAGACAGCTACAGTTACAGACAGCTACAGTTACAGACAGCTACAGTTACAGTTACAGACAGCTAAAGTTACAGACAGTTACAGTTACAGACAGCTACAGTTACAGACAGCTACAGTTACAGTTACAGACAGTTACAGTTACAGACAGCTACAGATACAGTTACAGACAGTTACAGACAGCTACAGTTACAGACAGTTACAGTTACAGTTACAGACAGTTACAGTTACAGACAGCTACAGTTACAGACAGTTAAGGTTACAGACAGCGAAAGCTACAGTTACAGACAGCTACAGTTACAGACAGCTACAGTTACAGACAGTTACAGTTACAGACAGTTACAGTTACAGACAGCTACAGTTACAGACAGTTACAGTTACAGACAGCGACAGCTACAGTTACAGACAGCTACAGTTACAGACAGCTGCAGTTACAGACAGCCACAGTTACAGTTACAGACAGTTACAGTTACAGACAGTTACAGTTACAGACAGCTACAGACAGCTACAGTTACAGATAGCTACAGTTACAGACAGCTACAGTTACAGACAGCTACAGTTACAGACAACTACAGTTACAGACAGCTACAGTTACAGACAGCTACAGTTACAGACAGTTACAGTTACAGACAGTTACAGTTACAGACAGCTACAGTTACAGTTACAGTTACAGTTACAGCTACAGTTACAGACAGCTACAGTTACAGACAGCTACAGTTACAGACAGCTACAGTTACAGTTACAGTTACAGACAGCTAAAGTTACAGACAGTTACAGTTACAGACAGCTACAGTTACAGACAGCTACAGTTACAGACAGTTACAGTTATAGACAGTTACAGTTACAGACAGTTACAGACAGTTACAGTTACAGACAGTTACAGTTACAGACAGCTACAGTTACAGTTACAGACAGTTACAGTTACAGACTGTCTTAAAGTGCCTGTCCTCTAAATCCCACGGGACAGTACACTCAAAGCAACTCAAATTGAACTCGTCAAGAACAGATCAGAACAACAAAACATGTTCTATCTTACCAACAGGATCATGAACATATGGCAGACTCAAATCGAGCAAGCGAAAGACGTACTTTTATTCCGCCGCAGGACAAAAGATATAACTCTTGTAGAAACGTGAGCTGATCCCTATACGCAGGATCGGCGCTCACTTAAATAACATCTACTTACGAGCTCCGAGTCCAGCTCGCTGCCCTTGAGGCTTAATTATCCAAATCCTCAGTTCAACTGATTAAATAAAAGTCTAGGTATCCGCACCCGGTCTTTCTACTGTTGTGTTGTCTTTAATATATTCCTCTCCGGACTCCCAGCTGCTTCATCACGAAATTACCGCCTCCAGGTGTCACCTTCACACGGAGCCTTTTATAAACACATCCTTTAGAATCCACGAATTCACAGCGTCCCCCGTTGCCGTCCAATGACGTTGTTTTCCTTTCCTTGGTTTCTCATATTTGTCGTCCAGTTTTGTGACTGTCTGGGAAAATCCAGTAAGGTCTCTTCTTTATACTTGGTGGCGCGTGTTCCGTTATGTGGCATAATGCCCCCTCCCAGATAAAAAAATTATTTATAATTTTTTCCTTTATATCTGTATATCTGTACGACTATCACAACAATTTTTTTTAACTACAACTGAATAGCACTTGGTTTTACCCCCTTATCTACCCTTAAAAAAAAAATAAAGCTACATAACGGGCACGCCCACCTGTCCAAACCCTCCGTTGGACGTCGTGTGGCTGATCATGGGCAATCAGACCAACTAATAAACATATTAGTCCCTACCTTGTCATAATAGACAAGTGTGTCCTAACTCTAGGTTTTACCATGAGTTTAGGACGAGGGTAATAATGAGGTTTTCCATGTAACCATTTTTGTTGTAGTTGATCCTTGTTGTCCTTGTTTGGTACCATACATCTATTTCTTTTCCTGAAATTTATCTCCATGGGTAGGGTGACTTATACGCTTTCCGCCTTGAGAATCCATTGATCCTTTTCCTGTGGATATTTTAAGAATGTCGCTTGATTGTATCTATTCTTTTGCTCCTTCTGTGCAGCTTAATCCATCTAATATAATATTAATTAATCTAACAACATTGTTAATGCAAGTAAATAATTAATATCATAGAATTCACTATTTATATTAATACCAATACCATATTAATACTAATTTACAATTACTTATTAATAATTTAACAATCAACTAATGAATAACTATTATTAACACAATCATATACTGTTCAAAGTTAGTGTGACAATACAAAACAAAATACTTGGCTTGGCCATTGAATGCACAATGAATGTTCCAATCACGCGTCTCTTGTGACGTTCTTATTTCGAGTATTGCCTTCACTCAAGCTGTCAATGGAAAATCGGTAACATATGTACCCAATTGACTAAATTCTATTTGTAATAATAATCTATTAATATTTAGTTGATTCTTATAGCATTGCTCCCTCAATTAGGCGCCATCTGAATATATCTTTATCGACTTTCTTAATAACTTATGAAAGAACAGAACATTAATATATATAACTAATTAACTTATAACAAAGATCTGCCCTTCTATTCAACTATAATCGACTGAGAATGTCAGCAAGATTATTATCCTTTCCAGGAATGTGACAGATGTCAAATTCATAGTCTTGTAATAGTAATGACCATCTATGTATTCTAGAATTCTTCGATTTGAAAATTTGTAACGGTTTGTTATCCGACAGAACCAAAAATTTCCTACCTAGTAAGTATCTAGAGAACTTCTCAATACTTTCAAATAAAGCTAGAGCCTCTAATTCAGTAACAGCATAATTTCTTTGAGTTTCAGATAGCTTTTTACTGAAATAAAGAATAGGATGTAGTTTCCCCTCATGCAATTGAAGTAATACAGCTGAAATAGCATGTAAACTAGCATCCGTTTGTAAAACAAAATCTTTTGAAATATCAGGTAATTTCAAAATAGGATATGTACTAAATAGAGTTTTTATTTGTTGTAATAATTTCTCATGATCCTCTGTCCAACTATTTTTATAGGTCTGTAATATAGATATATACATGTGAAAAATCATACATTTCAAAGATTTAAGACTTTTTAAGGAAATAACTCAGAATTATATTCTAATATTATGACTCAACAAGAATAAATCCTTAACCAATTCATCATCATAAAATAACAATATAGTTACTAACAATTATCTGTAAAATAGAGAACTAAAATATTTTCACACACCTAAGTGTGGAGATATGAAATAGCGTGAACACTTTGAACAAATATAGATTTAGATCTAAAAAATTTGGAATTCTAAGTAATAAGATTGTAAATGTGTCTGTAATGTATTTTGTGTTAATATGAACCTAACACTTTCATCCCATTCTATTTTTCTTTTATTCTTCTCTTTTATTCTATTTCTTTCTCTCTTTCTTTCTTTCATACTTATGGTGTTTCCGTACTGAACGTATGTCATATTTGTACTTTTCAACTTTGTTAAATTGGACACTGTCATAACTTTCACTCGTATATATAACGACAATAAAGTATATTTGATTAATTTGTAGCAGAAACAAGCCAAGCAAAGAAAGTACGCATTAATTAATGCATCGTAATTTTGTTTGTTATTATTAACTTGTGTATACATTTTCTTGAGTGATTGAATGACTGTATTTTTATTCGCAATATCATCAATATATGCCTTTGTTTGTGAGGCTGTGTTTGTGACTATGGATGTAACCTGAGATAAAGTCAATTTAAGCCAACTCAACATGTTTGTCATAAATATGGTTACAACATCCCATTTCATCTGTTGTTTGTAACTATTGTGTTTAACTTTTGTTCTATTTTTGTGTGTCACACTGTTGTTATTACCAGTCAGTTGAACTTTTAATGAATGTGTAATTCCTTCTTCTTGTGTTGTTGTGAGTATCACATCAGGTTTGCGTTCTATAGTTTGAGCGTAATCTTTGACATCTGCGATGTTACCAATTATCAACCCAGCACATGGGTTTGGTAGTACTGCTGCGCACACTCGACCTTTATAGTATGGGCATTTTATACTGACCCATGCAGTTTTGTACATTTCTATTGTACCCCCAAATGTCCTGCACTCAATACTTTTACCTGTATAATCACTTTCTCTTATGAGTTTGTGATTAACACCTGTAATATCGGACCCTGTGTCTCTAAAACAGGTTGTTGGTAAACCATTCACCAACGCTTGGTGTATCGTCAGAGTACCTTGACGAGTGTATGCTGCATTTGCCTCGTGAATATGTCTCTTATTGGCTGATGTAAGGTCATCATTACTATTATGACCTTCTTTACCTGTTTTGTTATTGTATGATTCTATTATGGCTGCGTGTGTGTCCTCTAGATCATCTGAATCGCTACTACTACTAGACAACACATATGCGATACTCGCTTCCTTCCAGGAATTTCTCATTGGACAAGACCTGCTTGTGTGTCCGTACGCCCTACATGAGAAACATTTAATGCTTCTTTTAAAAGAGTCATACTTACTTCTCTTCTTAGTAATAATGTCTTTCAGATATGCGATATAACCTGGATGTTTATCACACATCTCTAAGTTTCCGTGCGATAATCTACAATACTGACATCTGGTGAATTGGCCTTTCCTTGGTCTATCACCTTCTCTATTGTACGGACTATTTCTATTAGTACTACTACCAAACTTTCTAAACTTACTGTTTCCTCTTTGAAATTTTGCACTTGCTCCTATCACTAATTCAGGTTGTGTACAGTTAGCAAAAATATCCCTATGTGCATTGAAATAAGATTCACCCTTATTCTCCATTTCACTTAAATTTTTACATTTGTTTTCCATAAGAAATACTGACATAGGTTCTGGTATTGCAGACAATAGTCTATCTCTGATAATTAAGTCTCTCACTTTCTCATAACTATCATTAATATCCGCAGCCTTACACCACTTATCAAAACTAGAAGACATTTCCGAAGCGAAATCCAGGAATGTTTGATTCGATTTCGGTGTAAGTGTTTTAAACTTAGTCCGTAAACCAGATTCATCCAAAGAAAAATGTGATAGCACCCGATCGCGCATATATTTGTAGTTCGTACGTAAATCCGATGACCTTCAAAAGCAACGATGGGCAGAACATTTCAAAGAAATATTAAATAGACCGCAGCCTGACACTGTTCCGAACCTGGATGGAGAAATTACTATGCCCCCACTAGATGCCTCCTGCGAGTCATTCACCATGGAAGAGATTAAAGCAGCCATAAAAAAATTGAAGAACAACAAAGCTGTTGGTGAAGATGAAATCTCAGGAGAAATGCTCAAAGCAGCAGATGAGAACACCTTACAACGTTTGTTACAGCTGATCAATGAAATCTGGCAAAGCGAATCCCCACCACACCAGTGGATAGATGGTGTAATTTTCAAACTGCCTAAAAAGGGCGATATGTCTGATTGCAATAATTGGCGTGGTATCACTCTATTGTCAGTACCAGGAAAACGTTTTTGTAGCATGTTACTTGAGAGATTGAAAAAGGCGATAGATGAAAGGCTCAGAGAAGAACAAGCAGGCTTCAGACCAAAACGGTCATGCATAGACCACATTTTCACCCTCAGAATAATCATTGAAGACTCCGTAGAATTCCAGTCGAAATTAATCACCAACTTTGTCGACTTTCAAAAAGCCTTCGACAGTATCCACCGTCCTTCACTTTGGAATCTACTTAACATCTATGGTTTTCCTACCAAATATACCAACGTCATAAAATCTTTCTACAAAGAAACACGTTGCTGCGTAAGAACAGAAACAGGCAACTCAGACTGGTTCTCAGTCGAAACAGGAGTGAAACAGGGTTGTGTCTTATCACCGATGCTTTTTGGAATAGCTATCGACTGGGTCATGCGCAAATGCACAAACAACACAAATATGGGTATCCATTGGGTTGACAAAATTCTAGAAGACCTGGACTTTGCCGACGACATAGTGCTTTTGAGTTCAACACACCCGGATGCCCAAGAGAAAATAAACCACCTCCAAAATGTTTCAGGGCAAATTGGTCTCCAAATTAACACCACAAAAACAAAGACTATTGATCTTACCAACAGTTCAGATGACACCAAATTGAACAACTACGTTCTTGAAAAAGTCAACAGCTTTACATACCTAGGAAGCAAAATGACATCTACAGGGGACTCAACACCAGAAATATCATCTAGAATCGCACTGGCATCTAGTGCCTTCAATAAACTGTCAAACATCTGGAAGTCAAAGACACTCAGCAAACACACAAAACTTAAAATCTTCAACTCTTGTGTGATTCCAGTGTTAACGTATGGATGTGAAAGTTGGAAATCAACGGTAGCTTTAGATAAAAAATTAGACAATTTTGAGAACAAATGTCTTAGAAGACTTCTAAACATCCACTGGACAGACTTCAGAACCAATTCGCAAATAAGACAAGAGACTAAGCAAGATACAGTATCCAATTTCATTAGAAGACGCCGTTGGAACTACATTGGCCATGTACTCAGAATGGACAAGTCAAGACTCCCCTATCAAGCCCTCATATGGTCACCAGTAGGGAAAAGAAAACGGGGAAGACCAAGAGAGACCCTGCGTAGAACCATCATTAGAGAAGGCTCATTCAATGGCCAAGTAAATATCCAAGATCTACAACAGATAGCAGCGAACCGCCAAGCATGGAGAGACAGGACTTCTGCCCTATGCGCCGCCTTAGGCTCAAGAGGAAAGACTAACTAACTAACGTAAATCCTCAGGAATTAACTCTATCACTTTCAACGGCTCTAACGCGAGGTGACGATGAAACAAAATCGGTACGTCCTTCTCCGGTACCTTGTAATACTTTACGAGCACTTCAAAGTTGGTTAACCATGAACTAACTATATCACCTTGTTGAAAATTCCTGAATAAACCTTGGTACTTTTTCACAGGATCGTTCTGTTTAGCCAGCATTTTCTCTCGTTCGATTTCAGCTCCACGTTCCATCTCAAGCGTCTTGACCTTTATGTTACCTTCAACCTCCTTGTCCTTCCAGAGTGTTTCTGTAGCAAGTCGCTCTTTATCAAACGCCAATTGGTTTTTCTTTCAATTGCATTTCCATAATTAACTTCTCTTTTTCTGCTGCAATTTTTTCGTGTTCCAAAACTATTTCATTTTGTCTGATAGCCATCTCTTTTTCTTTCAGTTCTCTCTCAAGAGCCATCTGAAGTTGTTTGGTTTCCTTTTCCGATGCCAATCTTTCCTGTCTTTCCTCCTTCTCACGTGTGGCTTGAAGTTGTCTTTCCTCCTTGTCACGTTTCTGTTGTTCACTGAACTCAAGCTTTGCCCAATTTCGAAGCTCAGCACCAGTTAGACCAGACTTCTCACCCATTTCAAAAAAATATTGCAGCGTAGACATCTTCTCTTAATGTCCTACCTGTAAAATGAGCTATCTGGGTGAAATAAATATGGTCGTAGGCAAGAGAAGAAAAGAATCGACAAAATTGTAATATTGTCTCAGATCACTATCACTCGGATAGTACAGTAAATGTTGTATCACAATTGAGCAAATACAACTCAAATAAATTTGTAGTGTCAACTCGAACACCACAAAAAAATTAATCAAATATCTCTATAATAAACTAAATAAATATACTAGAGAAATAAATATGAAGAAATATATTGAATATACAATATACATGTAACGCAAGACAATTAACAATCATCAAAGATGAATGACGAGTGACGCGAATACATATTATTGTTTACAAACAATAACAAATTTTTGTATCCACATTTTAACGGGTAACGCACATACTATACTACTACAGTTATGACAAGACAATAGTATTGTGGTGACGCCAACAAGATCAGAACAAAAAAAATTGATAAATAGCGCCTTATTACTAGGATCAATGCTATAATACATCAACAATACAATTGCTACTGGCCTTTAGTGCATCTCCCGAACGTAGAGTAATATTTGAATCGCTCGAGAATTGATATAATTTGAGACTCTCAATTACGTGTTGATAAGTTCCAAACTATACTGATCCGTAATTGGCAATCAATTAGTGGTATCCTGGCATGAAAATATGTGAGGAGTGTAACGATTGTTGCTCCTGCCTTGAGATGATAGTAGAATTAACTTATACCGGTACCCTGGACCGACGTGGTCCGTCACCGACTCATAAGAACACGTAGTCGGCTGTGGTATATCGACGAAACTTGAGTTTATTTCAGCCTTAGTATTTATACTTTAGGCTGAATGTGCGCTGTAGGTATTTGAGTGAATGATGTCCACAGTGAAGTAAGTACAGTTGAAAGACGTGATTCGACTTCTGGTAAGTAAGGTCCAATGAGTGAACAGGATGTGTGCCCGTTATCACGATGATAAACGATAGTGTAGTCTTGTTATCGATCCGTGTGACAGTGTTCGTATGTCCTGGCGTCAGCGTATTAGAGTACGTTCGTAAATTCAGTTCATAAATGTCGACGTGAGGAGTTCGTGTTCGGTCCCGATTGACCGCGTTGACTTGCTCGATGGTAGAGAAATCCTCGACAATTTCAACAATAATATGTCATAGTGTACGTGTGCGTGTCGTCCTGACGTGTGATGAAGTGTCCGGTATGTGACTAATGTAATGTCCTCAATGACGTAATAAATATGTGTACACTGACCTGGTTGTCATTATGCGTTGATGTATGTAACGTCCAGTTGTAAATATGTTCATATATGTGCAACGTCCAAATAACGCAACATCTTCCTTGTTAATTATGGTGGAGATGAGTGTCCGTGCTATCCATCTTGACACATGACGAAGTGTGCATATAAAATGTCGTAATATGTACTAACTCACTTATGCGCCGATAATTCAGACATAAAGTAGTGTCGGCAGAAGATATAATGAACGTATGATGTACATGTCCCACAAATGTAGGTAGTTAAATGCTTTGGCGTTCTGAACCAACACAGAATTAGGGAATGTCTTTCCAACCACGTAACTATAACTGTGCGTCGGCAGTACACCCCATCATGTGTATATCAGTCCACCGATAAATCTGATAAAATTGTGACAAATGTCTGAGTCTGTAATGAACTTCATAGATTCAGCAAATTGCTCAACATAACTATATATATATATATAACTATATTCAGCAACACTTTCGAGCAGTTCCAATCGATCACAGATTCTTGAATACAAATTGTCAATCGTTGTGCTATAGTATAATAGGTTACTGTGGTGTAGAATTGTGGCAGCGCAGTGTTTCTTCAGATCTCACTGCCTACTCACATCGACATAATTCTTTTCAATGTCGACCATGGTGTCCATTGTTTCGTATATCTCTTATGTAACCACCATCTTCTTTTCTCACGTAGACTTATAGTTGTAACTGTATATTCTTTAAATAAATACTGTTCTTAAATAAGTTACACTATTACTAAATGTTCGTTGTTTCTAATATTTCATAGCGCTGTGGTGTGTTCAATAAGGTGGAATGTTTTTGCGCATCTGGTGCAAACTTGATATGATTAATAGATCGCACTTCTTGAACATGATTGAGTTATTACGTATTAATTTTTTTCGTACTTACAGTTTTTATGATGTTTTAATTTCACCTGTTATTACTTTATCACAAAATGCTTTTCACTTCATTTATTCTGGGTGATCTTCCGGCATTTTGGTGACGCGGGTTTTCATGTGCTCCTTCTTTCTTTCTGTGTAGCACGGTGTGGAATGTGCCGCTGGCGCGTAATTTCTTTTATGTTCAGCTATGGAAACTGGCGGGGAATCTGTGTTGACAAACAAACAGTCCAGAGACGACCCCCACGTGTCTTAAAGCATAACTCCCACATGAACTCCAAACGGGAATCAAAGGCTTTAATGAAGCTCGTTAAATAAATCAACTGTAAACCAACTCACCTTGATGAACCGACACGAACTAGCCGACGGCAATTAAAAGGCATTTATTAATGCACTGCAGAATTACACACAAGAAACTGTTCTAGAATATAACCTGCCCTTAAGACAGGGACGGGTGGTTATGTAACTATCTACGAATCAGCTCTCAATTTCCACCATTGCGTCAGCGATGTCCTTCGTTCAAATCCGTGTAGTAGGTTTTTCTAAACTCGTCTAAGGGTTATTCCTGTCCCGGTCCCATCACTGTATGAATGTGAGACAACAGACGATTTCCTCGCTCACTAAGAAGATTGCACCAAACCAGATCCTATCCTCTCCAACACGGAGCCCATAGAAAACACCGCTGCCCTGATGTCCTCTCTCTCCAAGCGTCCCCCGTTGCCGTCCAATGACGTTGTTTTCCTTTCCTTGGTTTCTCATATTTGTCGTCCAGTTTTGTGACTGTCTGGGAAAATCCAGTAAGGTCTCTTCTTTATACTTGGTGGCGCGTGTTCCGTTATGTGGCACAGACAGCTACAGTTACAGTTACAGACAGTTACAGTTACAGACAGCTGCAGTTACAGACAGCCACAGTTACAGTTACAGACAGTTACAGTTACAGACAGTTACAGTTACAGACAGCTACAGTTACAGTTACAGACAGTTACAGTTACAGACAGCTACAGTTACAGACAGCTACAGCTACAGTTACAGACAGCTACAGCTACAGTTACAGACAGCTACAGTTACAGACAGCTACAGTTAAGACAGTTACAGTTTCAGACAGCTACAGTTACAGTTACAGACAGTTACAGTTACAGACAGTTACAGACAGCTACAGTTACAGACAGCTACAGTTACAGACAGCTACAGTTACAGACAACTACAGTTACAGACAGCTACAGTTACAGACAGCTACAGTTACAGACATCTACAGTTACAGACAGCTACTGTTACAGTTACAGACAGTTACAGTTACAGACAGCTACAGTTACAGACAGTTACAGTTACAGACAGCTACAGTTACAGACAGGTACAGCTACACTTACAGTTACAGACAGTTACAGTTACAGACAGTTACAGACAATTACAGTTACAGACAGCTACAGTTACAGTTACAGACAGTTAAAGTTACAGACAGCTACATTTACAGACAGCTACAGCTACAGTTACAGACAGCTACAGTTACAGACAGCTACAGTTACAGTTACAGACACTTACAGTTACAGACAGCTACAGTTACAGACAGCTACAGCTACAGTTATAGACAGCTACAGTTACAGACAGCTACAGTTACAGTTACAGACAGCTACAGTTACAGACAGTTACAGTTACAGATAGCTACAGTTACAGACAGTTACAGTTACAGACAGCTACAGTTACAAACAGTTACAGTTACAAACAGCTACAGCTACAGTTACAGACAGCTACAGTTATAGACAGCTACAGTTACAGACAGCTACAGTTACAGTTACAGACAGTTACAGTTATAGACAGCTACAGTTAAAGACAGTTACAGACAGTTACAGTTACAGACAGCTACAGTTACAGACAGCTACAGTTACAGACAGTTACAGTTACAGACAGCTACAGCTACAGACAGCTACAGTTACAGACAGCTACAGCTACAGTTACAGTTCTAGACAGCTACAGTTACAGTTACAGACAGTTACATTTACAGTTACAGACAGTTACATTTACAGTTACAGACAGCTACAGTTACAGTTACAGACAGCTACAGTTACAGTTACAGACAGCCACAGTTACAGTTACAGACAGCTACAGTTACAGTTACAGACAGCTACAGTTACAGTTACAGACAGCTACAGTTACAGACAGTTGCAGTTACAGACAGTTACAGACAGCTACAGTTACAGTTACAGACAG
Organism: Cepaea hortensis; assembly: GCA_963921405.1. NCBI lineage: Eukaryota > Metazoa > Mollusca > Gastropoda > Stylommatophora > Helicidae > Cepaea > Cepaea hortensis. The sequence goes on along the minus strand of OY992876.1, from coordinate 138,722,210 downwards.
TTACATTTACAGACAGTTACAGTTACAGACAGTTACAGTTACAGACAGTTACAGTTACAGACAGTTACAGTTACAGACAGTTACAGACAGCTACAGTTACAGTTACAGACAGCTACAGTTACAGTTAGAGACAGCTACAGTTACAGTTACAGACAGCTACAGTTACAGTTACAGACAGCTACAGTTACAGACAGTTACAGTTACAGACAGTTACAGACAGCTACAGTTACAGTTACAGACAGTTACATTTACAGACAGTTACAGTTACAGACAGTTACAGTTACAGACAGTTACAGTTACAGACAGTTACAGTTACAGACAGTTACAGACAGCTACAGTTAGAGACAGCTACAGTTACAGACAGCTACAGTTACAGACAGCTACAGTTACAGACAGCTACAGTTACAGACAGCTACATTTACAGACAGCTACAGCTACAGTTACAGACAGCTACAGTTACAGACAGCTACAGTTACAGACAGCTACAGTTACAGACAGTTACAGACAGCTACAGTTACAGACAGCTACAGTTACAGACAGCTACAGTTACAGACAGCTACAGTTACAGATAGTTACAGACAGCTACAGTTACAGACAGCTACAGTTACAGACAGCTACAGTTACAGACAGCTACAGTTACAGACAATTACAGTTACAGACAGCTACAATTACAGACAGCTACAGCTACAGTTACAGACAGCTACAGTTACAGACAGCTACAGTTACAGACAGCTACAGTTACAGACCAGTTACAGACAGCTACAGTTACAGACAGTTACAGTTACAGACAGCTACAGTTACAGACAGCTACAGTTACAGACAGCTACAGTTACAGACAGCTACAGTTACAGACAGTTACAGACAGCTACAGTTACAGACAGCTACAGTCACAGACAGCTACAGTTACACCCAGTTACAGTCAGAGATAGCTACAGTCACGCACAGCTACAGTTACAGACAGTTACAGTCACAGACAGCTACAGTTACAGACAGCTACAGTCACAGACAGTTACAGTCACAGACAGCTACAGTTACAGACAGCTACAGTCACAGACAGCTACAGCCACAGACAGTTACAGTTACAGACAGCTACAGTTAGAGATAGTTACAGACAGCAACAGTTACAGACAGCTACAGTTACAGACAGCTACAGTTACAGACAGTTACATTTACAGACAGCTACAGCTACAGTTACAGACAGCTACAGTTACAGACAGCTACAGTTACAGACAGCTACAGTTACAGACAGCTACAGTCACAGACAGCCACAGACAGCTACAGCCATAGACAGCTACAGTCACAGACAGCTACAGTTACAGACAGCTACAGCCACAGACAGTTACAGTCACAGACAGCTACAGCCACAGACAGTTACAGTCACAGACAGCTACAGCCACAGACAGTTACAGTCACAGACAGCTACAGCCACAGACAGTTACAGTCACAGACAGCTACAGCCACAGACAGCTACAGTCACAGACAGCTACAGCCACAGACAGCTACAGTCACAGACAGCTACAGTCACAGACAGCTACAGCCACAGACAGTTACAGCCACAGACAGTTACAGCCACAGACAGTTACAGTCACAGACAGCTACAGCCACAGACAGCTACAGCCACAGACAGCTACAGTCACAGACAGCTACAGCCACAGACAGCTACAGTTACAGACACTTACAGACAGCTACAGTTACAGACAGCTACAGTCACAGACAGCTACATTTACAGGCAGCTACAGTTACAGACAGCTACAGTTACAGACAGTTGTAGTCACAGACAGCTACAGTCACAGACAGTTGTAGTCACAGACAGCTACAGTCACAGACAGTTGTAGTCACAGACAGCTACAGTCACTGACAGTTGTAGTCACAAACAGCTACAGTCACAGACAGCTACAGTCACAGGCAATACGGAAGATGTTCTCATGTTGTTTCCGTGGAATAATGTGATTAGTATCAGACAAAATGTGTGCGTGCGTGCGTGCGTGTGTGTGTATGTTGTCTGTGCGTGTGTGTGTGTTGTCTGTGCGTGTGTGTTGTGCAATTTGAGTTTTCCACTGTACCGTGCGCAACTTCAAGTGGCTTTGACATCGATCTAAATATGGGAACTGTGAGACGATCAGGCATGTGTTATGTAGGCTGTTAGACCATGCAGGTAGGCATGTAGGCAGGCATACATGTAGGCTGTTAGACCATGCAGGTAGGCATGTAGGCAGGCATATGTGTATGCTGTTAGACCATGCAGGTAGGCATGTAGGCAGGCATACATGTAGGCTGTTAGACCATGCAGGTAGGCATGTAGGCAGGCATATATGTAGGCTGTTAGACCAGCAGGTAGGCATGTAGGCAGGCATACGTGTAGGCTGTTAGACCATGCAGGTAGGCATGTAGGCAGGCATACATGTAGGCTGTTAGACCATGCAGGTAGGCATGTAGGCAGGCATACATGTAGGCTGTTAGACCATGCAGGTAGGCATGTAGGCAGGCATACGTGTAGGCTTTTAGACCATGCAGGTAGGCATGTAGGCAGGCATATATGTAGGCTGTTAGACCATGCAGGTAGGCATGTAGGCAGGCATATATGTAGGCTGTTAGACCAGCAGGTAGACGTTTAGGAGGCTAGGCAGAAGAATGGACTGGTGAATGCATACCGACACAATACAAGAGCAGACCAAAGAATGCCAGCCACGTCAAACAACCCATCACAGCATTAACGTGCATCCGTGCATCAACACACGACCACGTCAAACAACCCATCACAGAATTAACGTGCATCCGTGCATCAACACACGACCACATCAAACAACCCATCACAGAATTAACGTGCATCCGTGCATCAACACACGACCACGTCAAACAACCCATCACAGAATTAACGTGCATCCGTGCATCAACACACGACCACATCAAACAACCCATCACAGAATTAACGTGCATCCGTGCATCAACACACGACCACATCAAACAACCCATCACAGAATTAACGTGCATCCGTGCATCAACACACGACCACGTCAAACAACCCATCACAGAATTAACGTGCATCCGTGCATCAACACACGACCACGTTAAACAACCCATCACAGAATTAACGTGCATCCGTGCATCAACACACGACCACGTTAAACAACCCATCACAGAATTAACGTGCATCCGTGCATCAACACACGACCATGTTAAACAACCCATCACAGAATTAACGTGCTTCCGTGTTTCAACACACGACCACGTTAAACAACCCATCACAGAATTAACGTGCATCCGTGCATCAACACACGACCACGTCATCGACGGCAAGTCAACAAAACTCGCTCACTGATTTGTAGTTGGTACTGGACGACTCACTTTCACCCCGCACAACAAATGATCACACACATCTGGAAACAACCTAAGGAAATTTACCAAAGAAACAAACACAGCATAACTGTACGATGTGTTTGTGTTTGTTAATTGACCTATCTATGGTTAATGTACACTTCTGAAACCTTTCACTGGATTCGAATTCTGTCCATATTACATAGTTTGTGGGTTCAGGAGGATGATAGACTTAGATAATGAAGACGCCTTTTTAACCGTGTCCAGTTGGCGTGCGTTAAAATACACTTGCCATGCTTCAGCGACGTGTTGTTTTCATTTGGAAGAATAGGTTCCATTACCGATGTGGCCACACTAAAGTGTGTCTGTTGTCTAGTGTATCGTCCAATCTCTGCTTCTTCCCTCCAATTCTATGAGTGGTAATTCTATTCCCAATCTTTGAATGCTGTATTTCTCATGGTCTTACACTTGTCCCAAGTGTTATTTATACAGTAATTTTACTTGTGTGTAATTGGCACGAAATGGAAACAGATGGACACGTCAGTGTATGCGGAATAGTGCAGGGCGGTGGCTTATTACAAGAGAATGGATTGTCGCAGAAAATTAAAAACTACAATCTGCAGTTAAGTTATAACCTTGGGCAGCGAACGGTGGAGTCCCAAGATCTGCTCGTAGATCAATGAAGTGGGCAGATCCTTGCGTCTAAGTTGCTGGCAACCGGCTCACGTGACTAGCAGCAACCCACGTCATTGCTTCTTGAGGCCTGGCACCAACGGTTGCGGGGTGATCAAAGATGACATTTGCATTCTGGCATTGCTTCCGTGTCGGTTCCATTGCTTGCTGTTTACCCAGTCTATTGACATTGGTTTCTCACCGCTGAGGCTTGTGTAGGCTCTAATTACCATAGGGTGTTGTCAGTTAGCTGGGTATCTGTTGTTATTGTGTCATGGAAGATCAGCTGAGATATATCCCCGGCACAGTCTAGTTCCACTGTGGTGTTGTTAGCTAAGTATCTGTTGTCATTGTGTCATGGAAGATCAGATGAGATATATCTCAGACACTGTATGGCGCCAGTATGGTGTTGTTAGCTGGGTATCTCTTGTCATTGTGCTATGGAAGATCATTCATTCAGTAGCATGTCCTTTGCAAACCTCGCTCCCATAACAACCTTCCGGAAAACTTCTCGATCACAAGCAAGATGTCCCGCGTCCGATACACCAATCTGGAGATCATCCGCCACATCCTGCACCCGTCTTCTCTTTGGAATTCGTCTCCCTCTCTTCCCAGGCATATACCCTTCCATTATTATTCTCTCAAAACTTTCATGACGTTTCAAGTATATTTCAATTTTCTTTGTTTCATCGTCTTTAATAGCCAACCCTCTTCAATATTCAGTTCTTGAAGTATGAATGCATTTGTTTTTTTCTTTACCTAAGATATTCTTAGAACCCGTCTATAACATTTATATTCAAAGGCATCCATGCGCTGTTCAGCTTGTTTAGTAAGTGTCCAGGTCTCTAAGGCGTAGGTTGCAATGGGAAAGATGCATGCTCTTAAAAATCAAATTTTTGTAGTTCTGTCTGTCCTACTCCATAATTTAATCAGTTGTTGTAGTCTTTGAAGAGCAATTGATAGTGGTCGTTTAATTTCTTTCATTGTATCACCATTGTTGGTAATCAATGACCCAAGATATTCGAAATTTTCCACTACCTCCAATATTTCCTCATTAACATTTTTCTTTCTATACAGTAGTTTTATCTTTATGCATTAACTTTGTTTTTGTTATGTTAAGATATAAGTTGTGATTTTCACTATTTCTTTGGGTTAAAGTTATTAGGTTTTCTATACCATTCTGTGATGTGGATAGTAATACTGTATCATCATCATATCGAATCTATGGTATTTCATGACCACTGATATTTAGTGCATCATATTGCTCCCTGATTATATCATCTCTGACATTTCTCATTATATTTTCGGCGTACGTGTTAAACAAATAGGGTGACAGCATATATCCCTGACGGACTCCTTGCTTGATGCCACACCAATCTGATGTCTCGTCATCTATTCTAACCAGTGCTTGTTGGTCTAGATAGAGCATTTTTATGAGTTGTATTACATGTGATGGAAAGCCCATATTCCTCATGATTTCCCAAAGTTTCTGATGTTGTACACAGTCAAATGCCTTTGAATAATCCACAAAACATGAGAATAGGTTTACATTAAATTTTCTGCACTTCTCTATTATTAAACGCATGTTGAGTATGTGATCTCTTGTTCCTCTTCCTTGTCTAAATCCAGCTTAAACCACGTTAATTTCTTCTTCCATTTTCTTACGAAGTCTTCCCATTATGATTATTTAATTGAGGTTGAACGTTTCTTGTCAACAACTTCATTTTTTTTTTAACATTTCGTAATCTCTTCCATTCTTATAATGTTGCTCTATTTTAATACAACAATCTTGTATATATTGGTTTTTGTCTTTTCTTGTGTTCTTTCTTAATACTCGTGCTAAAGATTTATACTTCATCCTACTATTATCATTTTCTCCTTTCTTTTTCAGTTCCCTTCGTTGTTTTATTAATTCTAACGGGACTGGTGTAATCCATGGCTTATTTTGCTTAGTCCTGATCGGAATTAAATCTGAGGCTCCTGTTATCAAGATAGCTCTAGCTTGTACTGCCAGTTCATCAGGTGTCATTTCCTCTTGCATAGACATCAAGACCCCAAAAGGGTTCCTCACTTCTACGTTGTAGGCATCTGTTATTTTTGTGAGATAAAAACGAAGTGGCCTTGATCCTCGGGTAAGCTTTTTGAGTTTTAATTTCAGATCTGCATGGAAGATCAGCTGTCATAAATCTCCGGCACTGTCTGGCGTCAATATAGTTGTGTTGGCTGGGTATCTGTTGTCATTGTGTCATGGAATATCAGATGTCATAAATCTGCGGCTCTGTCAGGTGCCATTATGGTGTTGTTAGCTGGGTATCTGCTGTCATGGAAGATCAGCTGTCATAAATCCCCGGCTCTGTCAGGTGCCATTATGATGTTGTTAGCTGGGTATCTGCTGTCATGGAAGATCAGCTGTCATAAATCCCCGGCTCTGTCAGGTGCCATTATGGTGTTGTTAGCTGGGTATCTGCTGTCATGGAAGATCAACTGTCATAAATCTGCGGCTCTGTCAGGTGCCATTATGGTGTTGTTAGCTGGGTATCTGCTGTCATGGAAGATCAACTGTCATAAATCTCCGGCTCTGTCAGGTGTCGTTATGGCTTTGTTAGCTGGGTATCTGTTGTCATGGATGGTCAGTTGACATAAATCCACGGCACTCCCTGTCTGCTACTTCGTCCCAATCCATCTCTGACATTATCTTCCCATTCCTAGCACGCTCGTCATCTCACACATGTGTATTCTTCTGCATCATACGAACAGTGGGCGCGTTGATGTAGTTGTTAGGGAGTTATATTGACTATGGTATGAGCGAAGTCGGACAAGGGTTTGATACCATCTCTTATCGTTCGCTACGGGAGAGAAAGAATGACCGCTTATTCTTCCGTGTACTCAGGCCTACAAAATTTGATTGTCCTAACACTTCACATAACAGCCGGAAGTTCCAGCTAGGCTGTTTTATGTTTAATGTTTTTATCTTACGAATGCAGACAGCATGAGATGGAAAGATTAATCTCCCTTTGACACAGAAAACAACAACAACAACAACAACAACAACAACAACAGGTGAATATCCTCAAAACTTTAGATAACAAGAGTGGACACATGATTGTCCAATGACTACAGATTCCACAAGTGGACAGATGAATCTCCCAAATACTACAGTGGACAGGTGAATATCCTCACGACAAAGATAACACAAGTAGACAGGCGAAACTCCCCATTACTGCTGATAGCACGAATAGACATGCATTTCCCCTCGACTACAGATATGACAAGTGGACACGCGATCTCCCCCTGACTACAGCTATGACAGGTAAACACGTCAATTTCCCCGTGACTACAGATACGACAAGTGAACACGTGAATCTCCCCGTGACTACAGATAAGACAGGTGAACATGTGAATCACACATGACTATAGATATGACAATTGAACATATGAACCTCCCCATGACTACAAATATGACAAGTGAACGCGTGAACCTTCGTATGACTACAGATATACGTGAAAATATGAATCTCCTAGTGACTTCAGATACGTTAAGTGACTATATGAATCTCCTGTGACTACAAACAACCCAAGTGGGAAGTCGACACAGCAACAGAAAAACGTCGGCGGATCATGTGAAGCTCTGGGCAGCTGACAATGTTTGAGAACAGACGCACTATTGTCTGCACTCAATGGCACGTGCATATCGACTGAACTTTATTGATTGCAAGTTGACATTTCAAACACAGCAAGTAGGCCACGAAGCGGACACGGTGCATGTTTGTCTGCTAGGGAGATGTGACCTAAGTTTGTGTTCTGAAACGTCTTCCCGCAGAGATCCTCCAATCCACAGTTGCTTGCTGCCCTCAGTGCATGTTTGTCTGCTAGGGAGATGTGACCTAAGATTGTGTTCTAAAACGTCTTCCAGCACAGATCCTCCAATCCACGGCTGCTTGCTGCCCTCGGTGCCTGTAGCACGAACCGGAAACAGCTGACATGTACACGTGATTTCTAGAATCACATACTACAAGTTGGATAAACACGCCGAGCCACGCTGCACTGATGGCTGATACACTCGCCAGCCGGGCAAAACTACACAAGCAAAAACTACAGTCAGCCATCTGAAAATGTCGCAAACTTGGAATATCTTAGCTCTGTCTTTCACAACAATGGGGATCTATCAAGGGAAACTCCGAGAGAGACTGGCTGTAGCAATGCCGAAGTCAAACTGCACGAATCACCCATCGCACAACAACATCACACAAACACCTTGTTTATATGAGAACATCTGTCGTGTTGCAGCAAACGAATCATAATTTCACTAATAGTACAGAAGAAAAGTGGGGCTTGTGACCTTAAATGTGATAGAAACATTCCCCGACTACAGTGGATCAAGAAAGAAGAAATACAGATGTTCTTCGAGACACGGAAGAAACATTCCCCGGCCACAGTGGATCAAGAAAGAAGAAATACAGATGTTCTTCAAGACACGGAAGAAACATTCCCCGACAACAGTGGATCAAGAAAGAAGAAATACAGATGTTCTTCGAGACACGGAAGAAACATTCCCCGACTACAGTGGATCAAGAAAGAATAAATACAGATGTTCTTCGAGACACGGGAAAAACATTCCCCGACTACAGTGGATCAAGAAAGAAGAAATACAGATGTTCTTCAAGACACTGAAGAAACATTCCCCGACTACAGTGGATCAAGAAAGAAGAAATACGATGTTCTTCGAGACACGGAAGAAACATTCCCCGACTTCAGTGGATCAAGAAAGAAGAAATACATATGTTCTTCAAGACACTGAAGAAACATTCCCCGACTACAGTGGATCAAGAAAGAAGAAATACAGATGTTCTTCAAGACACTGAAGAAACATTCCCCGACTACAGTGGATCAAGAAAGAAGAAATACAGATGTTCTTCAAGACACTGAAGAAACATTCCCCGACTACAGTGGATCAAGAAAGAAGAAATACAATGTTCTTCGAGACACGGAAGAAACATTCCCCGACTTCAGTGGATCAAGAAAGAAGAAATACAGATGTTCTTCGAGACACGGAAGAAACATTCCCCGACTACAGTGGATCAAGAAAGAAGAAGTACAAATGTTCTTCAAGACACGGAACTACGCTGACACATAAAAGGTATCAGGTCAGAGAAACATGGCTTTGGTCACTGCAAATGTCAAAGGGTCAAGAGAGAAACAGGCACTCGTGGAATATGTGGTCGAAGCAGGGAATGATCAACCAATGGTGGACATGCGACACCAAAAGCACCCTAGACATGAACTTGCATGAGGGACCAGCCAAGGATACACAGTATTTCCAGTTCGCGACGTTCAACATAGGACTTGCTACCCGATGATAACCGATTCTGTTGTCCTGGTTAAAATACCATGGACGTAGGCGAGTTCATGAGCACACCGTCGCAGAGTTTGCTGCCTTCATCAAATGCAAATCAGAAAATTGTCTGCGGGTAAGTTGGCCAGTGCCTTACTAACTACATCAGCCATCGAGTGCCGTATGGTCAAGAAGTTGGCTATTGGTTATAAAACGCGACGTCATGACAAGCCGAGAAGGGCACCGACCCTTTCAATAGATATCGACTGGCATGAATGCTAAATACTCCGGTCGTGCTCCGGTTGGATACACATCTTGAACAATAACGCAATCGATAAGTAGAACAATGTACGATACGCTCCTTAAGTCTGCACATTGTCGTCTCACTGTATCGGGTCACAGAACTCATTCCCCGGTCGTCTGCACTAATGAAGTCCATTTGAATACATACAATACAGGTGCTATAGAAGCCTTCCAGTCTGTCCTCACATTGCCACGGACCCCGCATGTCCACGACAGTACATACATGAACACTTCCGTAGGTTTGTCGCACAAACCACAGTTACCCGTACACTTAACACAGGCGTCAGTTTTTATCTTCTACATTACTCACACGTGATATGTGTCCTGCCGTATGTAATGGCATTTCGGGTGTGATATATGTCATGTCTATGTGTCATATATCATGTGACGTGTGATATATATCACGCCTATGTAATATATTACGCTGTGTGTGATATATGTCATGTCGGATGTAATATGTCATTTCGGCTGTGATGTCTGGTAAGTTGCGTGTGATATGTGTCATGTCTAGTAGGATATCTGTCAAGACGTATGTAATGTCATGTTGGGTGTGAAATGTGTCACCTCGTACATGATGTGTGGTTACGCTTTAAGCATGACGTGTGGTGTATGACGTGTCGCGGGGACTGGCAATCGTGTCCCAAGAATGACATATTATGTTTGATGTGAGATGTATGATGTGCGATTATGATGTAATTACCCACACAAGTATTGTATTGACAATCTACCGGCCTCTAAACATGGCCAGGTTTTTCACACACGAGCAGGTATTTACACGAACTGCTCCAGTGTCATTTGATCATCGAGCTGTTACAGGATAAGAAATGGCTGCCAAATATTGACACGGCTGTGTAGAATGGGCTGTTGATCAAAGGTAGTTCCTTGTCTCCTACAACTGGCTACATCAGGGTGTACATGTTCTCTCACTGAACACGCCACCGACTGTAGACAGGCTGGTGTGCCGGGCGTGAACTGCTGCCTCCTTATACTGGATGGAGGATGTATGAGACAGATGGGTCAATGAATAGACTGTTGATATACAGATTGTGGTTGTTTGTATGATGGGTAGATGGAATGTAGGTAGGTGGGTCGTGTGTGCTATATTGGTGGTTACACGGACAGGTGATAGATGGGTGGATCGTGGTAGTTGAGTGATGGTAATGGTAGACAGACAGTGAGTTTGTTGAGCATGTAAGTAATGTAATCCTATCGCCCAAGCAGTCGCCACGTTGTTTACAGGCTTGGATTAGCCTTACCGGGGATTGAGCTCGTGTCAAATCTGGGGGTATATATATATATAACGTTACGCTTCAGCCTGTGAGTGAGCGCTGTTTGTTGTGTGGTATGATTATTTTATTGTTTGTAAAGTCACCGGTCACTTATATTTGCTCATCAACCCTTCGCCGTGCACGGCTTCAGGTCTCTTATTGTGTCTGCATTGTTCTATCTGTGTTTCTCACAAGTGTACAGCCGTCACAAAAGTCTTCACGTGAAACTGCTTATCCTTAACTTGGAAACGACCCTCGATTGTCGATTGTTTGGATGCGAACGCATCACTGACTCCTGACAAATAATTGATATCTAGGGCTGAGGCGGGCACCAGAACAAACGTCTGCTAACCGGAATGTCTTTGTGGTAAGTGGAGCGTGGCGGAAAGCTGTGCTAATGACAGAGTTCCTGACGCAAGTGCAGAAGTGCAGTCGTCAGGTACGCCAATGTCACAACACTGGTTCTCAACTTGTCTACACGTCAGGTACGCCAATGTCACAACACTGGTTCTCAACTTGTCTACACGTTCCACGCCCTGCAGGTGAACGAGCCGAAACACAGTGCATGAGCGCGCTTGTGTATTTTCTGTGTGTGTGTGTGTAATAGTTTGCATCATGAACCATGTTCCCATCTATTCCGTCTAAGAAACAATTTTCTTATATGTCTGTCAAACACTGTCATCTACTGCCTGTATTACCTTCCGGATGTAGGACAGGGAGATCTTGCCTCTGAGAAATTAAGGCCGCCTGGCTAGTGCAGTCTCCGCGAACTGTGCAGGTTAGTAGTATCTTTTAGCCATTACCGATGATTCGAACCTGGGTCTACTGAAGGAAAATCCGGCATTCTAACCATTCGGCCAGCTGCTCCATTCTCTTTTCATTTATCTTAAATACTGTAATACAGAACTACATTAACTATTCTACGTCAATTTCCCGCTATAAAAGAACTACAATAATCGTTTTCCATCAAATACCCACTAAAACGCAACTACAATAATCGTTCTCCATCAAACAGCCACTAAACCACAACTACAATAATTGCTCTCCATCAAATAGCCACTAAACCACAACTACAATCATTTTTCTCCATCAAACAGCCACTAAACCACAACTGCAATCATTTTTCTCCATCAAATAGCCACTAAACCACACCACAACTACAATCATTTTTCTCCATCAAATAGCCACTAAACCACAACTGCAATAATCTTTCTCCATCAAATAGCCACTAAACCACAACTACAATAATTGCTCTCCATCAAATAGCCACTAAACCACAACTACAATCATTTTTCTCCATCAAACAGCCACTAAACCACAACTACAATCATTTTTCTTCATCAAATAGCCACTAAACCACAACTGCAATAATCTTTCTCCATCAAATAGCCACTAAACCACAACTACAATCATTTTTCTCCATCAAATAGCCACTAAACCACAACTGCAATAATCTTTCTCCATCAAATAGCCACTAAACCACAACTACAATCATTTTTCTCCATCAAATAGCCACTAAACCACAACTACAATAATTTTTCTCCATCAAATAGCCACTAAAACAGAACTGCAATAATCGTTCTCCATCAAATACCCACTAAAACAGAACTGCAATAATCGTTCTCCATCAAATACCCACTACAACAGAACTGCAATAATCGCTCTCCATCAAATACCCACTACAACAGAACTGCAATAATCGCTCTCCATCAAATACCCACTACAACAGAACTGCAATAATCGCTCTCCATCAAATATCCACTAACACACAACTACATATATACTTGTCCATCAAACACCCACTAACACACAACTACAATAATTGTTCTCCATCAAATACCCACTAAAACACAATTGTAGTAATTGTTCTCCATCAAATACCCACTGAAACACAATTGTAGTAATTGTTCTCCATCAAATACCCACTAAAACACAACTGCAAGAATTGTTCTCCATCAAATACCTACTAAAGCACAATTGTAGTAATTGTTCTCCATCAAATACCCACTAAAACACAACTGCAATAATCGTTCGCCATCAAACCCCCCATGTAACATAAAAATATAATAATTATTTGACATAAATTCCCCAATGACTCATAGAACTGCAATAAATGTTCTACATCTGTTCGCCACTTTAACAGACCTGCAGCAACGGTTTTATCTCAATTCCTCCCTATAAAATAATTAATTATTGTTCTACACCAAATCCCCACTATAACATACGGTTAGAATAGATTAACATCGATTCCCTTCTAACACATAGAACTGCAACGGCTGATCTATATCAATTCCCTATGTTCTATGTCAATTCACAAATATAACATATAACTGCAATAACTGTTCTCCATCAATTCCTACTATAACATTTCATTCATTCATTCATTCATTCATTCATTCATGTGGCAGGTGATTTGCACAACGTAGCTCTCACCGTGGCTCACCGAAAAGATTGTTGCCACTTCCCCTATCTCGCGTATTTTCAAGCTCTAAGTGTCTCTAATTCACTGTGTCCACTTTCACGTCGATCGACACCAGCCTGGTTTTCTAGAAGCCATGCTTGTCACTACCAACCTTCCTAATCTACCGTGACATCGAAGTATGCCAGTTTCAGAAACAGCAAGCCGTGTATTAGCCATTTATCTGCCATGTTCAGATCTTGTGGAGTATCAATATTTTCTTCTACTTAATCCAGGTATTCTTATAGATTTTCTGTAACATTTATGTTCAACAACCCTGGCTGTTTTGTTTTGTTTTTTCTTTAGAGATAGCCAAATTATCATGACTCACATCGGCATTTTGCAAGAGGATAGAGACATGCTCTCAAACTGTTTACTGTAACTTGTTTCCTGGTGTCGTGCCAGTCTCAGCACGGTTCACCTGTGACCAATCTCCCGCAGACTTCGTTGGAATATTCCCCGCTGTTGGTAACTGTGGAGCCGTGCAGGTCCTCATGGCCGATTGGTTAAGAACGCGTGTTCTTAAGCATCCAGCGAGCTGATGCCGAGATTAACGGTTCAACCCCTACACCGGACAGCTGGACTAAAATGTTGACCTGTCGCCCTTGACTTGGAGACGAACGAAACGAACGGAACGAACGGACTTTATTTTCAAAGGGTAACAAATTGAGCACGCAGGCCCGTCTTACATTCGGCCCTTCCAATCACTCATCTTTCGTTCATCAATAGTGCATAGGAAAAACATTGTCAAATGAATTTTGTAAACATAAACAATGCACATTACCATGTTGTGAGACACATCCCCCATTCACCCACACATCCCCCATTCACCCACACATCCCCCACCTAACCAAACACACACACACACACACACACACACACGCCGGCACATATACATACCCCCACCCATCAACCACATCCCCACACCTACACATCTCCCCACCCACACACACTCCCACCAACCACACATCCCATCCACCCACGCCCCAAGCATACATACATTTCCCAACCCACACATCCCCCCCACCCATTCACATATCCTCCATCCGTCCCATTACACACCAACAATCACCCACCCACATATCCTCCTCCACCCACACATTTCCAACCACCCAACCAAACTCACATCCCTCAACCAAACATCCCGCACGCACACACACATCTCCCCGCCATCTCACATATCCCGCACCTACCCAAACACAAATTCCACACCCACCCACATAATCTCCCATCTCCCCCAGCCCACTTACAGATCCCAAGCCCACCCATACAAACATCCTCCACCATCTCCTAACCCACACACACTCACCCATCCACATATCCTCTACCCATCCACACATCCTCCACCCACTCATCCCGCAACCAAACATCCCTTAACCACACATGACTTAACCACACATACCTTAACCACACATACCTTAACCACACAAACTTACCCATATACAATCACCCACCCACACATCCTCTACCCACCCACACATCCCCCAGCCACACATCCCTTAACCACACACCCCTACCCATATACACATACATCCCCACCCATACACACATCTCTCCACCCATACACACATCCCTCACACACATCCCCACTGTCTCAAAGTGCCTGTCCGCTAAACGCAACTGGAGCAAACACAAAAAGCATCATCGAAAAATCGGAACTTGATAACAGAATGATTCAGAACAGCATACTCAAGTGAAGCGAACGATTTTTCCAGACGTTTATTTCCGCCACCGGTAACAGGATTAAAACTCTGGCAGAAAAGCAGGCTGATCCCTAACCACAGGATCGGCACCTACTCAAATACATCCACCCCTGAGCTCCCAAACCAGCTCGTCGCCCTTGAAGCCTTCCTATCCATTCTTCAGCTCAATTTCTTGGATATTACAATTCAGTCTAGGTGGATTTCCATTCACCGTTGTCGCCTCAATAAATTCCTCTCCGGAGTCCCAGCTGTTTCATCCTGAAATCAGTTAGTTAGTTAGTTAGTCGACAGATCATCCTCGTTGCACATCGGACCATTCAGTCCATAAGTGCTCGGATCCCCTCCTCAGCAAATCCCGCAGCGTGTAGCGGCTAACGACGCCAGTTCTGTGTTGGTTTATCAATCTTCTTTGGCTTCCTGCGTAGTGTTCTTGTTTGGCCACCCCTCTTTTAATTTGCTGCTCTCGCAGTCTGGCCATTGTTGTAGATTCACAGTCATCACTTGGTTCTTGCAAAAGTCTCACTTCTCGTAGAGCATTCAGAATGTCAGCCTGGTCCATGGCGCGTCCGCCCTCCACAGTAGCCTCACCTGCGAGCTTGTCAGCCCGCTCATTTCCTTGTACTCCCGCATGCCCTGGCACGAAGATGAAACTAATCTTTGCCAGCCGAGACCGCTTCATCCTGAAATCACTGCCTCCAGGTGTCACCTTCACACGGAGCCTTTTATAAACACATCCTTTCGAATCCACGAATTCACAGCGTCTCCCGTTGCCGTCCAATGACGTTGTTTTCCTTTCCTTGGTTTCTCATATTTGTCGTCCAGTTTTGTGACTGTCTGGGAAAATCCAGTAAGGTCTCTTCTTTATACTTGGTGGCGCGTGTTCCGTTATGTGGCATAATGCTCCCTCCCAGATAAAAAAATTATTTATAATTTTTTCCTTTATATCTGTACGACTATCACAACAATTTTAACTACAACTGAATAGCACTTGGTTTTACCCCCTTATCTACCCTTTAAAAAAAAAATAAAGCTACATAACGGGCACGCCCACCTGTTCAAACCCTCCGTTGGACGTCGTGTGGCTGATCATGGGCAATCAGACCAACTAATAAACATATTAGTCCCTACCTTGTCATAATAGACAAGTGTGTCCTAACTCTAGGTATTACCATGAGTTTAGGACGAGGGTAATAATGAGGTTTTCCATGTAACCATTTTTGTTGTAGTTGATCCTTGTTGTCCTTGTTTGGTACCATACATCTATTTCTTTTCCTGAAATTTTTCTCCATGGGTAGGGTGACTTATACACTTTCCGCCTTGAGAATCCATTGATCCTTTTCCTGTGGATATTTTAAGAATGTCGCTTGATTGTATCTATTCTTTTGCTCCTTCTGTGCAGCTTAATCCATCTAATATAATGTTAATTAATCTAACAACATTGTTAATGCAAGTAAATAATTAATATCATAGAATTAAATATTTATACTAATACCAATATTATATTAATACTATACCCATTTACAATTACTTCTTAATAATTCTAATTATTTGAATTCAACAATCAATTAATGAATAACTGTTCCAAGTTCGTGTCATAATACAAAACAAAATACTTGGCTTGGCCATTGAATGCACAATGAATGTTCCAATCACGCGTCTCTTGTGAAGTTCTTATTCCGAGTATTCCCTTCACTCACGCTGTCAATGGAAAATCGGTAACATATGTACCTAATTGACTAAATTCTATTTGCAATCCTAATAATAATAATAATTAATATTTAGTTGATTCTTATAGCATTGCTCCCTCAACTCGGCGCTATCTGAATATATCTTTATCAAATTTCTTACTAACTTATGAAAGAACAGAACATTAATATATATAACTAATTAACTTATAACAAAGATCTGCCTTTCTATTAATTATAATCGACTGAGAATGTCTCACAGAATGTGATTGACCAAATAAAATCTTGCAGATCTTCAATATAGATATAGACTTGTGAAGAATGAGACATTGCAACTATTCAGGACTTCTAAGAAACTAAATCAGCAATATAATATAATATTCTGATTCAACAAAAATAAATATTTAAACCAAATAATTTATTAAGTTCTCTAATAAATATATAGTTACGAACAATTATCCGAAGAATAGCGAACCGAAATATTATCCAACTGAGTGTAGAGACATTAGATAGTATGAACATCTCTAAAATGTATATATTTATATCAGTGCCACATGCCATAATTAAGTAATAAGACCTAAGACCCTAATGTGTCTGTAATGTATTCTGTGTTAATATGAACCTAACACTTTCATCCCATTTTATTTTTCTTTTATTCTTCCTTTCATTCTATTTCGTTCTCTCTTTCTTTGTTTCAAACCTGTAAAATCTCTCATCTGCACTCATGCCAATATTTGTACATTGTAAATTTGTTGATTGGAACAATGTTATTGTTTTCAGTCTTGTATATCTTCTGTAATGCATACGCTGCAATGCCGTATGTTTGGTAAATGTGTACCAGAAGTACGACAAGTAACCATAAGTGCGTGTAACTTTTGGTCTCTTTTTTGAATGTTTCAAAAATATGTCATTTAAAGACAAATAATTTCGTTTGTTTTGTTTCTGATCATCATTTATGTTCTCGGACGTAGAATCATTTGATGAAGAATGTTTGTTTATTTCTTGTTTATCGATGTGAACACCACTCTTTTCTGTTGCGTTATCACACATTTGTGTTATATCGTTTTCGTTAACAGTTGGTGTAACCTGTTCTATTTGTGTGTTATCTTCTTCTTTACCTTTTTCTTCTTGTGTCACTTCACTTTGGGTACTTATACTTGTGAGTGTCTCATCAGGTTTGCGAATGACGGTTACTTTTTGAATTAACTCTTTGGTATTCGTTTCATAAATGTTTTGTAGTTGTTTTCTTCTTTTCTCTTCTATCAACATTTCTAATGATTCAACTCTTTCCCCTGCCAAATTCCTAAGGTTTGTCTCAGTCACACCAAACTTCTTACCCATGTCTTTCCAAAATATCTCCTTCTCAATTGCCAATTGTTTCTCTTTAAATTGTATTTCTATAATTAACTTCTCTTTTTCCGCTGCAATCTTTTCGCGTTCCACATTTAATTCTTTCTCTAGCCTCCATTCGTTCGCGTTCCAACACCATCTCTTTTTCCTTTAGTTCTCTCTCAAGTTGTTTATCTTGCTTTTTTGATGCCAGTCTTTCCTGTCGTTCCTCCTTCTCACGTGCAATTTGTAGTTGTCGATCTTCTTTGTCCCGTTTCTGTTGTTCACTGAGCTCAAGCTTCGCCCAATTTCGAAGTTCGGCACCGGTTAACCCAGTCTTCTCACCCAAATCAATGAAATGTTGCAGTGTAGACATCTTGTCCTAATGTCCTACCTGTAAAATGAGCTATCTGGCTGAAATAAATATGGAAGTAGGCAAGAGAAGAAAAGAATCGACAAAATCGTAATATTGTCTCAGATCACTATCACTCAGTAAATGTTGTATCACAATTGAGCAAATATAACTCAATTAAATTTGTAGTGTCAATTCGAACACCACAAAAAACAATCAATCAAATATCTCTATAATGAACGAAATAAATATAAACTAGAGAAATAAATATGAAGAAATATATCCAATATAAAATATATATGTAACGCAAGACAACTAGCAATCATCAAAGACGAATGACGAGTGACGCGAATACATATTACTGTTTACAAACAATAACAAATTTTTATCCACATTTTTGACGGGTAACGCACATACTATATTACTACAGTTATAACAAGACAATAGTATTGTGGTGACGCCCGAAAGATCAAAACAAAAAAATTGATAAATAGTGCCTTATTACTAGGATCAATGCTATAATACATCAACAATACAATTGCTACTGGCCTTTAGTGCATCTCCCGAACGTAGAGTAATACTTGAATCGCTCGAGAATTGATATAATTTGAGACTCTCAATTACGTGTTGTTAAGTTCCAAATTATACTGATCCGTAATCGGCAATCGATCAGTGGTATCCTGGTTGCATGAAAATATGTGAGGAGTTGTGTAACGATTGTTGCTCCTGCCTTGAGATGATAGTACAATTAACTTGTACTCGCACCCTGGACCGACGTGGTCCGTCACCGACTCATAAGAACACGTAGTCGGCTGTGGTGTATCGACGAAATTGAGTTTATTTCAGCCTTAGTATTGATACTTTAGGCTGAATGTGCGCTGTAGGTACTTGAGTGAATGATGTCCACAGTGAAGTAAGTACAGTTGACTGACGTGATTCGACTTCTGGTAAGTAAAGTCCAATGAGTGAACAGGCTGTGTGCCCGTTATCACGATGATAAACGATAGTGTAGTCTTGTTATCAATCCGTGTGACAGTGTTCGTATGTCCTGGCGTCAGCGTATTAGAGTGCGGTCGTAAATTCAGTTCATAAATGCCGACGTGAGGAGTTCGTGTTCGGTCTCGATTGACCGCGTTGACTTGCTCGATGGTAGAAAAATCCTCGACAATTTCAACAATAATATGTCCTAGTGTACGTGTGCGTGTCGTCCTGACGTGTGATGAAGTGTCCGGTATGTGAATAATGGTGTTTTAGACAATCCTCAATGACGTAATAAATATGTGTACACTGACCTGGTTGTCATTATGCGTTGATGTATGTAACGTCCAGCTGTAAATATGTTCAGATATGTGCAACGTCCAAATAACGCAACATCTTCCTTGTCAATTATAGTGGAGGAGAGTGTCCGTGGTGTACGTGCTATCTATCTTGACATATGACGAAGTGTGCATATAAAAATGTCGTAATATGCACTAACTCACTTATGCGCCGATAATTCAGACATGAAGTAGTGTCGGCAGCAGATATAATGAACGTATGATGTAAATGTCCCACACATGTAGGTGGTTAAATGCTTTGGCGTTCTGAACAAACAAGTCAAAACTTTATGTAATGTTAACAGAATTAGCGAATGTCTTTCAATGTCCAAGATATAACAAATGTAATGTCCCAGTGTGGAATGTTATCGTTTAAATTGGGTAAAGTGTGCCATTAACGTATATGTGTCTATAAGTATGTTTCCATGTACATCGTAGCATAACTGTACTATGTAAATGTTCTTCGTCCCGTATACTCTGTGGTATTCAACGCTTATCCATCGCTTTCTTCAAAATCTTATAGTTACTTCCTCAGCGATGATCAGTGTACTTCAATGTTCTTGACGTTAGATATGTGAAAGAGTGGAAGAGTCCAATTGGAGGACAAAGACTCCTTCTTTGTAAGCGCGACATAATATATGTCGAGTAAGTATTCAAATGTCGCGTACTTCAATAGAGAATCCGTTTTTTATTTGCTCATAATTTAGTGACGTAAGACATGTGCATGACTTTTCAATTTGGACAATAGTAAAACATCTTCAGTTTTATATCAAATTGTCAATAATGTTCATACGATAGTGGTTACTTGTAAAAACGTGCGTTTCTTACTTCTTCTTCTTCTTCTTCAGCGTTCCGAGCCATTGAGGTTCTTTGCTGCAAATACAATCCGTCTCCATTCGTCTCTCTGGTGGACCTTCTCTTGCCAGTCGTTGATTCCAAGTGCTTGTAGGTCTGTACATGTATTATCTCTCCACCGCCTTCTGGGTCTACCTCGGGGTCTACGGTCATTTATTTCCTGAGTGTAAGCGAGTTTTGTTTCCCTATTATCTTCCATTCTTTCTATATGCCCCAGCCATTGTAGTCTATTAGCCTTCATGATACCAGTGATTAGCGGGGACTTAAACAGATCATAAATGTCTTTGTTACTTCTTCTTTTCCACTCTCCACTTTGTGTATCCCTAATGGGTCCAAAGATGCGTCTTAAAATTTTGTTCTCAAAGGTTTGTAACAAGGCTTCGTCTCCTTTCGTTGTACTCCAGGTTTCAGAGCCATACAGCACAACTGGTCTGATCAGTGTTTTGTATATTGTGATTTTGGTGTTACGAGATAGCGCCTTTGATTTTAGTAGATGTTTAGTAGTGCGTTTCTTACGTGCTTCTAAAAAAAACGTTCTTGGAATCGTGTTTCACTTTATGTTTTGGGTTGTGCGCACTATTCTATGTCTGCATACTTGTCGATATTGATGACAATGTCTCTTCGTATCGACACACTGCGCAATTATAAATTGTGAAGTAAATTAGACTTTACCTTTATGGGTCTTCACCATCTTTGTCTTCTTATGACGTGACAATTATTGTGTTGTTTCTTTCTGTGTAGCACGGTGTGAACTGCGCCGCTGGTGCGTAATTCCTTATGTTCAGCTCTTAGAAACTGGCGGGAATTTATGTTGATCAACAAACGGTGTCCAGAAACGACCCCCACATGTCTCAACGTGCCTGTCCGCTAAACGCAACTGCAGCAAACACAAAAAGCATCATCGAAAAATCGGAACTTGATAACAGAATGATTCAGAACAGCATACTCAAGTGAAGCGAACGATTTTTCCAAACGTTTATTTCCGCCACCGGTAACAGGATTAAAACTCTGGCAGAAAAGCAGGCTGATCCCTAACCACAGGATCGGCACCTACTCAAATACATCCACCCCTGAGCTCCCAAACCAGCTCGTCGCCCTTGAAGCCTTCCTATCCATTCTTCAGCTCAATTTCTTGGATATTACAATTCAGTCTAGGTGGATTTCCATTCCGGATCCATTCACCGTTGTCGCCTCAATAAATTCCTCTCCGGAGTCAAAGCTGTTTCATCCTGAAATCACTGCCTCCAGGTGTCACCTTCACACGGAGCCTTTTATAAACACATCCTTTCGAATCCACGAATTCACAGCATCTCCCGTTGCCGTCCAATGACGTTGTTTTCCTTTCCTTGGTTTCTCATATTTGTCGTCCAGTTTTGTGACTGTCTGGGAAAATCTAGTAAGGTCTCTTCTTTATACTTGGTGGCGCGTGTTCCGTTATGTGGCACCCACCCACCAACACATCCCCCATTCACAAACACACACCTCCCATCCACGCACACCCAACCCACACACACAAATCCCCCACCCATACACTAATCCCCCTCACACATCCCTCCACACACGTACTTATCCCCCAACCACTAACACCCACACATCCCTCACCCACTCATCTACACATACATCTCCCATCTACCCACCCACACTCACACACCCCAACCACCCCTCCAACCACACATCCCCACCCTCACACATCAATACCCACCCACACACCTACACCCAACCACACCCCCACCCACCCATACACACATCATTTATCCACACCCATCTTCCCTCCCACACAACACTACACCCACACACATCCCCAAGACACATCCCTCACCCACACTCACATCTCCCTCACATCGCCTAACCACCCACACATCCCCTATCTACAATCACCCTCACCACCCACACATACATCCTCTATCCAACCACACACACCCCCACCCACCCAGACACATCCCTCTCCCACACACACATCCCCACATCCATCACCCACACCCATCACACACCCATCCCCAACCCACACACATCCCCACAACCCCACACACACATTCACCCACACATCCCTCACCCACACACCCACCCACCCATCCACCCACCCACCCACCCACACACACACACTCCCCACCCACCCACCCAAACATCCCACACCCACACACATCCCTCACCAACACACATCCCCACACCCACAACCCCCCCACCTGCACACATCTCCCACCCACCACACATCCCCCACACCCACATATCCCCCATCCAACCCATAACCCACCAACAATCATCCACACACATAATTACAAGTACCTCTGAAGTCGGAGTGGGTTCGCCTGATGGAAAGGGACACTGCTAATAGGGAAAGCTAATCTACACACAAATTTCAGTCTATCACTACTATAAATAGTGTGTATGGATTACGCTTGAGGTCAAAGCGAGCGAGCGCAAAAAAACAAAACAAAACCACTATGGAGCCAAGGTTTGTGACAATTTCACTTTCTGCATTGCTGAACGTAATTTTCAATTGAAATAATTTTGTCTGTGGATGTAATTTTATTTGTTAAGATCAGAACAAGATTTTTTTTATCTTCATTGCTATTCTAATCCATTGTTAATCCATAATCTACTGACAATGTTTGAGATGAGGACCGTATCATCTGCACATCTAAGTTCTGGAAGTGGATTTCCACTCATTCTTCTTCTTATTCTGTTGCCCTCTATCCCACATTGAGGCATATGTATTCAACTAACTCACCTCAAACCCTCCTATCGTTAGTTATCTCACGCAGCTCCGTCCATGTCTGACCCATATTGTTGTAGCTATCATATGTAGCTCCGTCCATGTCTGACCCATATTGTTGTAGCAATCACATGTAGCCATGTCTGACCCATATTGTTGTAGCTATCCAACGAAGCTCCGTCCATGTCTGACCCATATTGTTGTAGCTATCATATGTAGCTCCGTCCATGTCTGACCCATATTGTTGTAGCTATCCCACGCAGCTCCGTCCATGTCTGACCCATATATTTGTAGCTATCCCACGCAGCTCCGTCCATGTATGACCCATATTTTTGTAGCTATCCCACGCAGCTCCGTCCATGTCTGACCCATATTGTTGTAGCTATCCAACGAAGCTCCGTCCATGTCTGACCCATATTGTTGTATCTATCATATGTAGCTCCGTCCATGTCTGACCCATATTGTTGTAGCTATCCCACGCAGCTCCGTCCATGTCTGAACCATATTGTTGTAACTATCCCACGCAGCTCCGTCCATGTCTGACCCATATTGTTGTAGCTATCCAACGAAGCTCCGTCCATGTCTGACCCATATTGTTGTAGCTATCATATGTAGCTCCGTCCATGTCTGACCCATATTGTTGTAGCTATCATATGTAGCTCCGTCCATGTCTGACCCATATTGTTGTAGATATCACATGTAACTCCGTCCATGTCTGACCCATATTGTTGTAGCTATCCAACGAAGCTCCGTCCATGTCTGACCCAAATTATTCATTTCTGTTTCTGTTTCTCTTCTCCTGAAGTCTGTATGTCTTCCTCTGTTTCTTGTGCCCTGTGGGCTCCAGACTCAAACTGTTCTAGTTGTGCGTACTATTCTCAGGTTTTCTCAATGCCTGGTCTATGCAGCGCCAGCGACTGTTCTTCATCTCTCGGTTCACTGGTGCTTGTCCTAGCCCTCTCCATGAGCTCTACGTTGGGATATTTTGGCATACCAGTTTATTCCTTCTATTTTGCGCAAATACCAATTAGTGCGCCCGCTCCGTGGCGAAGACGTTACGGACGCAGTTCATAATCCCGCATACCCGCTTTCGAAACACAGCTGCGGGCGATTCGGCAGCAGACCGTCTTGCGTTGGTTTTTTACGAAATGATATGGGTGCCGGCCGTTCAGAAATCAATGGCAAACTACTGAACATAAACTTGCCAAGAGATCCATCCATCCATCATGTGCCATGCCGGTAAGCGTGGGCGGTCATGTTCTGCCATCTCACTCGATCAGTTCCGTGTTTCTGTCTCGACCATGCCACAAGGCCAAGCCATCCAGATACTTGTTTCTAGGTCTTCCCCTTGGTCTGTTCCCCTCGATCTTACCAGTTGTCACCAAGTTCTCCAAATCATTTCTTCTCATAACATGCCCAAAAAATTGTGACTGTCTACGTCTAATGTAAAGGATATGCAACTAACTTTAACCAATTAGTGTATGTCAGTAGTTTATTTGTAATAGAATAGTTTTGGCTGTTAGTGTTTCTGATCCATACAGCAGCACTGATTGAACATTAGAACTGAATACTCTAAGTTTGTGCTGAGTTTAATTTCTGTTGACTTCCACAAATGTATTTCCTCAATTGATCTCCATTAATTCCTGGATGTAACCAAGGCTTGCTATTGTTGATCTAAAATAGGCCTGCGATGTGTGTTACTGATGTGACATAATAGCACGACTGTGTTACACGTCCTGGTTGTGCAATCCAGTTACATTGCTATGTAGACAGATGCCCCGAGAGAAGCGTTGTGTGAACAATAGCGGCCAACTGTGTGTGAAACCAATACAGACTCATGCTAAGTGAACCCACAATACATGCGCGTGCTGTATGCACACAGTACATGTGCATGTTGTGTGAACAGAGTACAGGCGACAGTTGTGTGAATTCATTACATGCGTGTGCACGTAACATAATATATTATGTTCAGCCAGAAACATACTGAAAGAACCAATAAATACAGGAACAAAGGCTATCTCAAACAAACAAACAACCAAACAAACAAACAAATAAACAACCAAACAAACTTTATTTTCAAAGAGTAACAAATTGGGCACGCAGGCCCGTCTTACATTCGGCCCTTCCAATCACTAGTCTTTCGTTCATCAATAGTGCATGATACATTCACATAGGAAAAAACCATTGTCAAATGAATGTTACAAACGTAAACAATGCATATTATCATGTTGTGAGACATGTGTAGAAGAACATGTTCTGGGAACCAAAGACCCTGGGTTACCGCGTCCCATAAGAGAAGCAACAAAAGTGACACCCTCATCTGTTATGTATGACGTTAGATACCACTAAGGAGCCTTGACAAATGCTGACTCATCGTGTAAACAACTGGCTGCACATTCCAACAAATCATTAATCTGTCTACAAAAGGTTTGGCGTGGTCGGCCGAGGGTCTATGCTTCACTGGGAGATGAAAGACAAGAAGAAGAAGAGGGAGGGGGAAGAGAAGGAGAACAAGAATGAAGACGGTCAATGTAATGTTGGCCACCATATCGCCCATCAAATGGCAACTGATCTAACAATATGAAACAAGCACCATTTACCCAGAACTCCCCATGACGTGAGGTGACGTGAAGGCATCTGTGCCCACACTTACCCTGACGTTACAACGGTGACCACCAACTGGCAGCCTGGTGCAAGCACAACAACAACAACAACACGGCCGGGCCGGCTACTGAGATTATCATGGTGCAACTGACGGCCAGGATCGATTCCGCCAGATATTGTCCGTAGATAAGTCTTCGTGTATTCCAGTGTCAATTATCCCCACTCCTGGCGGACTGATAACCACGACACTGGCATATCGATTACGAATAACATAATATTGGCCACTTACAAGAGTACTATCGGGCATATCTGGAATATTTACCCACGACACGTGACCACAGGCCAGAAGTCTGATGTTGGTGTGTTTGATGTTAGGGGCATCTGAAAACAATTATTACCACATGATCATGTGGTAGCATTCGTCCAGCTATAATAACACACGTCGTGAGTTCTACTAACTTGTTGCTAACAATGTGTATCCAGAAACAGCTTGTGTTCTACCTATTGGGCTAGCTATTCACAACTGCTAAGTTACCTCATTCGGCACAGAAGCGATTATTTTTATGAGAACTCGTAGTCCCATGAGAGAAATACACTTGTAAATTAGAGACAATTGGTAAAATTGATGGGGAAAAAAAGGAAGGGGAAGGCATAGAAATAAATCCAGAATGGCCTGTAGACGTGACAAGAACACAGAACTGGCACGCGACCCCGCGAAAATTAGTCATACGATGTTGGTCAATCGGCAGCACGTGATTATCTCTCCCAGTGTCGGCCGTATCAAGGATGATCCTGTCGTCCATTAGTACTCGCCCAACTTGGAGATCAGTAGTGACCGCGACCTGCAACTCTAGCTAGCGAAGACCACGTCCCTGATACCGCCCGGACTGTGTGGGGGTGTTTTAACAATGACCACCTGCTCAAACTGCAGTCATGTCTGTCACAAACACGTGTGTGTCTTGGCGAGCAACACTGGGCGAGACCAACTATGGCTCATTAGAGACACCGTCTGAAGTGAATATTTTTTTTTAATTAACAAATGGATGATATACTCAAACCCTGATCCACAACTAGGGTTGTGTGAACCCAGTACAGATATGCGTTGTGTGAACCCATTACAGACTGTGTTGTGTGAACCCAGTACAGACTGTGTTGTGTGAACCCATTACAGACTGTGTTGTGTGAACCCAGTACAGATTGTGTTGTGTGAACCCAGTACAGATTGTGTTGTGTGAACCTAGTACAGATTGTGTTGTGTGAACCCAGTACAGATTGTGTTGTGTGAACCTAGTACAGATTGTGTTGTGTGAACCCAGTACAGACTGGTACAGTCCCAATACTAATGGTACCCTTTGTAGTCTCATTATTTACTCTGGGTTCAAAGGTCTGCCGATCTCTGTTCACTCCCTGCCCAACAATTCTATTTTATTCCATCAGATCATTTTTAAATTTGAAATACTACTTTTACTTGACGTATTATATTAATAATCTCTGTCACACATTTTTCACCTCAGGTTATGATTGTTTCTAGATATTTCAATTTACTGTCTTGATTAAGCTTTCCCTTCTATTGTAATATTGCATGTTGGTGTTTTCTTCTTTATATGACCATTATCTCTGTTTTCTTGATATTCGAGAAATGTCCATTTCTGCACTCTCTGTTATATATCTGACAGGTATCACAGATCTTCGGTATTTTCAACTATCAATCCTGTTACATTTGCATAACCCCCAACTCGCACACCCTATCTTTTGATCTTTCTCATTGTTTCGCTATGAAAAGAGATTTGCTTTATCTGTTCATACTTGCCCACTTTATATTCCATTGTACTTGTCGCCCCACTGTTTCATATAGCATTCCCACAAATAGATAATCGCCATGACAGCTGGCGGTTTGTTCTTGCTGTGTGCTGCCTCCATGTCCTGTCCTAAGAATACTCACACACGCATTCCTCTAGGACTGTTCTAGTCTCTATGCTTCTTCTGCGATCCTAGCCATTGATTTTTCGGTATAGCTCGGTCAGCTTTCATTCACCCACCCATCTATCTCTCTTGTTGAATACGGACGTGCGTGCACGCCAGCATGCCCCGTGTGGATCTCTATTGGCCATCTGGTAATTGGATGAGGGATGGGGGAATGCATGATGCCAATGAAGAACAGCCAAAGAGAAATCCCAGTCGGCAAGACCAGACAGAGACAAGGAATCAGCCTCTGAATTAGTGATTCCACGACTAAATGATTCCTTCAGGAAACGATCATTATGTTTGACCTCAAACATCTATCATGGCGGCTACCGATCATTATATTTGACCTCAAACATCTATCATGGCAGCTACCGATTTCTCATGAGAGGTATTAATTAGCACTCACATAGTGGGAGAGAAGCACAAAGCAGGCTAAACAGCAGATATTCATAAGCACTGATATTGTAGGATATAAGCACGGTGCACGCTAAACACATGTATATATATATATATGAATGGGTAGGTGGACAGACTGACGGTCAGATGACCCCGCTTGTACCTCATCATGCACTTTGGTGGATACGGCAACGAGCCCATATTCTGTTGTCCAAGTGGCACTCGGTGGCTGATGTGGTTCGCCGTACTAACCAAAACATGTTCTGCTACCAAAGTGACCAGGCTGGGTGGACCCCGGAAACATATGGTTAGGAAACATTCCCGTTGTCAAGAGTTAAACGCTGATCCCTGCTTCCTCTACAACGATATTGACCTGACGTTTAACTGCATGAGCTAAATTGTACAAACACATGTAGGACAGCCTCACTATGCTGACTCCAACATAAATCCAACAACAAAGTCCTTCAAGTGAACTGAGATATAATTTATCGCAGGCAACTTCAACAGCAAACGTGAGCGAGTGAGCGCATCCAGTCTTGAGTCTTTCGCACCGCACTTTCGCTCTTGCTTCTCCATCGCTATTCATCTATCTAGACCAGTGTTTACCAACCTTTTTTGTGCTATGCCCCACCTAAGCCTTTCTAAAATTCTTACCCCCCCCCCCCCCCCCACCGAACATACACATTATTTTTAAAATTCAAAAATTGAAATGTTCACTAAAGACACTTGAATGATAGATTTTAGGAAGACATCACTAGGAAATTATTGAGCAAACACAGTAAGTAAATTTTCAAAGCATATAATGGAGAACTGAAATTCAAGTACAAAATAATTTTAATGAAAGATTTTTCTATATTATTTTAATTATTAGTAATTATTTATTATTTAAATTTAGTGAGATCCTTGCGCTTGATGCTTGCTGCAAAGTGATTTTATGTCAGGTTCCAGTTTAGTTAACTTCAGTCTCAAGTCTCCCCGTTTTGTTATATCCAGCCGATTTCTTCCATTTTCGAATTGCCCCCCTTAACATTCGAATTGCCCCCCTGTGGGGCGTGGGCCCCACGTTGGGAAACACTGATCTAGACTGTGTGGATATTTGGGCACCAAGCGGGCCACCTGCCATGATAATGAATGTTCAACAAACGCCTACCTTCTACTGTCATATAGGGAATACGATATATGCCAGCGACCGTGGCATCAGGATAGCCAGGAGTACCTGTAGTCAATTGCCGGACACACCTAGAGCGACTTCATGTGGACACTGAGGATTGGCAACCATCATAACAGCCGGTATTCTGTGACTGGTGTTGAAGCCCGTCCTAACTTGTCTTTGCTGAATCACAAACTAAAACTTAAGCCGTTACGGTGTTAGGTGACGTCGTACAATGCGTCTAAATTGCGTTCAATATTGGTGTCACAATGTTCACCATTTGTGCCACTCTTTATCTTCTTCTTTGATGCGCTAACTCATCAATTTAAAGTTGCATCACTGTCATTTGCCACATGACAGCTTTGCCCCCTCTACAATGAAAATGATCGTTAGACCATTTTCTATGTTATCTTGACATGCAAGCAAATGATGTCTACGACGTAAATTACATCCTATTGTGATAGACAACGCATTCACCGTCCTTGGAACTTAGTTTGTCAACGTGAACCACTCTAGATCGTGGGATATTGAACACCGGACTAAAATACAAGTCCCGAACACCGCCACCTCTACATTCTATAAATGATCCTTGAGATGTTATCGCGTTAACATGCCCGACTACTTGTAACTAAACTAAGGCTCAAACACCGCCAGTTCATATACTAAGATCTGTTATCGCGTATATATGTTGACACCTTAAAACTACTAACGGTCTCTATAACCCCGAGTGCCGTCAGTTAAATAAAAACACCATCCAGTGTTGTATACCCAACGATCACATGATCCGTAGTCGACAACTGATTGTCCTTGACGTGAATACATATATCCACACAACTCCAAGTCGACCTGGTACACCATCATTTCTTTTCGCTACATCATGTCGATAAGGAAAACTATTCTCAATATAACTGTGTTATATATCTATAATGTGTTGTTCATTTGTTATATGTATCTATATATTCTATATGTTTGTGTCTATTACTTTTCTTTCATTCCTTTCTCTTCATTCGTCCATCATGAAAATGATACATATATGATGATTAGTTAACACAAAACATACTACTGACATTAATAACTACAACACATTAATGTACTGATAATTAACAGCTAGTAGTGACAGTGACTCGGACGAGACTAGTCATGCAAATACGGTAGAGGTGGAATATTCTCCCATCGACCCAACTTGTGGGACCTGCCAGATCTTTCATAAAGAGGGCAACTTGACATACGGTCATAAGGTACCCGTGCAGGAAACGAATGCGGTCCAAATTACCAATGGATCACTGGTCGTACAACAAGCCACGGTGAATGGAAAAAATTGTAGCTTAGTACGCGATTCTGGAGCGAGTATAGTGGGAATACATAGGAAGCTCATTAATGAAAGTGACTATACTGGAGAATATGTGATTTGCAGGACGTTTGGAGGAAGAAAAGAAAAGTTTAAAATCGCATGGGCGGAAATCAACTGCCCATATTATACCGGAAGGATAAAGGTTGCAGTACTTCCAAACCCTTGTGCAGATATATTATTGGGTAATATCCCAAATGTGCATGATGCCTCACCAGAGGACATAACCAAATGGGAAACAACACATATTGTAGCAAACGCGGTAACAAGGTTGCAAACGCATAAAGATAAACAGATAGAACAGAACGACACATTGGATTTGAGACAAACAATAAACCAACTATTGGAGAAACCTGAGGATTTTTCTTATACACAGGAAAATGATGAGTCGTTAAAAAAGTGCTATGAGAAAATAGACAAACAACCAAAATGCTCAAAAACAGGCAAATGGTATTTTACGAAACAAAACAACATCTTAAAACGAGTATTTAATAGGGGTAATCAGCAGTTAGTACAGACTGTACTTCCAATACAGTTTCGACAGAAAATTTTACAGACAGCCCATGACATTCCTTTCGCGGGACATATGGGTATTGCAAGAACATCGGCCAGAATTTTATCGAATTTTTACTGGCCAGGATTTGCAAATGACATTCGCAAATACGTTCGGACATGTAGGGTGTGTCAGACCATGTCTCAAAAGGGTCGACACCCCAAAGCACCTGTACAACCGACAGATTTGGCGTCTCGCCCGTTTGAAAAGATTGCGGTTGATATTGTCGGACCATTAAATACTGTAACGGACAGAGGGAATAGGTACATTCTAACAGCCATTGATACATGTAGTCGTTGGCCAGAAGCTGTGGCATTAAAGTCCATTACAGCGTCAGTGATTATAGATGCTTTTCTTCTGATCTTCTCTAGAATTGGGTTTCCGTTATACATTCTATCAGATAAAGGATCGCAGTTTATTGCGGGAGCTACAAAAGCCATTAGTAACATGTTGGGGATTAAACAAATGTTTTCCTCAAGTTTCCACCCTATGTCTAATGGAATCATAGAAAATCTGAATGGGACATTAAAACGTGCATTGGCCAAGATTACTGCTCAACGACCAGGTGATTGGGATGTTCTATTGCCTGCAGTGTTATTTGCATATAGAAAAGTCCCACAGGCAAGTACAGGGTTTTCGCCTTTCGAACTAATATATGGGGCGAACCCAAGAGGACCAATGCAGATTCTAGATGAATTGTTAACAGGAGAGGTTAAAGATCAACCTACGAAGGAAGCATATGAACAAGTCACTAACCTCCGTGACAAAATAATAACTCATGTTCAATTGCTAAGCAATCATTAAATGTAGCAGGAACAAAATATAGACAATATGCAAACAGGTTAGCTAAAACAATCGAGCTACATGAAGGGGATGAAGTATTATTATTACTCCCAAGTCCTGTCGAGGCATTGGCAACCTCTTGGCAAGGACCATTTAAAATGATTAAGAAGATATCCGACGTGGATTATCAGATTTTGGTGAAAGGTAAACCTAGAATTTACCATATTAACATGTTGAAACCTTATCACTCAAGGCAACCTGACACCACTGATGAGGATGTGACAGATGTACATATTAGAAATGCTGCTTTATGTTCGGTAATAAATGAACAGGCGGAAGATGCTGTCCCACAGACGATACCTACACCGATGATAGGAAATAAAAATAGTTGGAAATCAGTAATGATAAACAAGCAGTTATCGCAAGATGATTTTGAAATGTTTAAGAAATTGATAGAGGAATTTGCAGATATATTTTCAGATTCACCAGGTAGAACTTCGATAATTAAACATCACATTCAGTTAAATTCACAAATTCCAGTTAGAACTAAACCATACCCAATTCCATTGCACTATCAGGAAAGGGTAATTAATGAAATTAAAGAATTGGAAAAGGCGGGCATTATTAGGAAATCGGTTTCGAACTACTGTTCGCCGTTGGTTATTATTAAAAAAAAGGACGGAAATCTTCGTATCTGTGTAGATTATAGGAAAGTGAATAAGTTGACTTACCTTGATCCAGAACCTATGCCGCAGATTGATGAATTGATAGCAGGCATGGCGAAATCGACATGGTTTTCGAAATTAGATCTGACAAAAGGATATTGGCAAATACCGATGGCGGAAGACTCTGTACACATTACGGCATTTGCAACACCCTTAGGTCTATATGAATTCCTTTATCTCCCGTTTGGTCTTCAGAATTCTCCTTCATCTTTTACAAAAATGATGCGGTTACTACTTAGGGACATCACAAATATAGCATCCTATATGGATGACATTGGTATCCATACTACGGAGACAGTACATCATGCGTACATTCTTAGACAGATCTATCTTTTGTCGCATTCGAATGTTTGGTCTTACAGTAAAGCCTAGTAAAACTGAGATTGTATTTCAGGAAATTCAATTTTTAGGTCATAGGATTTCAAAGGGTTTTCAGCATTCCTATGTTTGCTTCTTTATACAGTTTTCTTAACGGACAAGCTAAAAACATATGTCCAAAACTTTTACATTTAAAGCATTGTGTTTGTCTTTGATAGGTGTTAAATCTGTCTCTATTTCTAAGTGCTAATTTCTTTATGTAACTGTCAAACTGCGGATGTTTGTCACACATTTGATTTGAGCCGTGGGTGAAACCACAGTATTTGCAAGTTGTCCACACACCCTTTTTCTCGTGTTTAACATAAGGTTGATACTTTGGTTGTTGTTGTTTTTCCCTCCTTTGATATTGTCCTCCAGACTGTTGTTGTGTTTTGTATCCCTGCATCCTTGATTTATGAGGGAACCTATTACATGCATTTGTCTCTACCAATGGGGAAAAACTGTTATTAAATATGTCTTTGTGGGCGTCGAAGAAAGACTCTCCTTTCTCATCCATCTGCTGTATACTTGAACATTTCTGTTCAATAAGAAAGGTAGACATAGATGGAGGAACCGCCGAGATCAGTTTGTCTCTAACAATCAAGTCACGTAGCTTCTTGAAGTCATCATTAACATTAGCTGATCGGGCCCATTTATCGAATGTCAATTGAGTTAAAGAGGAGAAGTCAAGGAACGTCTGTCCTGCTTTAGGAATAAGATTTTTGAATGATGCACGAAGGCCAAATTCGTCTAGACAGAAATGGGATAGCAGTCTCCTTCGAATGTATGAGTAGTCACTACGTAACTCATCTGGGATTAGTTCTACAACCTGTAACGGTTCACCACTTAAGTGTCTATGTAGTAAAACTGCCCATTCGGTTTCTGCAACTCTATAGTGTCTCAAGATTAGCTCAAAATTAGTTAGCCATGCAGAGACGGAATCCGAGTTGGAATATGTCTTTATCACCCCATTATATTTCTTAATGGCATCTGTGGAATGTGCCTCCACTTTGTTCTTAGCGATCTGTTCATCCTTGTCCTTCTCGTACTGTTTCATTTTGAAGTTATTCTCCAATTCTTTTTCCTTCAAAAGCTTTTCTGTATTCAATTTCTCAAGATTAAAAGCCATCTCTTTTTCTCTTAATTGTACTTCTCTATCTAGTTTTTCCTTATCTGCAGCGATCTGCAATGCCATCCTTTCCTTATCAGCGACCAATTGAGCTGCGATTCTGTCATTTTCTGCGGCTATCCTCTCTTTATCTGCTGCAATTTGAGCTGCAATTCTGTCATTTTCTGCGGCTATCCTCTCTTTATCTGCTGCAATTTGAGCTGCAATTCTATCATTTTCCATAGCCATTTTTCCCTCTCAAATAATCTTTGTTTCTCCTGTTCCTCTAGTCGATCCGTTTCCAATTGTCTTACCGCAATTCTTTCGTTCCTTTCGTGAGCTTGAAAATTTGCAAATTGTTTTTCCGACCACGATATAAGATCTGCTCCTGTCAAACCTGCATCTTTCCCAATTGCAACAAAATCCTGTAAAGATGACATGTTTTTATGTTTCTACAATATTCAATAATAATACTCAAAGTGAGAAATAGAGCCAGAAGTTTACCACAAAAGAGACAGAGCTTATACGTATCGAAATCGACAGATAAAGTCCAAGAACGTAGAAAGAAATAATTAATAAATTACAATTAGATACATTAATAATGAAAAATGACAAATAATTTTATGATAGACTAGACCTATAACTCAGCAGTTAAAGTATAGACAGAGTTAAAGTTCTTTAGATTCAAACATTTATCAAAGAAATCCTATTATTATGTAAACAAATCAATAATGCACCGCGAACAAGAATTCACAGCACAAAATAGCACAAAATTGTGTATCGCGCCTATGACGTCATCACAGTTACGATAATAAAGACAAAATGAATGCGTGCAAAATTACAGTATTTTGACTATAACTAATTACTGACAAACCACAAACAAATATAATACTCAGCTCAAGAATCAGCAAACATTTTCCAATAGTTTGATAGTAGACCAATCCAATCGATTTGATAGATGATTATGTTTGTAATAATTGTGTAGAAATAATCTTCCAATCCAATCGATTTGGTATATGATTATGTTTGTAATAATCCAATCCAATCGATTTGATAACCAATTCTGTTCGTACTCGAATCCTACGACTTTGACACCTTTAGGCACGTTGCCTGTCATCAATCCC
Organism: Cepaea hortensis; assembly: GCA_963921405.1. Lineage (NCBI taxonomy): Eukaryota > Metazoa > Mollusca > Gastropoda > Stylommatophora > Helicidae > Cepaea > Cepaea hortensis. Next base: position 138,686,796 of record OY992876.1, on the reverse strand, counting down.
TGAAGTGGATCGTAATTGATGTTGGTGTCATTTGCTACAAGGTGTAGCTATAACGCAGAAAGATCTTCAATCTGTTTAATGTTGCATAGCCAACATTAAAAATGTTCTGGTCTGATGAGTTATTGTATAGAATTTCCCGGTTTATTTATATATACAATTCCGACATCCAAGGTATGCGCACTTTCAAACACGGTAAGATTGCGTTGATTCCGTTGTAATGAGGCGTTGATACTTCCAGTCATTCAACCGACATCCTATGAGTTCCTGAAGTTTCTGTTGAACCACAAGAAAACGGATTCGATTCACCTGGGTTATTTCCGTTCCCAAGAGACGTTGAGAAGTACAAAATTCTCTGTTCAGTACACTGAGCTTGAGAACCAATGTATACTGATCTTCCGTTGATGAAATGTCAGAAGTGCTTCAAGTTTATACACAGTACAGTTCAGCACAGTTAACGAATATGCACCCTGAATACCACTGGGTGAGATAATCTTGCCATAATGGCTATGTGCATTTTCAATCAATCCGTGATTTCATAGAGAAAATCACAATAATGTCATTTCATTGGTACAGTGACAATTGTCATTCTATCCGTTACAAAGGTCATCTGATATATGATGACGAGAGTTATATTTGTACTTGACAGTCAGCATTAATCAATGCGAGCAGGAAGCTCTCTGTATGAAACGATATGTATCTTGATTCGATCGCACTGACTGTTATTTCCAAGAAATAAACGATGATGATTAATAAACTGAAGACACAATACGAACAACGAGGATGCGCCAACTGGTCTCCAGCACCCTAGACCGGCATTATCCTCACAAACATAGATGTGTTGCGTATTAGTGCATGCGTGACTGTGTATTCTGTATTCATTCCTTATGATGAGAATATGACCGTTATAATGTCATTCAATCCTGTCTCCATAGTCTGATATTCACTCGGCTTCCAATTATTAATAGGTTTGCAGCCAGTGTCTCAAAAAGCATTACCGCGTCAAACAAAGATGAAATCAACTGCCTGTGTCTCTGTACCGTATCCGTGCAATATTGACCTTGTGTCTATAACCGTTATCCTTGACTCACTGACAACCTTACTGTGAACGATCCCTTGGTCCAAATCTCTGCAGACGATGCCCCCATGTCATGAGTTAAACGCTGATCCCTGCTTCCTCTACAATGATATTGACCTGACGTTTAACTGCATGAGCTAAATTGTACAAACACATGTAGGACAGCCTCACTATGCTGACTCCAACATAAATCCAACAACAAAGTCCTTCAAGTGAACTGAGATATAATTTATCGCAGGCAACTTCAACAGCAAACGTGAGCGAGTGAGCGCATCCAGTCTTGAGTCTTTCGCACCGCACTTTCGCTCTTGCTTCTCCATCGCTATTCATCTATCTAGACTGTGTGGATATTTGGGCACCAAGCGGGCCACCTGCCATGATAATGAATGTTCAACAAACGCCTATCTTCTACTGTCATATAGGGAATACGATATATGCCAGCGACCGTGGCATCAGGATAGCCAGGAGTACCTGTAGTCAATTGCCGGACACACCTAGAGCGACTTCATGTGGACACTGAGGATTGGCAACCATCATAACAGCCGGTATTCTGTGACTGGTGTTGAAGCCCGTCCTAACTTGTCTTTGCTGAATCACAAACTAAAACTTAAGCCGTTACGGTGTTAGGTGACGTCGTACAATGCGTCTAAATTGCGTTCAATGTTGGTGTCACAATGTTCACCATTTGTGCCACTCTTTATCTTCTTCTTTGATGCGCTAACTCATCAATTTAAAGTTGCATCACTGTCATTTGCCACATGACACCCGTCACGAGGGGGATGTGAACCAAGAACTACCCGTGTCGAGCGGGCACGCTAGCGAAGTTGATCGCGATCTCCGCTAATGTCAAGGGCGCGGTTGGACGCGGTTCGGTGTCTAGGCTCGTCGCCTGCGAAAGTGAGAGAAAGATTGGCCACTGTGTGCACGCAGACCTACAAAATGTGATGGCGCTATACCAGCACAGAGTCATAGTGGGAAACTACTTGGGGTCAAATTATGATTATTTACCCGTGTCGACAAGCACATGAACTAGGAGCTTTATAGCGCATATCAAAAGTAGCCCACTAGGTTATAGCCAGCACACACTAACCATACACGTGTCTATTCCACAGATGATGTCATGGCACAGTCCTTCCCTCTGTCTGTTGTCTCCCAGGCCATTCGCAGACAGAATATCAAATCCACGAACCTGAACCACGCCTTCATGGACGACCATGATCATGTCAGACCACATTCCAGCCCCGTACACCCGGCTGACGTCTCAGTCCGGATGGACTCCTCTGACAAGCAAGACTCAACAACCTCATATTCATCCAACGGTATACAAAGCAAGAAGATCAGGAGGACCGTCGCCAGCAGCGTATCCTTGAAAACGGGGCAGTATGATTCTCCGCCCCTGACACCGAACCTTGACCCGGTCTTGAATCGGACATCTCGATTATCCAGCATCAGTAGCCATGTTGCACTCTACAGGCACGCCAAGTCCGACCCTTCTTTGGACCATTTCTCCAGCAGAGAATCGTCCAGCTTTTTCAGAGCTAAGAACTTGTCTCTTCGCAGAGTTAAGGTAAGTTCTATGTTCCTTGCAAGTAGACATGCACTTTCATCATCATCATCATTGCAAAGAGCAAAGTGATTTAGAGGTCACCACCGCTGCCTCAGGCTTGTCCAGACGTGGTTCGTTTCATGATCTTGATTTTTTGAATGGTTGTTTTTGCTTTGGAGAAAAGGACGGTGTACTCCCACCAGGTCCTATGGTAGTCGGTCACACGTTTAGCCTTCTCGGACAAAGGCGAAAATCTCGCAGAACCTGTATGCACGTTGTGCAAGTCAGAAATCTCTCGGCAGTGGAAGCTACCAGAGCAGGCCGAATAGGCAGTTGCGTAGATTACATTCCCACATAGACAAACTACCCACAAATATCAAGACTTCAGACAGGGAATTTTTTTCGTATGTTACCGAATCGCTTCTCTCTCTCTCTCTCTCTCTCTCTATATATATATATATATATATATATATATATATATATATATATATATTCTGGGTGTAAACGTCTGTGTCTATTTACAGCAGTGCCTCGATATTCTCGCCTTTCGGTGGCCACATCCAACGTCTACCCGACGTTTAGTGAACTGTTTAGCTTTCCCAGGTAGGTTTGTAGGACATTCCACTACCTCAGAGTGCCAACGTCATCTTCATCCCTCCATCTACAGGTGGTACCTCTGTCTCCCAAAAGACCCGTCCAAACTAGAGGCATGCATGTCGGTCAACCCCCAAGGGAAGGAAGAAACAAAGCATAGTCATTCTTCGCCATCCATGGATGTTCCATAAACGCAGAGCTGACACGTAATACTGATACTGGGCTTGTCCAGGGAATCGTCACGTCCTGAACATGGCAGCTTAGTCTGACTTCCGTATTATGCCTCTCATTCATCACAGATTGAACCTTTAGAGACCAGTCGGGCGCAATCAGTAGGCTTGGGACTTTAACTCCAAAAAATGACATTGAGCGATTCGATCCCTCAGCAAAGTGCAAGCAGCTGTTACAGTGTACTGTTTGTTTCCAGTATAAGGGCTTCGGTTAGCGACTTTAAGCACTGAGTTACACGAAGAGCAGCATGTTCATTAGCTGTCGATGCGCAATTGTTATCCATAATTCGAGTGTCGACTGATCAGTGACTGCATCTCTAGGGCCACCAACACCGAGATCCCCTGACAGTTTGGTTCAGGCCGACAATGGCTATGTATCCGTGGTCTTCGGCGAGGACGTAAGGCAACAGTCTTGCGGGGGTTCCGTATAACTAGTAGTGACTAGTACAGAGGTCACTGACGTCGAGATGAGTGGCAGACAGTGGCGTAC
>OY992876.1:138257861-138677861 GCA_963921405.1 Cepaea hortensis | reverse complement strand
TAGTAAATCGTACCCTGATCATTCCTTGTACATTATAGTAAACAGTAGCTGGCCATATATCTGGTACATTCTAGTAAGCTGTACCTGGCTATATATATATATATATATATATATATATATATATATATATATATATATATATATATATATATATATATATATATATATATATATATATATATATCTTGTACATTCTCGTAAACTGACCCTGGCCATATCTTGTACATTCTAGTAAACTGTACGTGACCATATCTTGTACATTCTAGTAAACTGTACCTGACCATATCTTTTACATTCTAGTAAACTGTACCTGACCATATCTTGTACATTCTAGTAAACTGTACCTGGCCATATCTTGTACATTCTAGTAAACTGTACCTGACCATATCTTGTACATTCTAGTAAACTGTACCTGGCCATATCTTGTACATTCTAGTAAACTGTACCTGACCATATCTTGTACATTCTAGTAAACTGTATCTGGCCATATCTTGTACATTCTAGTAAACTGTACCTGACCATATCTTGTACATTCTAGTAAACTGTACCTGGCCATATCTTGTACATTCTAGTAAACTGTACCTGACCATATCTTGTACATTCTAGTAAACTGTACCTGGCCATATCTTGTACATTCTAGTAAACTGTACCTAACCATATCTTGTACATTCTAGTAAACTGTATCTGGCCATATCTTGTACATTCTAGTAAACTGTACCTGACCATATCTTGTACATTCTAGTAAACTGTACCTGGCCATATCTTGTACATTCTAGTAAACTGTACCTGACCATATCTTGTACATTCTAGTAAACTGTACCTGGCCATATCTTGTACATTCTAGTAAACTGTACCTGGCCATATATTGTACATTCTAGTAAACTGAACTTGGCCATATCTTGTACATTCTAGTAAACTGTACCTGACCATATCTTGTGCATTCTAGTAAACTGTACCAGACCATATCTTGTACATTCTAGTAAACTGTACCCTGGCCATATCTTGTACATTCTAGTAAAATGTACCTGACCATATCTTGTACATTCTAGTAAACTGTACCTGACCATATCTTGTACATTCTAGTAAACTGAACTTGGCCATATCTTGTACATTCTAGTAAACTGTACCTGACCATATCTTGTGCATTCTAGTAAACTGTACCAGACCATATCTTGTACATTCTAGTAAACTGTACCCTGGCCATATCTTGTACATTCTAGTAAAATGTACCTGACCATATCTTGTACATTCTAGTAAACTGTACCTGACCATATCTTGTACATTCTAGTAAACTGTACCTGGCCATATCTTGTACATTCTAGTAAACTGAACTTGGCCATATCTTGTACATTCTATTAAACTGTACCTGACCATATCTTGTGCATTCTAGTAAACTGTACCAGACCATATCTTGTACACTCTAGTAAACTGTACCTGACCATATCTTGTACATTCTAGTAAACTGTATCTGGCCATATCTTGTACATTCTAGTAAAATGTACCTGACCATATCTTGTACATTCTAGTAAACTGTACCAGACCATATCTTGTACATTCTAGTAAACTGAACTTGACCATATCTTGTACATTCTAGTAAACTGTACCTGACCATATCTTGTACATTCTAGTAAAATGTACCTGACCATATCTTGTACATTCTAGTAAACTGTACCTGACCATATCTTGTACATTCTAGTAAACTGTACCTGGCCATATCTTGTACATTCTAGTAAACTGAACTTGGCCATATCTTGTACATTCTATTAAACTGTACCTGACCATATCTTGTGCATTCTAGTAAACTGTACCAGACCATATCTTGTACATTCTAGTAAACTGTACCCTGGCCATATCTTGTACATTCTAATAAACTATTTTTTAAAAGTTAGTTGCCTGTCATTTAAAGGGCGTCACAGTCAACCCCAGCATTTGTGGCTGTTAATAAACCATACCCTGACCATATACCTTGTTCATTATACTAAACTGTACCCTGTCCATATACCTTGTTCATTATACTAAACTGTACCCTGTCCATATATCTTGTTCATTATACTAAACTGTACCCTGACCATATATCTTGTTCATTATACTAAACTGTACCCTGACCATATATCTTGTTCATTATACTAAACCGTACCCTGACCATATATCTTGTTCATTATACTAAACTGTACCCTGACCATATATCTTGTTCATTATACTAAACTGTACCCTGACCATATATCTTGTTCATTATACTAAACTGTACCCTGACCATATATCTTGTTCATTATACTAAACTGTACCCTGACCATATATCTTGTTCATTATACTAAACTGTACCCTGACCATATATCTTGTTCATTATACTAAACTGTACCCTGACCATATACATATCTTGTTGACATTCGCTAGAATATAACCTGTCCATATCTTGATATTTCCTATCCATTTTATACCTTTGATGGTTGCTATCGATTTTGCCTTTTATTTTTCCCAGTATTACGATTGTCAGATATTGTTATATCCTTTGATATGATTAAAATATAATAATAGCAACAATAACCAAGTAGGCAATGAACACTACAAGATTTATCTGGTGTGTTGGGGATGTGATGTGAACTGCTTCTGCCCAGCAAATTGTTGCTCTTTCCTTCCCAAGGAATTGTAGTTTAAAGCAACACATATTTTGGCATGGCTGAATTAATTACACCGTTATATAGACAGACAGACAGACAGACAGACAGACAGACAGACAGACGGACGGACGGACGGACGGACGGGCGGGCGGGCGGGCGGGCGGGCGGGCGGACAAGCAAACAAGCAGGCAGACAGAGAGTTAATGTAACAATATGAATATAATGGATTGTCAGTGTGATAACCATGGGGATACGGAGATCTTAGAATGGAGAGTGTTATAGTCGGAGGTTGGAGGGGTGGAACATGCTGTATTGGTGGACAGAATGGCATGGGAGACGATCAGTGGTTAGACATTTTTCAGAACACAAAAGACAGATGATTGTGGAGGACGATATGGATACGCCATTCAGCGATCATGATAATCATGATATCATGCATGAAGAAAACAATAAACGTATGAAGACTTCTTTGATCGGGTTAAAAGATGAGAAACATACATTGTGTGACAGAAACACGTCGACAGACATCACACCAGCTACTTAGCAATTCCTGGAAAACCGTAGTTGATGATTACCAGTGCTCCAAGACAATGGACATGTCACAGACAAGACGAATTACGCAAGTTCATTCTTATTCTTCTTTCTTGTTGGCACACAGACGTTCACGTGAACTCTTAATGCAGGCTCTCAATCACTGTCTTTTACAAATTCAATTTGTGGAAGTAAATGTTGGGCTAGTGATTCTAAATTGTAGCTCGTGCTTCAAATCGACGTATAACTTAATGCCACCCCATGTCAACACATAAATTAGCAGAAGGGACCCGCACAAATATCCGACTGGATTACCAATCATATACTTTACTTCTCCTGGACTTGAAGAATTTCAACTGCTGGCGTCACTCCAACTTCTCCTGGACTTGAAGAATTTCAACTGCTGGCGCCACTCCAACTTCTCCTGGACTTGAAGAATTTCAACTGCTGGCGCCACTCCAACTTCTCCTGGACTTGAAGAATTTCAACTGCTGGCGCCACTCCAACTAGAGTTTGGTCAATTTGCAAATTTCACCACTTGACATTGTTTGTTAGGGGTTAACGGCTCCAGTAAAAGCAATGGTCAGCTACAGATTCGTGATGTCTGCGTTCATTTGTGGTGAATGCAAGTTGTTGATCTGTTTAGGGATGAAAGTTGGTTGATCTGTTTAGGGATGAAAGTTGGTTGATCTGTTTAGGGATGAAAGTTGGTTGATCTGTTTAGGGATGAAAGTTGGTTGATCTGTTTAGGGATGAAAGTTGGTTGATCTGTTTAGGGGTACATGTTGTTGATCTGTTTAGGGACGCAAATTGGATGATCTGTTTAGAGGTGCAAGTTGTTAATTTGTTTAGGGATGCAAGTTGTTTTATCTGTTTAGTGATTGTACAGACAGTATATACTCTGGTTGTTCGCCTGGACGGTGTCATGCACCCAACTGTCCGGGCATCCAACGGCAGCTAGCAGGCGGATGTCTAGTGTCTGCGCCCCCTCCCCTCTCCTTCTATTATATGTCCGAGATGTTCCAGTAAGGCAGCAGTCCAGTGCCAACAAAACAGCTCTAAGCTCATTCGTTAGCTCACATAGTTAGTATCAAAATCCAATGTTTCGAGTGTTGAGTTGAGTTGAGTTATAAACCGACATAACAGCACTCGGGACATTCCCACATGCACTGAATTCCCAACTTCAACAACAAGCTAAGAGTCCCAATAATAATCTTACCTTTAGCAGTCTTTTCAACAATAAATCTACCAATAGCACATACACTAGGTTTCCGTCTACACCACCGTGGCAATATATTTATTGTCCAGTGTGTTGTCTCCGTTACGCTTTACTGACACCTCAGCCAGTCCGAATACGCGAACAGGAATGCACTCAGGTCCAAATCTGGCGCCCTACATAGCTATAACTTTTCAATATGAACTGTTTTTATTATAAAATTATTATAAGTGCTTGGTTCTCAAGCTGTTCCTAATTTGTTCAAATTCAAAGGGTTATTTTGAATAACAAAGATTTAAACAATATACGGTAAAACCTTGGTTTTCGTTGCCTTCGGTTATCGTCGATTTGTTTCCGCGAAAAAATTGTCTCCGTTTTCGTCGGTTGCCTCGGATTTCGTCGGCGTGTTCACATGACCTCGCTGCTAATCTGGCGAAAACAAAGGGACCCTCGCGTTCTTCTGCTCGGTTGTTTATCGCTGTGTGAGCATCACTTGCTAATAATAAAATACGGGAGCGGCATTAAGATTGCTGAAATCGGCTGCGTTTCGGTAGGTCGCCATCCACGATAAGTTCTATTGTGGCGAAAGAGGAATCAATAAAGGAGACTAATGTAGCGAAAGGTTTGAATGTGCTAACGAAACCGAAATCGCAAACAATTGAAGATGCCGAACAGTTCTTATTAATGTGGATAAATTAACACCAGTTAGATGGTGATTCTATTTCGGGGGCAATCAAATGTGAAAAGGCCAGACTGTTGTCCGCCGATCTCGTTAAGAAAATGCCTAGGACGAGTACTAGTGTACTTGGTGATTTTAAGGCGCAGCAGGGGATGGTTTGAAAAATGCAAGAGATGCACTGGCATACAGTGCTACTAGGCACGGTGAATATGCGAGTTCGGACAAGTCTGGGGTCGAAAAATTGTATTAAACTCTATGTATATTCTCTATAAATATTTTTTGGGGTATTATTTTTGGTGTTTCTAGAACGAATTAAGTGGATTTACATTGTTTAATATGGAAATAATTGCCTCGGTTTTCGTCTGTTTCGGTTTTCGCCGATTGTTTTCACGGATTATCGACGAAAACGGAGATTTTACTGTATAACACACTTTATTGCCTGGCATATTTCGCTGAATCTTGTCACGTAGTAGTAGTAGTAGTAGTAGTAGTAGTAGTAGTAGTAGTAGTAGTAGTAGTAGTAGTAGTAGTAGTAGTAGTAGTAGTAGTAGTAGTAGTAGTAGTAGTAGTGGTGGTAGTAGTAGTAGTAGTAGTAGTAGTAGTAGTAGTAGTAGTAGTAGTAGTGGTAGTAGTGGTAGTAGTGGTAGTAGTGGTAGTAGTGGTAGTGGTGGTAGTGGTGGTAGTGGTGGTAGTGGTGGTAGTGGTAGTAGTGGTGGTAGTGGTAGTAGTGGTAGTGGTGGTAGTGGTGGTAGTGGTGGTAGTGGTAGTAGTGGTAGTGGTGGTAGTGGTGGTAGTGGTGGTAGTGGTGGTAGCAGCAGCAGCAGCAGCAGCAGCAGCAGCAGCAGCAGCAGTCTTTCACTCCCGTAGGACTATATAGTTTTACCGCTGGGAGGCACCTGACAGCGCCGCTAGTGATAGTATAGTCCAATGCCACAGTTACAATCTCTGTCACAGTTTCCGCATGTGAAGGACGAGGCAGGTCCCGCTACATACTACAGGTTAAAAGTCTAATTAAGTAGCATAATGAATCCTTTCAACCAAATACAAAGGGTTATGTTTATTTGCTTACATTAGCTACTGCTTTCATTATAGAGTTATAAAAACTCCGCCGCGGAGCAAACACGGCAGGGTCTTCTGATTGTCAGAAGATCCTCTCTTTCCCAAGTGTTTCGGCCCATTATTCCTTTAACACTCTCTAGGGGCGGGCCCGTCCGAGTCATGTCTCTGGGCGTCTTTCCCCTGCCGTGGAGACGTTCGGTCGATTTCGTTGTCCTTGTTGGTGTGTTTGTCCGTAAGCTGTTAACATGTCCATTCTCAAGTCTCCCCTCCCTCAGTGAGGCGAGCCCGTTCAGTCTGTGCTTGCCCCTTAGCACCTGTGCTTGCCCCTTAGCACCTGTGGTCGTTGGGGAGCCAGCTTCTTCCCCAGCCACGGCCTCCATCCGTTTCCGTTGCCGTGTTCCTTCTTCGTGACCCGTTCACGGGGCCGCACTCTGCTAGGAAGCCGGTTCTTCATTGGTTTTTCGACCCACCTCTTGGTCTCTGCAGGTGAGTGCGACCAACGGATGATTACCGCTCTGGTATGGAGGTTGGACTTAGGCCGACAGTTGAATTATTTGACTGCACTCAGCTCCACCACCCTCGCTCGGAGGAAAGGCTAGAGCTAGAGCCTTGACACGAGACGTTGCAAGTTCGTGGTCTTGGTTAAGAGATCGTCATTAGGCGTTCTGCAGTTACCGCTTTTCAGCACACTAGTTTCGAGACTTGTTCCACTCCAAGTTCCGACAATTCCACAACCAGCACGAGGCCTTTTCGGCTGCATCACCCAGTTGCTTTTGTGCCCGGGTTTTCGCTTGTCCTTTAATTCCCATTTGTTTTAGCACATCGTACACGGAGTGGGAGACTAGACCTCTTGCGCCTACCTCTAGGGCGAATAATAACCTGACAGTGAATTCTTTCAGCCTAAGACTGGCGACAATGTCATTGTACTTCTCTATCGCGTACACGTGCTGCTCCTCAATATTGGGCATTAACCAGAAGGCAGTGGCGGATTGTCCAGGGTGTCAGCTTGCCAATAGCAAGTGGCCCTGTGTGGCCCCTGAGGAAATGGGCCCCCTTTCAAAATCAGGCAGCATTTCAAAATGTTAATGGGCTTTTTGTTAGTAACTTTGTCTCCTGGTAACCAATGTATTTAGTGCCAGTCAGTAGATGTCAATTGGGGGTTTGGGGCCAAAAAGGTCGGGGCACCACAGGAGCGCCAAAAGAAAGCCCCCGGGGACCAAAAGGGTCGGGGCACCACAGGAGCGCCAAAACAACAGCACCCCTAGGGACCCAACCCCCGGGGGCCCCACCCCCCAGGGCCCCGGGGCGCGACCGCCCGACCGGGCCGTCCTCTGTATCCCGGAGCGCACGCATGGTGACCGAGCCGCCCGCCACGATATATTACTCAGACATATTTTGGAAAAGCTGTCATATCTCCCAACACAAGCCGGTGTGATATATTTTACGCCTGCAGCCACAAAGCTCCAAAAAAAACGGCGGGCTATTTTTTTTACCACCACACGTTCGTTAACAGAATGTGCTACACACAGCACGCTTATTTCCCCCGCCAACAAGTGACGTGGAAGTTAATCAATGCGCGCTGAGCCAGTGATATACAAAATCTTGCTTTTATAAGCTTTTATTAATTTCTTTGCTTTTTTATAACATACATTGAAAAAAAAAAACATTGTATGTACACAAAAAAATTATATACAAATGTATGTACAAAATTATATACAAATGTATACTACATATTTTAATAGTGACATATAACCACAAAATGTTGCTGTTACCTCGGTCGGTGGCGTGGTCAAGTTGGTTAAACCACATCACACTCAGCAGGTCTAGAAATTGAATGGTTTGCATGCTCAAACCCGGGTTTCCATTCAATATTCTAGGCTGCCGTAGTGCGGATGGGGGATCCTTCTAGGTTCGCTAGTATTTCGTTTCGATTAGCAACCAACAAGGGGGTCGCCTAATCTCTATACATGTGGTTTAACCAACACACCTCACATCTCTCGGAGGATGGCAAGTTGTGTGCATAAAAACCCGGGTTGTTGTCATCTTCTGAGAGGGGTGGAGGAACGAATCACAAAGCCGACTTTTGCATTTTTTTTTAATTCTTTTTTTTTTTTAATTCACGTGATGGTTTAGGCGGCTTTTTTTTTCGTTATGGTGCTATATCTGAACATATTAGGGCGCGTCGAATTAGAGGCTGACTTATTGGGCACATACAGATGGAGACCTATGGATGTGAGTGGCCGAAGCTCGGCACAGAACTTCATTGCGGCCGCCCAACCATCGGCCTTTATTGTTCTTGTCGAACAAGCTTCATAGCATGAGGCAAAGCGGGGCGAGGTGATAGAAGAGTGTATATTCTGTGAGAGGGGTGTTAGGAAACCATATGAGATGTGTGAGCGTTGCACACTAGACGCGCTTCATAGGATGGTTTGGAAGTTTGAAAAGACGACTGGAATCAAACTGCTACTCTATAAAGGGGTGAAGTTAGATCCTCAATATAGCCCAGAGGGCCTATAGGTGTGGCTTAGCGTAGCGCAAATTTCGTCGGCCAACCACCATTGCGAGCAACCATGTCACGTGGGAGAGAAAAAATGTTCATACACACCTTGTTTATCTGAGGAGTATATCCTTCCGCGCATTATCCACTGGCGGATCGTTCGGTGGAATAGGGGGGCGGCCCCAGATTTTCCTGATCGTGTATACAGGTTATTTCGACCCTAAAGCTTTTACAAACTCTGCCCGTGCCGCGTCTCGGCCTTTCAGAATGAGAGATTTTTTTGTCTCTTCGTCCAGATCCACCGGCGCCTTGCTCCGAATATCTTTTTTCAACTGGTGAAATTTATTTTCTTCAGCTGTAATTATTTTATACTCCACGTCTGAAATTCTCCCATCATCCAAAGCCTTTGAAACAACGTCGGCTATACTAGAAAGCTTAGCCGTCGCCAGAGTGCAAATTTCATCATGCTTCTTAGCTTTTGATGTTAGCGGGACGCTAGCTTGCTCCCAGCGGACATGATTCCACAAGCTAGGGCAGCTATCTCGAGCCCGACAACTATAGGGGCAGCGATAATGGTGGTAAGAAGCCCAACACCCCCCACCCCCATACCAAGGCTAGCCGCCAGCATCGCGCTGTCCACAGCGTCTAATGCATTAACGGCACGCCGATATTTTTTATACAGTGCAGCCCGTTTGTCCCTTTCATCTTCCAGAGACTTCCGAAGACGGGTAAGCTCTTGAATACGATAGGCACCGCCGTCACTAGTATCGATTGTAGGATAGAGCGACATTATTCTTTACCCGTCAAACCTACTTCTTCAACTGAGATATTAAATGTTCAATGCGAACGGTGCTAATCGACCCTGTAGTGAACAAAAGCCGGACAAAAGCAGTAACGGTATTAAAAATGATTTCATCTACCGCAACCTCACCGAGCTCTACTATAATGTCCGTCTCTGTTGCCCGGGCCGCCCACGTCCCGTCGGCCGCGGAAGTAATGACGAGAGCAACATGCCTGGGGAGTGATGACGCACTCCATTTAATAGAGACCCCAGGAAGGACTGGGGCAAACTCAGTCTGCGCCACAGCCCCAATAGCTAACTCGAGATAGATGGTTGACTCCTTAGGAGGCTTACCTAGCATATCAAGGTCAGCTTTACACTCTGTAACAGCCTTCAGGCAATATTTAGTCCCCTGAGCTTTAGCCTCAGTCGCCGATACGGCATAGAAGAGAGCCCTGGCGCACTGCATTTTCAGAAATGACTGGTAGGTCACAACAGGAGACTTGTTGGGGCGTGTGACTGTCCTGCAGGCCTGATAACTCACAAACATTTGTTCATGTTGGTTAACCTGATAAGTATCCCATTGGGCTCGAGGTGAGTATATCCCGTGCGAAGCTCAAGCTGCAGATCCCAGTCATCGTCGTCGGGATGGTCTATGGCGGCACGAGCATAGACCCCCTGGGGAGTGAGCTGGAGGCCATAGATCTTGTAGTTATGACCCGGCTCCCGCCACCCAATAGTGTCGGCCAAATCAGCAAAGGTTAGGGTAGAGCATGCTCTTGGGCGATGCCTTCCTGGACCTTCTGAATCAGCCATTGTGTTTTCTGATGTGGAGTTCACAACTTAGATATGCTAGTGGCACAGCTTTGCCTTTTTCATCACGGACCGAAAGTCTAATATCGTTTAGAGTTCCAGTCTCCAACTTCTTATAACGAGGCACAGAGAAAACCTCGTGTCTCCCTTGATTACATTCCACATTTTTAACGGGCACAACCCTAAGGAGTGTGGAGGGAAGTGAATTATGACGGTTCTCATAAGATGATAGACCCTCGAGATGAATGTACAACTCCTTATATAAGAGGAGTCTGGGAAACTCTTTTCCAACCAATCCAGTATCATACAATCCCCACTCAGAACCCCCAAGAATGTAGGATAAGCCTACTCCCAATATATTGGCGTAGTCATATACACCATCGAGGCTTACAAGACCAGTTGCGGGGTTCAGTGTCAGAGAAAACTTGTGAGGCTCAAAGAATTGCTTGTTGAGGGTACATATGTCGTAGTACCCATCGGGGATAACAATCTTCTTACCCTCCACCCAGAACGTATTATTGTCCAGCTTATGGGAAATATTAACCCACGCAGGGTAGAACAACAATTCCACGATAGCTACCTCTAGGTCACCATCGCGGTTGTCTAGGGCCGGGTTGAGGGGGATGGGTTCTCAACGCTGGATGTTGGTTAATGTGATGTACATATTAGCACATGTAATAATTTACGAGTTCAATAAGGATGGTAAATACCCAACGGAGCAACCATGTCTGATGTGAAGTACGCAGCTTAGATATGCCAGTGGCACGTCGTTACCCTTTTCATCTAGGACCGAAAGTCTTATACCCCCTACCGTTCCAGTTTCTAGCCTTTTATAATGAGGCACAGAGAAAATCTCATGTCTCCCTTGATTACATTCCTCTTTTTTAACAGGTACAGCCCGGAGGAGTGTGGAGGGAAGCGAATTATGACGGTTTTCATATGATGATAGGCCCTCGAGATGAATGTACAACTCCTTATATATGATAAGTTTAGGAAACTTCTCCGCATGGAATGTAAACACCTCATTTAACCGCTCACTTCTGTAGTCTATGCCGAACCCAAGAACCCCACCTAGCCCTCCGAACCCTAAGGCCACCCTCGATTTTATACCACTGAGACTTACATGGCCTGTTGCGGGGTTGAGAGAAAGAGAGAGCTTCCGTGGCTCAAAGAATTGTTTGTTAAGAGCACAGACATCATAATACCCGTCGGGGATAGTAACAACTTCATCATCAAGTTTGAACCAATTGTTTTTCAGCTTCTCGGAAATATTAACCCACGCGGGGTAGAACAACAATTCCACGATAGCCACCTCTAGGTCACCATCACGATTGTCTAGGACCGGGTTGAGGGGGATGGGTTCCCCATGTTGGACGTTGCTAAGTGTGAAAAACATATTAGCACAGCTAATAATAATGACTGCTTACGAGTTCAATAAGGACGCCAAATACCCGACGGGTGGGGTATACCCGTTTGCACAAATAAAGGATCTCACAAAGGTGGACATACAGGTCAACCTCCAAGGAGCCTTTCCGACACAGTTCCCCAACATGTTTGAAAAATACCGGTTGCCATACGTGGAGTCAGACCAGATCGTGCAAGCCTGGTACAGCAATCCGATGCAATTCTGGCAAAACCAACTCAACTTCGCAGTATGGTGTGCCACGGCGGGGTGTGGGGTGTCCGCGCAGGAGCATCTGTCCGGCCCTGACCCACTAACGCGAGCCGTCTTCATATTCCATGTCTACTACCAGATTCGTCGAATCCTCAAAGAGATGCGTGTGGCTCTACCACAAGACCAGGGTTGGAACGCCTTTGAAAATCCCTACGATGTAAGAGCCTATCAGCGTATATGCGCGGAATTTGGAATTCCCCAGAATGATAACTGGAGACGGCTCGGGAGGAATAATGGGTTGGGGAGTGTATACATTTACTGGACGAACACTGGTTATCGCGTCCTGCCTGATGGACATGATGGTGTATATGACCCAAAGCGCCATTCATTCACACAACAAACCACAAATGACATACTACACATAGATTATATCTCGCAAGACGATATTCACGCTGATTCTGGCTGGCAGGCTTTCATTCTCAACAAGTCACAGGGCTTCACACGCCCCGGTGTTGAGCGAATAAATGACAGCATTCGAACCTATGTGTGGGCCATCTTAGGGGCCCAGGCTCAGACTAGAACACGAATTCTGGGAACCGGAACGGCGTTTGATGCCCAGAAGCAATTCCTGGTATTAGTAGAAGACGCCATCTCTGCGCCCGTCGATCTCGCGGCGGCCATCAAAAGATATCAGGATGTGCTACAAAACGCGAGCTCAGAAGTTAATTATGTCTTTGGAACGGGGTTGTATATGGCCCCCAGCGACATGCTGCTCCGCATTGGCCAGATAGCTGGATATAACAACATGATCATCATCGCAGAGCCAGGCCTAAAGCGTGGCCTGAATACAACCATTAATGCCCCTAAGCTGCCCACCATTGCACAGCCGACGGTAGAGCTGCCCAGCATTGCTCAGCCAGCGCTGCCGACCACTAGCATAGCTGATAAGGCAGCTGGGCTGCAGCATCAAAATGAAAAGATAGCACTCATTGCTGGGGGTGTCGCAGTCGGTCTAGTGGTCCTATGGTTTGTTCACCGCAATTAGCCGCTCTCTGATAGCCAGCAGCAGCAAGCCACCGAGTGCAACCACTAATGCCCAGAGATTTCCAGCCAGCCATCCCACACCCTTACTCAAGAAGTTAAGAAGCCAGGAGATAATACCGCCTATGATTCCTGGGAGTGCCTCCGCAGCCTTACCAGCTAGCCTGGCTAGAAGGCTCGCTAGGTCTTTCAGTTTCTGCCGAATCCATTCCTTAGCCCCAGGGCCAGGTGGCGGGCCAGGTGGTGGGATAGGTGGCGGGCCAGGGGGTGGGATAGGTGGCGGGCCAGGCGGTGGGGTAGGACCACCACCACCAGTAATGGCTAGGGTGATAGTGGAAATTAAGAGGCCGATCGCTGTGAGAATGCTCGCTATGGTGATACCCTGCTCTCGGAACAGAGTCCGCAGCCTCGCACCCAGTGTTGTGTCTTCATTGACCACCCGATGAATGGTTTCACGGATCCGACTGAATTGGGTGCGTAAGTCTTCGTGTAACTCAGCGATCTCTATTAAAAGCCTCTTCTTAGCTTCTTCAATATCGGCAATCTTTTGCTCTTGAAAGTCCCTACTCTCCTCATTGGGTGCTATCAACATTTTCCGCCGCCTTATGGCGACCTCTTTATCTTGCTGGTCGAGAATAACCAGATAGTTTGTGAGTTTACCTTTAATCGTTGTCACCGCTTTGTCAAGCGCCTTGAGCCCCCGGAGTTCTCTCACTGGAGGTAAGCCTTTCTCTCCCAGGTATTGGTCTACGTGTGAGGTTTCTAAAACCCGCTGCACTTCTGGACTCGACATAGCCCGTTCTAAGATGTTGCCAACATTTGAAGCTATTTGTGGGACAGCCTGAATATCTGCACCACTTAGAGCAGCTTCTTCCTCCGCCAGATCACTAGCAGTCTCCTCAAGGATGGTGACAACCTTTGGTGGTATTTTGTCCACAAACCCCAATACCTCTCTGGTACTCACTCTGAGGTTATTCACAGCTAACGGCATGCCATTATCATACTGTGTAATCCTTTGGTGGTTAACATAGAGAGCATTCCGGCGACCCAAACGAATTTTTGTATAATCTATACCAGTTATAGGTTTGATACCCCACATCTTCTCCACCCTTTTAAAATAGTCGTTAATAGCGCTGTTTTCTAGTTCTATGAATAAGTTGCGCTCCCCCTGTGATGTCTCCCCCTGTGACGTCTCCCCCTGTGACGGCCACTCGGTATTAACAATGTGGGGATTATCGACATCAACATCGTCGTCGATGAAGCCTGTCTCTTCTTCCTCACCCGTTTCAGGCCTCCCCTCTTCACCACCAAAATCAGTCAGCTCAACTCTATCCATATTAGATATTGCTACAAAGCAATAATAAACAATTAGCCATGTCTTCAAGTGCATATGGTCGTAAGCTTAACCCTTACCGCCGTCTCCGGGAGCCGCTCGGTGTGAAAGGATTGCGGCAAACGATAATCGTGACCAACAATCCTTCTACGATCGGTCCGAAGCAGCAGTTACTAGTTCGTTTTCCCAATCTCGGTGCACACGATGTTATCGTGCCTGGGTCGGTGCGGCTGGCATTCAATGTCGACCTCAGCTCCCCTGATGTCAACCGGTCCGTGGTCCAGAACCTCGGCCGAGCACTGGTTCAAAAGCTGACCGTCAGGCTATCGGGCAATGAAGTCTTCTCTCTTGTGGACAGTGACGTCTACAACGTCTATCTGGATCTTTGGAAGAGCCAATCGGAGCGGGCGAGCGCTGTGTATCAAGGCATCGATACAAGTACCGGCATGAATGTGACCAAGGCGCGTGTTGGTGCAGCGGATGCTGTTGTTCTGCCCCTCGCCAATGCGAGAGACGTGGCCATCGCGAAGGCCTTCAAAAACAGGTACTACATACCACTAGACTTTGAGCTGCTTGAAACGCATGCGCCCTTCTACCAATCTGCTCTTAGTGATCGGCTGGAGATTGAGTTGACCTTTAACGACGCTTCCCGTGTGATTCGCGCAACTGGTAAAGATGCCGGCAACTCCTCATACTCCCTAGAAAACATCTGTCTCGAGTACGAAGTAGTCACTGAACCCACGTTGGCCCGGCTAATTCGGAGCATGTATGAGAGCCGTATGGTGGTGTTATACGAGCGGGTCCTACGACATAGACGGATCCCTCAGAAAAAGGAGGACTCGATATGGAACATCAATCTGAACACACCCTGTAAGTCTTTGAAAGGCATTCTCCTATTATGGGAAGACCCCGCCAACCAAAAGGATTTTGCACGCCAACCAGAGTGGTTTTACAACCCACAGATCACCAAAGTTGAAGTCATCGTAGAAGGACAAGCCAATCAGCTATTTGCGCACGGCTTAGCACCACACCAGCTCTGGGACGAAGCGAGGAAATTCTTCGCTGGTGGCCTCAAAAGGCACCCTGAGACAAGCGCAGTCGCCAAAGAGCTAGGATTGTTCGATGTTAGTCTAGGCGAGTACTTGACGTCAAAATTCTGCTTGTGGCTGGACTTCCGGACCTCCGACGATGACCATCTTCACGGCAGCGGCCGGCGTGTAGAGAACGGCTCTGGGGGCATCACTCTCCAGATCACGAAAGAGGCCGAACAGGCGGGGCCCCTGTACTGCTACGTTTATTTGGTTATGGACGGACAGCTGAACATCGACACCGGGAGATTCGTTAGTGCTGTTTATTAATGGAGTTCCCACTTAAGCCACACTCGGCCATCATCACAGGCCCCACATCGTGTGGTAAAACAGAATTCATTCTCGACCTCCTGGAAGGCCCGTACAGGGGTGTTTTCGAGCATATTGTAATTGCTTGCCCTTCGGTACGATACAATGAAACATACCGGGCACGGCCGTGGGTGTGGTCAGATCGCGAGGTCTTCATATTTGACCCCGGTGATCGGCTGCTCAAATGGCTAGAGGCCTTCTATAAAATGTTTCAGGGGACACCAACGTTATACATCATTGATGACTGCAGCGCAGAGGACGCTATTGCGCAGAAGCGGACTATGTTGACTTATCTAGCTTTTAGCGGGCGACATGCCCAGCAAAGTCTGTGGGTTCAAACCCAGAAGTACAACGCCGTTGCGAAAGGCCTCAGAGCGCAGACACAATGGGTGGCGCTCTTCCATTCCAAGGATAAGGATAGCTTTGAAGACTGCCTGGATGAGAACTACATCATCCACTCTAGGGAGGAACGTGATGGGGTGCGAAAGCAACTCGAAACCAATGAGTTCTCAAAGCTGGTACTGAGAACCAAGTTCCCATTTTCTTATAAAGTGCTCAAAGCTGGTGAGGTTTGTTAGATCCTAAGCATATGTTAAGCATCAGCTAAGCATATGTTAAGCATCAGCTAAGCATATGTTAAGCATCAGCTAAGCATATGTTAAGCATCAGCTAAGCATGTATGAAGCAGTGCTTTGTTACTCCGTAACAGCCTTAGTTGTATTACAACTGATATGCACATGTTGTGTGCTTGGATGGGCTGTGCATTCCTATATTAGAGTTAGACGTTGGGTATTTGCAAACGCTGTGATGGATTGTGACACCATACTCGACCAGCTGTTACGTGAAGAGGCAAAGCCGGTAGAGTCTGCTCCGGAACCTACAACAACACCACAGTCCGGACATGCATCACCACCTACCACAACGCCACAGTCCGGACATGCGTTGCATCGTGAAAGGCTGGCAGCACTTGCGGCTGAGGGACGTGCCGGGCAGTACATAGGCGGTAAGTACTCCAAACTTACAATGGAACAGGTTGAGGCCTTGCCTGATCAAGAAATTGAGAAGCTATATGCGAGGCATGAGGCGAGGCTTGGAGCTGCAATAACAAAGACCCTAGGCACAGCTATGCTACAGATGTACGCACAAGTGGCAAGTATGTTCCTCCCCATTGCTGATAATCAAGCTTTGGTGACAGACCTGGAGGCCGACCCGTTTCTAGGGCATGCGCTAAACACAGTTACATGTGAACTCTACCATAAGTTCGGTATGTGCTTAGCACCTGCAACTGTCGCACTAGCAACTTTTAGGCACTGCCATTTTGGACATATCTGTCCTAAGCAAGAACAAGATGGAGGAGGAGACCCCCGAAATTGCTCCACAGGAGAAACTAGTGACGAAGGACCCCAGGAAAGTTGCGGCTGGGAAGAGAGGAGCTGCTGCTCGAAAGAGTCGTGAAGCAGAGAGGCTGTCTCTAGCTCTGCAGCAGGCTGTTCGTGAGAAGAAACGAACGTTAGCCCCCGAGCATGAGGAGGCCCCACCACCGCTGTTTCCAATGGTGCCAGTTGATTACCGTGGCTGGACTCCCTGGATTATTGGAGTGGCTGGCGTTGTCGTTGTCGTCGGAGTAATTAGGCAGAAAATGCGGCGGACTAAAGCACCTGCCCCGCCTGCGCCCTCCAAGCGACCGGAGACTAACATATTAAAGAATAGAGATCCATTTTATATGGAATAATGGCAGGCGTTGACGGGAAAGTTATTGTTAACGCCGTTTACCACGGCGCTGTGGTGGCCGCGCTTACGGTAGGCACCGCAAAACTGACCAAGCTGATTTTCAAAGGGGCAACCTTGCCCAAGCTAGACGCTGATATGTATGACATTGGGATGATGGTTTTAGACACGTCCATCGCCTTAGCAATCCGAGATTTGCTTATCAAAGAGGGCTTGATCCCCGCTGATATATTGCATAAACCCTTACAGTATCAACCCCGCTAGCTATGGCCTCTGTCGCAATGATGATAGGGGGCTCTGTTGTCAATGCCCTCGCGTTTACGGGGGGCAACTACCTCTTTTCCAAGCTAGGGCATGCGGACGCCCATGAAGAAATGAGGCGGCACGATGAGGCTGTCGAGCGGCTACAGGCGGCCCAGGCTGAGTGGATGAGAAAGAGAACCGCGCGGCTGGACTGGCTCAACGATGAGCTACAGCGTGAAGGCCACGCCGTTCACTCTTTCCAGGATGTCGACCAGGCCATGCGGGAATACAGCCTGATCTCTGGCAAACGTGTCGAGCCCCTCGAGCCTGAACCTCGCCTGTCGGATTTCTATGTGCCATCAGAGCCGCAGAAAGACCGCGAGATCACTTTTATCGTTCTTGGGCTGGCAGCGACTGGTATTGTTGCTTACAAGTTGCTTTAGAGATTGACTGCTGCTACCAAAATGAAAGATCTGGAGGATATCTACTACAGCCCTCAGGGCTACTGGAAAGGCTTCGCGGCCATTAAGAAGCTAGCTGCTGCAGCTAATGTTTCGGAGGATGTTGCCCGAGACTGGCTCAAGAAGCAAGCTATTTTTCAGATCTATTTACCCGCTCCTCGTTACATTCCGCGGCCATCTATTGATGAAGATAGACCGAATGCCGTCCATCAGGCTGACTTGCTTTACCTACCACATGACCCGGTTGGTCGTAAGACATTTAAGTATGCCTTGACAGTTGTGGATGTTGCCTCACGGTTTAAGGAAGCAGAGGCTTTGACAGACAAGAGCAGTGAAGGGGTGGCTTTGGCCCTAGAGCGAATTTACAAACGCGGGCCACTCAAATGGCCACGGCTTCTGCAGATTGATCCGGGGCGTGAGTTTATGGGTGCTGTGAGCCAGCTGGCAGCAAAGCATAAGACACAGATACGGCGTGGAGAAGCTGGGAATCACCGGCAGCAGGCGATCGTCGAGAGGTTCAATCGCACTCTGGCGGAGAGACTGTTCGGTGCCCAGTACGCCCAAGAGTTACTACTGGCGGCTCGAGGGTCCTCTGAACGTTCAGCTGAATGGGTTCGGGCTCTTCCTCAGGTGGTCGCGGCTCTTAACGGTGAGGTGACTCGTTTGACGGGTCGGAAGCCGGTTGATGCCATTAAGGACACTTCTGTATCCCATTCACCGGCCGCTCCTGCTCACCGTACTATCGGCCTCAAGGAGCCTGTGATTCCGTCTGAGGCTCTAGTTCGGTATCTGTATGCAAGCTCGCCTGGGGAGCATGAGCTTGAAGGTGGCCGGCGCCGGGCGACTGATCCTTCGTGGTCATTAACAGTACACGAGATTCGTAGAACAGTATGCCAGGATGGGCGGCCTGCGCTGTACTACCTGGAGGATGGGCCAGCGCGGGGCTTCGTTCGCGAAGAACTGATGATTGTTCCTCCCGACACCCAAATGCCTCCTGACCGGATCCTCCCTAAGCGATGAGGTCCAGGCTGGCGATCTGCCCGTTATACATCCCTCGGTTCTCTACTCTATGGACTTCTACCTTGTAGATGGACCAGCTCGTGGATGTGAGGAGCTCCACAGCTACTCCCTAGCAGGATTCTAGGTAGCCGTAGGCCCTAGTGATGATACCATCAGCACAAATCCATTTTTTCGTGTCCATGGGGCTCAGAGATGTTTTGTTCATCTCATAAACCCCTATCTGGTGGCCCTTGCTTCGTATGGCAACCTGTGTGTGCTTGTATTCCCGCTGACCGAACAGACTGTCCTTGTAGTGTTCGTGTCTGAGGTCCTTCTTCACAACTGCCCGAGCCACTCCTTTGGCTTTCTTGATGTTGGCGGCCTCCTCTAGGATTGAGTACATCTTTGGTCTGAGACCGACGAACTCAGCTATCGAGCGGCCGTTGCATTCATCTTTGAATTTGCCGACCACCTTTTTATTCGCAGTCGAATGGTTGGGGTGGTCACGCGGATAATCTGAGAAGTCGTACCAGTCGGGGTGAGTCTTCATGTCCGCGTACACATCCTCAGTCTCCACCTGAAGTAGAAGGGAGTCAGTATCAGTGTAGCAGAGCTGGAGTCTATTACCGTATTGGGGTTTAAGCCGATTGTACCAGAAGTTGTACATGAGGTACTTGGATTGGTCCAGGATGGCCTGCCCACAATAGACTGGTTTATTCAGCTGGACCTTGTTCTTGATGCTGTGCACCGCCACCAGTCCACCGTTGAAGATTCTACACGATTCGTAGTTGGGGCTGGCGATTAATTTTCGGAGTCGGTCAGTCTCGGTGCCTCTGATACGTTTGCGAACATTCTCCTTACTCTTCCCAAAGACGGCATTGTTCATCAGCTTGAAGAAGTCCTTCTCAAATTCCGATTTGGCTTGGGCTCGTAGAGAGGTGTTCATCTCTATGTAGGGCTTCATCCATTGGGACTGATTGAACTTGATGGCTCGGTGGATCTGGGTGACCTCTAGACCGAGGCTGTGATAGAGTTTGAGATTGCGGTAGTGGACGACGTATCGCTCCTTGTTGTGGAGATGAGGTACCAGCTTTGTTTGCTCCGTGAACTTACCCCCCAGTTTGTTCTGGAGCTCGCGCTGATAGCTGCTCAACCAGGCCTCTGGGATGGTCATGGTTTCTGGAGCTAGCGGATAGTCACTGTGGGCTTCATGTAGGTGCGCTAGGTACTTCAAATCAACCTCAACAAGCCATCCCTCTGGGGCGTAGTCGGGGGTGTTGAGTACCTCCTCGAGAGTTGGATTGGCCCATTGGAACCCTCCGGTGGGGAGGTATTCCATCATGGCCCACCCATACAGGTTATTTGCATCTAGGTACATGATCCACGAATTGGGTGTTGTGGGGTCATAGTCTGAAGTCTTGGGGTTGTTGGCCTTAGCATACCGCTTGGAGACCATGGCCACACCCCCTCGGAGTCCCTTCTCAAAGAGGAGGTGCATATCCAAGTCGGTTAGGAGCTCGAGTTGCACCTTCGTCTTTTTTAGGAGTGCGTCCCATGCCAGGCCGGGTGCACTGATGTAGTGGGCTGGGTCGAGCTGATATACCTCCATGCAGGTGTCTCGGAATGCCTCAAATATATCAGCCAACAGACTGACGTCTGTTTTCAGGTATAGGTCATGGTAGCCTCCGAGTGTTTTGCAATCGAGCTCCTGCCACACTTTCTGGGCGTGGGCATAGTCAGAGTCACTGATTCCTTCTCGGGTGAGCTTGCTGTAGAATGCCTCTTTGGGTGGTAGGCGGTCCTCTGCAAAGCGCTCGAAGCTGTCCATATATTCGTAGGGGTATACACCCTTACGGAGAAGGAGATGTGACTGGCTCTGGCTTAGTGTGGTCCTGAACTTGTTCATTAAGACAGCCCAGGGGGTGTGCTTCTCAGTGTTGCACGTCTCACATCTTGAAATTATATCGTTGCCTCTACGTGTCAGAGCCATTGATTTACCGCAGTGTGTCAGCTCGCTGAGGTTCCCTACCAGGGTGTCTAGAGAGCTATTCATGAACTGTAGGCTGTCAATGAATTGCAGCTGACCGATGGTGAAGGAGGCGTACTTCTCTATGGTGTTTGGTATGCAGGTGATTGTTGTGTTGTCTACTTGTTTGGTTTGCCATTGGCCGTTTTTCTTCTTCTTGTAGACCGTTCTTTTTCCCCAGTCCAGACGGCCGGCCGCTTGCATGATTATGTGGGAGTCGTATCCTCTGAGGTTGTGAAAGACTACAGGTATCCTCAGCTTGTCTCTATTGATGCGCCATGCTAGATTACAGACATTGTGGGCAGCGCCCCGGTATTTGCCTGTAATATGGCAGTGGTCTCTCACCTTGTCCTCCTCCAGCGGCTCTTTACAGATGTGGCAGGTGGTGGCGGAGGCAAAGTCTTCACGGTCTTTTTGCCCCAGCACCATGAGAGCCGGCCGCTGTAACTTGTGGTGGATGGTGGCCTGCTCTTGTCCCAAGCGTTTGAGGAATTCGTCGGCAGCATCCTCCCCCCGATATATGACAGGGTTTGTGGTGAGCCCGTCGCAGCGTACAATGGTGTAGCCGAAGCCGCAGGGGGGCTGCTCAGCAAGTTGGCGCGTGTTGCTCTGGCTTGGATCCATTGCCGCACCATGTACTGGAACGTTCAAGGTCTCAAAGTCTGCGTATATGATGTATGGCGCCCTCATCTGTTTCTGGAGGGACTTGAAATTCATCTTTCCCTCTTTAGGCATGACATTCACCTGGCAGGCTGTGTTGATGCCTTGGCAGAGTGGCACATGTTAGTCCAAGGTTTCCTGAGAGGAGTGTACATGGAGACAGTTGAGACATGGATACTTCTTACCCCTATGTTTGCTGTTTCCATATAGAAGCCGCCCACATCCTTGACCCAGACATAGTGCCTATTCTCATCCTTACATAGGAGCAAGAGGTTGATTTGGTTGCGCTGGAGTGTGTTGGTCCGGAGTATGGTTGGTCCT
This sequence comes from Cepaea hortensis, assembly GCA_963921405.1. Taxonomy (NCBI): domain Eukaryota; kingdom Metazoa; phylum Mollusca; class Gastropoda; order Stylommatophora; family Helicidae; genus Cepaea; species Cepaea hortensis. The sequence continues at coordinate 138,655,843 of OY992876.1, read as the reverse complement.
TTGTTCCACCCAAAGACTCTGATGGCTATGGTAGGATTCTGGTTTTCAAACTTCGCAATGCTGGTCAGCTGCACTGGGAACTCGATTCCTTCAAAGTTTAGCTCTCCCAGGTGGGCGCTATAATTGTTGAGCCTATCAGGATGCTCTCCATGCGCTACTGGGTAGAGCGCTGAGAGTATGGCCCATTCAAAGCAGCGGTTGTCCTCATTCTTTACATTCACAACACTACGTGGTGGAATGAAGCTGGGAGTCGCGAAGTAGCTAGAGCCTCGGAATGGTTGGTATTTTGCAATGTAGAGGTCGAGCTGCACACACTCATCATAGTGCCAATCCGAGCCCTGTTCGGTGAAGCATTCCCTGTCAGCGAATATCTTGGCTCTGGCGAGCTTCAGCCCCTCATCAATTTCCCCCTCGTGCAGTACTTCATAGTTCCTGCTTCCATGGGTGGCGATTGTCGTAATCTGTTCGCCTTCTGGGGTGGTGCGATAGTATTTTAGATGGAGATACAGCTGCATTTTAACACTGCCATAATCCCCCAACCCTTTTACCACCAGGGCTTTGATGGCGGGCTCCATCGAAAACATAAATTGTCCAGGCTCATCACAGTCGCTACCTTCTGGGACGCTTGCTTCATATTTTCTCAGGCTCCCCTCAATCTCCCGGGTGAGTTTCAATTCGGGTGCATTGCGAATTAGCTCCGCCAACTCCTCATCCATTTCCTCTCGCACACTATCAGCTCGGGCAAGGAACTCTGCTTCGAGGTCGGCGTGGCGTTGAGCACGCTGCCGGGCGCGGTGTCGTCGCTCGGCGACGATCGCGGCTCGGTCCGCGGCGGTACCATATACAAATCTCAGGGCGGTGGTAATCCCTGCTTCAAGTCGTGCCCCTTGTAGATTGGGGTTCTTCTCGAGCAGGGTGGCCCGAGCCATCTCACGCGCTCTGGATATTTCCCCCTCAAGAACGGCCTTCCTCCTCCCACTGTATGGCATGCCATACTCGCGGGCTTGCTGTTTCAACTCAATCAGCGTAGGCATGGCTAAATACACAGTGGATAGTTCCATGTCTCTAAATGACTTTTATATTTCTGTGATCATAGCCAATCGCTGAAACTCGGCGTTAAAAGGCTTTACCTTTTCATGGTACCATGTTCGGCGATTGGCTGCGTTATAACCACACTCCTTACAAATTGATAGATAGTTTGTGACCCCCCTCCCACAGCTTCTGCACGGTTTGGTACATGTCCCTTTCCGCACCAGAACTGCATGGATTTTGCAGTAGTCCCTCATACAACTCCGATTGCAGGGCTCTGTGGAATGTAGCCGTAGCCACTTACAGCTGTTCTTCGCGGTGCGCATCTTGGTATGTCTGTAGATGATACACTCTAAATCGACGACTCGGTCGCCATGCGTGCGCTCCGGGATACAGAGGACGGCCCGGTCGGGCGGTCGCGCCCCGGGGCCCTGGGGGGTGAGGCCCCCGGGGGTTGGGTCCCTAGGGGGGCTGTTGTTTTGGCGATCCTGTGGTGCCCTGACCCTTTTGGTCCCCGGGGGCTTTCTTTTGGCGCTCCTGTGGTGCCCCGACCTTTTTGGCCCCAAACCCCCAATTGACATCTACTCAGTCTGCCACTGTATGGAGGGCTGGGGGAGAACTAAGAGGAAGCTGATTTGCTGACAGCTCACACCAGACTCCACGAATGTACAGCTGCCCGGTTGCCTTCGTCAGATTATGTTTGTTATATAAAAACTGTATGTTGGGAGCTTTCATTTCGTTTCCAGTAAGTATGATTACAACGCCCATTCGCTGAAGAACCCATGAAGCCATCCAAATAACGTGAGAAGTCAACTCGCAGGTATTGTTGGGCACACATACAAGTGAAGGCAAGAAGCAGAGGTCAGAGAATGCGCTAGACCCAAGATTCTAACAGCAGAGGTGGTGTAAACGTAACTGTGCATCACGTGTTCACACGCTATCTAATGATTATACATAGTCTGTGCATCTGTTGATTGTATAGAAAAGTGATGGTAAGAACACCACATTAGAGGTCCATGTTATACGTCTGAGCCGCATTTAACATATGGTGTTATATATGTTTAAAGACCAACAATAATACAGAGGTTGTGTGGTTAATATCACGCCGGCTGCTTACACTTCCCAAAACATTTCCGGGCAGCCATTTTAGACTAAGTCGACCTTGGAGCTGAAGGATATTTTTAAAATCTGCATTAATGCGGATTGGAACCCACAGCTGCAGAGGCGGCAGGCAAGCGTCTAGCCAATATCCTAACGTGGTGATGGGATCGTGAACAGTTTCGTTAGTTGTCCCTGTGTAGCCTAGATAAGGAAAAAATTTGACATATTTGATTATTATGCTTAACTACATATAAACCATTCTGGAATCTGCGCTTTCGTGGAAACCGTCATTCATTAACTTTTGCTAACATTTGATGATGACAACTTTTACATTTTACTTTACTTATGACAGCTTTGGTATGCAGACAGAATTCTTGAATTCACACATTACCAAAGACTAATGCCACATGAAATGCTCACGGTACATTTGGTTGATTCGTTAGTTGGCTGGTTTTGATTGGTTCTGAATCTTCTAAAAGATTAACTTGGGTCCGATGCGATGGCGTTAAAATCGCCTAAACTCCGAAACAGACTTGCATCTACCGGAGTGAGGCTGGTGAAAAGAATTTCCTCCAGCCCGGTACTGAAGTACCATCTATGCATGGACTGTGCTGCAACAGTATCCCCCCGCTCTCCAAGCCACAAACTAGCGGGCAGTGCAAGACCGTTACTGGAATTTCACATCTGCAGAGAGACATGGATCCTTGGAACGTTCGGTAGAAATCAGACGAAATCTGTCGATATGCTGCACCACGTATCGTTAATTAATAATATTAATCATTAATGCTATGTATTACTATTTATCCGTTAAATCAGAAATCCGTTATAGAAGCATCCTTTAAATCGAGAGCTTACTGTGTATGTTTATTGAATAATCCTCAGGTTTATTCTCTTGGTTGGATAGGACAAATCATAACGGTATCTATCAGCTTTATCTACTTCACCACCGTGTTTATAATCATCATCATAGCTCGCCACACAACATTTCTCTCACACCCAACCATCCTGGGACTCTCCGTTGCCTGTGGGACAACCAGCGCCATCAATGTCTACTTCGGCTTCAGTGACTCCAGGACGCCCACCTGTGATGTTCCGTTTCTGTTCTACACCATGTGAGTTTTGGGTCGCTTTATAGCATAAATGTCTACACCATGTGAGTTTTGTGTCGCTTTATAGCATAAATGTCTACACCATGTGAGTTTTGTGTCGCTTTATAGCATACATGTGTACACCATGTGAGTTTTGTGTCGCTTTATAGCATACATGTCTACACCATGTGGGTTTTGTGTCGCTTTATAGCATACATGTCTACACCATGTGAGTTTTGTGTCGCTTTATAGCATACATGTCTACACCATGTGAGTTTTGTGTCGCTTTATCGCATACATGTCTACACCATGTGAGTTTTGTGTCGCTTTATAGCATAAATGTCTACACCATGTGAGTTTTGTGTCGCTTTATCGCATAAATGTCTACACCATGTGAGTTTTGTGTCGCTTTATAGCATAAATGTCTACACCATGTGAGTTTTGTGTCGCTTTATAGCATAAATGTCTACACCATGTGAGTTTTGTGTCGCTTTATAGCATACATGTGTACACCATGTGAGTTTTGTGTCGCTTTATAGCATAAATGTCTACACCATGTGAGTTTTGTGTCGCTTTATAGCATACATGTGTACACCATGTGAGTTTTGTGTCGCTTTATAGCATAAATGTGTACACCATGTGAGTTTTGTGTCGCTTTATAGCATAAATGTCTACACCATGTGAGTTTTGTGTCGCTTTATAGCATAAATGTCTACACCATGTGAGTTTTGTGTCGCTTTATAGCATACATGTCTACACCATGTGAGTTTTGTGTCGCTTTATAGCATACATGTCTACACCATGTGAGTTTTGTGTCGCTTTATAGCATACATGTCTACACCATGTGAGTTTTGTGTCGCTTTATAGCATACATGTGTACACCATGTGAGTTTTGTGTCGCTTTATAGCATACATGTGTACACCATGTGAGTTTTGTGTCGCTTTATAGCATACAGGTGTACACCATGTGAGTTTTGTGTCGTTTTATAGCATACATGTCTACACCATGTGAGTTTTGTGTCGCTTTATAGCATACATGTGTACAACATGTGAGTTTTGTGTCGTTTTATAGCATACATGTCTACACCATGTGAGTTTTGTGTCGCTTTATAGCATACATGTGTACACCATGTGAGTTTTGTGTCGCTTTATAGCATACATGTGTACACCATGTGAGTTTTGTGTCGCTTTATAGCATAAATGTCTACACCATGTGAGTTTTGTGTCGCTTTATAGCATAAATGTGTACACCATGTGAGTTTTGTGTCGCTTTATAGCATAAATGTGTACACCATGTGAGTTTTGTGTCGCTTTATAGCATACATGTCTACACCATGTGAGTTTTGTGTCGCTTTATAGCATAAATGTCTACACCATGTGAGTTTTGTGTCGCTTTATAGCATACATGTCTACACCATGTGAGTTTTGTGTCGTTTTATAGCATACATGTCTACACCATGTGAGTTTTGTGTCGCTTTATAGCATAAATGTGTACACCATGTGAGTTTTTGTGTCGTTTTATAGCATACATGTCTACACCATGTGAGTTTTGTGTCGTTTTATAGCATACATGTGTACACCATGTGAGTTTTGTGTCGTTTTATAGCATACATGTCTACACCATGTGAGTTTTGTGTCGTTTTATAGCATACATGTCTACACCATGTGAGTTTTGTGTCGTTTTATAGAATACATGTCTACACCATGTGAGTTTTGTGTCGTTTTATAGAATACATGTCTACACCATGTTAGTTTTGTGTCGCTTTATAGCATACATGTCTACATCATGTGAGTTTTGTGTCGCTTTATAGCATACATGTGTACACCATGTGAGTTTTGTGTCGCTTTATAGCATAAATGTGTACACCATGTGAGTTTTGTGTCGCTTTATAGCATACATGTGTACACCATGTGAGTTTTGTGTCGCTTTATAGCATACATGTCTACACCATGTGAGTTTTGTGTCGCTTTATAGCATACATGTGTACACCATGTGAGTTTTGTGTCGCTTTATAGCATAAATGTCTACACCATGTGAGTTTTGTGTCGCTTTATAGCATACATGTGTACACCATGTGAGTTTTGTGTCGCTTTATAGCATACATGTCTACACCATGTGAGTTTTGTGTCGCTTTATAGCATAAATGTGTACACCATGTGAGTTTTGTGTCGCTTTATAGCATAAATGTGTACACCATGTGAGTTTTGTGTCGCTTTATAGCATAAATGTCTACACCATGTGAGTTTTGTGTCGCTTTATAGCATAAATGTGTACACCATGTGAGTTTTGTGTCGCTTTATAGCATACATGTCTACACTATGTGAGTTTTGTGTCGCTTTATAGCATACATGTGTACACCATGTGAGTTTTGTGTCGCTTTATAGCATACATGTCTACACCATGTGAGTTTTGTGTCGTTTTATAGCATTTATGTCTACACCATGTGAGTTTTGTGTCGTTTTATAGCATAAATGTGTACACCATGTGAGTTTTGTGTCGTTTTATAGCATACATGTCTACACCATGTGAGTTTTGTGTCGTTTTATAGCATACATGTGTACACCATGTGAGTTTTGTGTCGTTTTATAGCATAAATGTCTACACCATGTGAGTTTTGTGTCGTTTTATAGCATAAATGTGTACACCATGTGAGTTTTGTGTCGTTTTATAGCATACATGTCTACACCATGTGAGTTTTGTGTCGTTTTATAGCATACATGTCTACACCATGTGAGTTTTGTGTCGTTTTATGGCATAAATGTGTACACCATGTGAGTTGTGTGTCGCTTTATAGCATACATGTCTACACCATGTGAGTTTTGTGTCGCTTTATAGCATAAATGTCTACACCATGTGAGTTTTGTGTCGCTTTATAGCATACATGTCTACACCATGTGAGTTTTGTGTCGTTTTATAGCATTTATGTCTACACCATGTGAGTTTTGTGTCGTTTTATAGCATAAATGTGTACACCATGTGAGTTTTGTGTCGTTTTATAGCATACATGTCTACACCATGTGAGTTTTGTGTCGTTTTATAGCATACATGTGTACACCATGTGAGTTTTGTGTCGTTTTATAGCATAAATGTCTACACCATGTGAGTTTTGTGTCGCTTTATAGCATAAATGTCTACACCATGTGAGTTTTGTGTCGCTTTATAGCATAAATGTCTACACCATGTGAGTTTTGTGTCGCTTTATAGCATAAATGTCTACACCATGTGAGTTTTGTGTCGCTTTATAGCATAAATGTCTACACCATGTGAGTTTTGTGTCGCTTTATAGCATAAATGTCTACACCATGTGAGTTTTGTGTCGCTTTATAGCATAAATGTCTACACCATGTGAGTTTTGTGTCGCTTTATAGCATAAATGTCTACACCATGTGAGTTTTGTGTCGCTTTATAACATACATGTCTACACCATGTGAGGTTTTTTTTTATATTTTTTGCACTGGCCTGGCTTTGAACTCAAACGTTGTTCATACACGCTACTTCTAATAACACTAGACTGAATTGTGCGTGTGCATTATTAGCTTTCTTTATTACCAGTGCCCCTCGCCATTAGGCGAAACCACTCCGACTTCAGAAGTACTTGTAATTTACGTCCCCAAGTCAAGGACGAGGATAGCATACATTTGTACACAGGGAGAACCCACAAACATGTTATTATACATGCTCGCGTGGACAGCGCAAAGACATTGCAACTGACATGATCGGGTGAAGAATCCACAAATATAGTACCTGACATGACGGGCGATACAATACACAAACATGTACCTGACGTGACGGGTGATACAATACACAAACATGTACCTGACGTGACGGGTGGTACGATACACAAATATAGTACCCGACGTGATGGGTGGTACAATACACAAACATGTACCTGACGTGACGGGTGATACAATACATAAACATGTACCTGACGTGACGGGTGATACAATACACAAACATGTACCTGACATGACGGGTGGTACGATACACAAACATGTACCTGCCATGACGGGTGGTACAATACACAAACATGTACCTGACATGACGGGTGGTACGATACACAAACATGTACCTGCCATGACGGGTGGTACAATACACAAACATGTACCTGACGTGACGGGTGGTACCATACACAAACATGTACCTGCCATGACGGGTGGTACAATACACAAACATGTACCTGACGTGACGGGTGGTACGATACACAAACATGTACCTGCCATGACGGGTGGTACAATACACAAACACTGTACATGAAAGAGCGTGTTAGACAACCCACAAACATGACTGCTTGTCCTCTGTTGCCAGTGTGGTCTCATACATGGTGCTGCCCCTGTCCAGGAAGTGGCTGCTGATCGTTAGCTCCTGCACCATCCTCCTGCACCTGGTCACGGCCGCCACTCTGTCCGACCACCACTACGAGCTGGGCCTGCAGGTACGTCGCTGCAACACATGTGCACTCCTGCACATACATACAACACACACACACACAACACAGGCATCAACGAGAACACACACACACACGCACACACAACACAGATATCAACAAGCACTCACACACACACACATACAGACACATACAAACGCCTGGTATCTTTCTCACGTCGGGCCAGTTATCACACACAGTATATGTAACAGACAACATTAGTTACAGCATTGTACCTAGGCTAGTATATAATAGGTCACGGCTGGTATGGGTCGCCTGCCAGGGACATCAAGGACGCTTGGCCAGTCAGTCACGTGGGTTTGTATATTTCATGTCTGATATATAACTGCCGGTCCAGTGGCCATGTGTTCGAATCCCCATCGGAACCGATGTTTAAATGTTGACCTGGGTCCCAAGTCGACCCAGCCGAAAGTGGATACTAGGAAGAGTACATGACAGCTGGACTGACAGGCATATGTGTCAGCCACTGTGCTACAACATCTCCCAATATAACTGTATAACAGCCCAGGCAACCTGTACTGAAACATCACAGCCACAAGGGAGAAAGGATTATCTGTCATTGTCAAACTGTCATTAACTGCCAATATAGTACTTTGCGGTGTATGGCTAGGGGGGTCTTGAGCCTGAGGAATTAAGGCCGCCTGGCTAGTGCAGTCGCCGCGAACTGTGCAGGTTAGAGTTTTCTTTTTGCCCCCGACAGAAAAAAAAACTCCACACCTTACCGAGGATTCGAACCCGGGTCTCCCGAACGAGAATCTGGCATTCTAGCCACTAGGTCAGCCGCTCCTCTTAAAGGATTATCAGTTTATTAAAATTGGTTAGCTAACGACTTCAAATACACTTAAAAGAAATAACATGGGTAGCACAATAAGAATATCATACATATATTGACAGCAGCATCCTTCTAGTACCGACTGGTCAGTACAAATATCGGGCTAGCATCATCAATGTAAAAGTGTCCTTTATTTTTAAATGTATGTGACTGAGTAACCGGAAGTCACAAATAAGGAAAGAGGTGGGGCTGATGGAAGTGTGAGAACGGGCAGCTTGGCCAATAGGAAGTGCCCTCTCACAGACAAGCCACGACTGCCCGCGGGGACAATGACAACACGACAAAGACAATTCCTGTCCCCTGCAACAACGGTCTTAGCAACACACTTTCAAGTGTTTTATTTCCGGCCCAAGTGGCTAATTTTAGTAACCACTCCAGAATGTGAATTTTATATTTATTTATAACCGCGTTGTTACATCCGCACCGTTGACTACAACTCATTGTCTGGGGGGGAGGGGGGGGGGAGGGGGGGGGGGTCTTCAGTTGCTCTGCTCTGTATTACATTCTTGACACCGCTGTTCATTACTGCAATCGTACCATTTGCTGCTGTGCGACTGATTTGAAGTTAAATTTTTAAAGTTAACGATTTAATTACTTTTGACTGAAATTACCTAATGCTGGGAATACTGCTCTTGTTTATTGTATTCATATTTTAATATTTCTGACTTCTCCCAGTCTTTGTCTGCATTGATACCTAAATATGTGTATGATTTCACTTCTTGAAGTGAAGTTTCCTCAATGGAGAGAAAAAGGTTATCATTTGTTTGATTTATTCACATTCACTTTTTCTTTCCCCTGTGAATTATTAGACCTAATTTCAATGACCTCCTTTCAAAGGTGTTTAATTTATCTTGCATCAAATGTCGTGTGTGAGACATGATGGCAATGTCGCCAGCGAAGCCCAGATCTTAAGTTCTCCTGTCAACGTTCATTTAACTCCATGTATGGCGGTCGTTATTGTTGTCTTCATAATCCTGTCTTTAGTCATTAAGAATAATAAAAGTAACAACAGGCATAGTTGTCTCACAAATGTTCCTATTTTAAACATCTTTGTTAGTTTTCCATTATGAATAACTCTGCATTTCACGTCTTTATATGTTGCCTGTATTAATTGATCTTAACAAATTTTCTGTCGATGCTGTTAAAGAGCTTTTCATACTCCACAAATCTAAAATACCACACTGCTCTGTAGTCACAGATTCGAATACGCATTGATGCGGATTCTCAAAATTTCCCCGAGCTCCTAGATCGACTTTAGTCTTAATTGGCTGCCCGGAAATGTTTTGGGGAGTATAAGTGTAAAGTCAAAACAGACATGTCAACAGAAATACTGAATCCACTACCTAGCAGTCTGCCAGACAAAAGGCGTACCCGCAGTCTGAAGGGGTGAGGCTACCAGATGAAGGTGACCGGCAAGAGTGCTAAAATTATGGTGAAATAATGTTATTGTTATTTTCTTTGAAAATATTAAGCAGAATTATTCTGAAGAGGTTGACAAACAACTAAGGCATGAACAGGAAGTCTTCACTAGCTTTTCCCAACATCGTCTGAACCCATAACTATTTCATATGGGGCATTCTTCCGAATAACGGTTCTAAATGGGGACATAACTCTTTAGTGTAAAAAGCATTCCTTACAGGGCCTCATTAGGTGATATTATAAAAAATATTAAACACTACAAACTAAAATATTTTCTTCTTCAGCATTCCGAGCCATTGAGGTTCTTTGCTGCAGATACAAGCCGTCTCCATTCGTCTCTCTATTTGACCTTCTCTTGCCAGTCGCTGGTTTCAAGTGCTTGTAGGTCTGTATGTATATTATCTCTCCACCGTCTTCTTGGTCTACCTCGGGGTCTACGGTCATTTATTTCCTGAGTGTAAGCGAGTTTTGTTTCCCTATTGTCTTCCATTCTTTCTATATGCCCCAGCCATTGCAGTCTATTAGCCTTCATGATACCAGTGATTAGCGGGGACTTAAACAGATCATAAGTGTCTTTGTTGCTTCTTCTTTTCCACTCTCCACTTTGGGTATCTCTAATGGGCCCAAAGATGCGTCTTAAGACTTTGTTCTCAAAGGTTTGTAACAAGGCTTCGTCTCCTTTAGTTGTACTCCAGGTTTCAGAGCCTTACAGCACAACTGGTCTGATCAGTGTTTTGTATATTGTGATCTTAGTGTTACGAGATAGCGCACTTGATTTTAGCATATGTTGAAGTGCATAGTATATCTTATTTCCAGAGTTTATTCTAGCTTGTATTTCTTCCGTTATTATGTTGGAGCATTTGAAGGTTGTACCCAGGTATTTGTATGTTTCCGTTCTTTTAATGGTCATATTATCTATTTGTATGTGGCCAGAGTTTTTAGCCGTTCCTTCTCTTGAAATTACCATATATTCTGTCTTATCTTGGTTGATAACCAGTCCCATTTGTTGAGCTTTTTCCTTTAAGTGAGTCAATATTACCCATGTCTTTTCTTCATTTTCCCCTATAATATCTATATCATCTGTATAACCAAGCAGTTTGGATGTTCCTTCAATAGCACATTCCTCATTTACCTTCCTTACAACTTTCTCTAAAGTCAGATTGAAAAGGAGCGGCGATAGTGCATCACCCTGTTTCAAGCCAGATGTTATATTGAAAGGGTCTGAACTAAAATATAGAACTGAGAAATTCGAAATACGTACCAATAATATTTGACAGTTATATGTGGAAATACGTACCTACAATAAATAATTTGGTACCGTTATTTATTATGTACAGTTATTGAGTGTGTGATGATGGACTGCTAGACCGATCGGTGGATGCAATAAATGATTCCTTGGCCCCGAGGGCTCTCTCTCTCTGTCGTCGGAGTGTATACCTACCAGTTATATGTGGAAATACGTACCTACAAAATACAGATATACACTCCGACAACAGTGAGGGTCCTCGGGGTCCAGGAAACATTTATTGCATCCATCGATCGGTCTCGCCGTCCACGACACATTGAACCAGAAGTGATCGACAACATCACCTAATGAGGCCCTGTAAGGGGTGCTTTTTACACTAAAGAGTTATGTTCTCATTTAGAACCGTTATTCGGAAGAGTGCCTCATATAGACAGAATATACATCTGCTCACTGGAATAGCTCCTTTTGGGTTTCAGAAATGTGTACTAACCATTCCTAGGTCAAATAACAGATGCACAAACACACCGGACAGCTATGCTATGTCTGGTACAATACGAACAGTTTGAGAATATGAATGATTTGTTGGTTCCTTATTGTCGCAGTTGTTGTGTACATTTCTGGTTCTGGCCTGTGCTAACGTCATCGGCCTCAGCCACAAGTTTCTCAGCGACATCGCCCACAGGACGGCTTTTCTGGAGGCCCGCAACTCTGTGGACTCTATGCTCAAGTTGGAGAAGGAAAAACAACAACAGGTGCGTGTGTGTCCAAGGAGAGCGATTGTTACGTGTCTTTTCAGTTGTAATTGTAGTTCATCCTCTCTGTCTGTCTTTCTGTGTGTGTGTCTCACACTTTTTCTCGCTTTCTCACACTTTCTCTCGTAAAGATATGTTGAAGGAATGGATGCAGACAGAGAGGTAAAGAAGGTATAGACTACACAAGTACAACTTATTAGTCCAGATCTACTAAGCAGCTGAACCGACAGTGTTGATGTGTAGAAATCAATGTCGACGATAAAGCATAAAGCAAGAAACATAGAACTTGAGACATCCCCTCTGCTGTGTGTCCACCGTGACGAGGTAGAGGGGCTTGTGCGTCCCAATGACCCCAAGAGCTATGCCGACGGTAGCACAGCTACTGGTAGGGCCACCCATGTCGGACAGGTCAAGGGAGAGGGACCAGACGAAGAGACACACAAACCTGCTGCCTTGTAGGTAGAATGGGGACAGTCAAAGGCTAGGGAAAGCACCCCGAATACATGCTTGTCGAAATCGGATGTACTGAGCCACAGGCTTGACAAAGCAGTGCAACGTAAAACCTGCTGCCTTGTAGGTAGACTGGGGACAGTCAAAGGCTAGGGAAAGCATCCCGAATAAATGCTTGTCGAAATCGGATGTACTGAGCCACAGGCTTGACAAAGCAGTGCAACGTAACTTAATTCATGATGTCACAAATCAAAATTAATCCTTACGGTGCTAATCCCGTGAAGTCCCATCAGGCGGCTATAGTGCCGGGCCCCCTGCCTCGAGGGGGTCCACCCATGACTACTGGTGGTCACCTTCCCCTGTGCTGTGGAGTCAAGGCACAGAGGAGTAGGTTAAGAGCTATTGACCAAATACCCCGGACACTCAACATACTACAGTGGAATGCCGAAGGAGTTTACAAGAAGAAAGACTCCCTAACACAGCGTCTTCATAAAGATAGAATAGATGTGGCATGCATTCAAGAGACACACCTCAACGCCAATCACAAATTCTCAGTCAGAGGATATCAGGCCACACGTTTCGACCGCGAAGGACACAAAGGAGGAGTTCTAATACTTACACGAAATACAATACCTTGCAGCGAAGTATCTGTGATCTCTGACAACCAAACGGAAATTATAGGTGTCGATATAATGATAAAGGACGTGAAAATAATAATCTACAATCTGTATAGCCCAGCAGATAAGGACCTTACACTCTCAAACATGAAAATAACTGACACAAACTGCATTATTGTCGGAGACTTTAATAGCCGTTCAGAAAGATGGGGATACCCAGATACTGACAAAAGAGGAGATGAATTGGAGGACTGGGAAATAGACTCAAATCTCCATCTACTCAACAAAGCGGATGACACACCGAGCTTCTACTCCAGAAGATGGCTTACTACTTCTACTCCAGACTCAGCTTTCTGCACAGGAGACATCTTCCACAAAATCGATCGCCATGTGCTGGACCAATTAGCAGGTAGTGACCACAGACCAATCAAGCTTGTAATGAATATGGAGTATGTTCCACAGGAGCAAAAGCCCTTGCCCCGCTGGAATTACAAACGAGCAGATTGGGACAGATTTGCCATACTAACAGACAAATATTGTGAAAACATAAATACACGATATGGCAACATAAAGCAAATGGTGGAAAGTCTAAACAGAGCGATAATACAGGCAGCCACTGAGTCCATTCCAAGAGGAAAAATTACAAACCATACTGGACTGAAGAACTACAAAGTTTGGAGGACAAAGTTGAAGATGCCAGGAAGACAGCAGAGAGAGAACAAACAATTGAAGCGAACATCTCTCTCAAAGCCATCTCAGCAAAATATAAAAGAACAGTAAATCAAACAACAAGAGATTGTTGGAGGGGAAAAAACAGAAAACCTGAATTTTGACAGGGATGGAAACAAACTATGGAAACTAGTGAAAGCCATGAACAATGAAGGACCTAAAAACAAACAAATAACAATTAAACAAGGAAATGCCTTGCTTACAGGAAAAAAGGCTGCAAATGCACTAATGGAACACTATGCAAATGCAAACCACATTGATATTACAACCGAACAGAAGAAAGCAATCAAAGACAAACAGATACATCATAGAAATACAGAGACAGCAGCAGAATATATGATGGCAAATCTAACAATGGAAGAAATGGAACAGGCAATGAATACCCTAAAAAAGAAGAAATCACCAGGAAAGGATGGAATCACAAATGAAATGCTAATAGGACTAGGCACCAAGGCAAAGAAGAAACTACTAGCAGTCCTAAATAACAGCTGGAAGAGAGGAATAGTCCCACAGGCATGGAAGGAAGCTATACTAATACCAGTCCCAAAGAAAGGAAAAGACCTGAAAGAACCAAATGGCTATCGACCTATCAGTCTACTTAGCTGTGTAGGAAAATTAATGGAACGCATTATCAATGGCAGGCTAACATGGCATCTGGAAGAAAACAAACTCTTAACACCACACCAAGCAGGATTCAGAAAGTACAGATCCACTGAAGATCAAATAACCTATATAGCTCAGGAAATAGAGGATGCCTTCCAAGAGAAAAAGCAGTCTTTATAGATTTAGAAAAAGCATTTGATAAAGTATGGAAGGAAGGACTGAAAGTAAAATTGCAAAAAATGTATGTTTGTGGGAAAATGTATAAATGGATCAGCCACTACCTTGAGAACAGAACTGCCAGGACAAAAGTACAAGGACAAACAAGCAAAATGATGCTGTTGGAGCAAGGTGTCCCCCAAGGAGGAGTTCTTTAACCAACATTATTCCTAGCATATATAAACGACATCACAGAAAATTTCCCAGCCAGAGTACACACATCATCCTTTGCAGATGACCTAGCCATATGGACATCTGAAGAATATATTAGTACAGCTAACAGCAGAATACAGCAAGCCTTATTAGCACTAGAGGACTGGTCAAAATCATGACTAGTGAAGATACGTGAGGAGAAAACAACATGCACAGTGTTCTCCCTCTCAAATAAAACTCAGCAATCTAAGCTGGTATTGAATGGAAAAATATTGCGCCATGAAGAAAATCCAAACTATCTAGGAGTCACCTTTGATCGTCGCCTGACATGGAAGACACAGGTTGAGAAAAATCGAACAAGAGCAAGGCAGAGAATGGCAATCATGAAAAAGCTTGCTGGTATAACGTGGGGAGCAGATGAGAAAGTTCTCAAGAAGTTATATACTGGACGGGTGAGGCCAGTACTGGAATATGGCATTGCAGCTTGGGCAACAGCAGCTAAGTCAAACTTTAACAAAATAAGTAGAGTCCAAAACCAAGGAATGCGAATCATAACTGGAAGCCTGAAGACAACGCCTATTAATGAACTAGAAAAGATCACTTGTTTACAACCAATGCAGGATAGAAGAGATAGCAGAGCCCAGCAACAAGCAGAAAAATTTAGAAGATTGACAGACCACCCTATGTATAACAGGTTTAATGGTTTTGGAAAAGGAAGACTGAAGCGTAGCAACTTTGTAGAAACTGCAAAACGAAAGATTAGGGCAGATCCCATACTTAACATATCAACAGTCAAGCCCATTTACAATGCACACAACTTCCCAGCTTGGAGACAGCAGCAACTGCCTGAGATGATAGAAAACATTCCTGGTATTGAGAAAAAGAACACTCAGAATGAAACCGAAAGAAGAAAAATAACCCTCAACTACATAAAAGAACATTACCCAAGCAGCAATTGGACCCATGCATATATAGATGGATCAGCCAAAGATTCAATTAAAAATGGAGGAGGAGGAATTCTCCTTAATTTAAAAAATGGAGTGATAAAAACACAGTCAGTGGCAACTGGAAAATTTTCAAGTAACTTCAAAGCGGAGGTAGAGGCTTTGAAAACTGCAGCAGAAATGCTTTTGATGGAGGAAAATAAAGAGAAGCAAATAGCTATCTTCACAGATGCAAAGTCAGCTGTCTCAATACTGAAGAGCAAGAACAGCACAGAACTAGCTGACCTAAGAGCAGCACTCCATGGTCTATGCCAGAAATCCAAAAAAGTCGTAATACAGTGGATCCCATCACATTGCAGTATACCTGGAAATAAAGAGGCTGACAGACTAGCAAAAGAGGGTGGACGATTACCACAGCCTGACATAGACATAACCTATAATGACGCAAAAAGGTTTATAAAAAGCACTTATAGAACCAAATGGGAATCAGAGCATCCAGGCCACCAGAAGGATGATGCATATTACAAACTCGACCGAAGAGAACAAGTAGCAATCTTCAGACTCCGCACAGGACATAACAGGCTGAAACACCACTTGTTCAATAAA
Organism: Cepaea hortensis; assembly: GCA_963921405.1. NCBI lineage: Eukaryota > Metazoa > Mollusca > Gastropoda > Stylommatophora > Helicidae > Cepaea > Cepaea hortensis. The sequence goes on along the minus strand of OY992876.1, from coordinate 138,639,613 downwards.
CTAAAGATAGGAGATACCGATGAATGTAATTGTGGAACTGGTAAAATGACAGCTAAACATTTGCTGCAGGAGTGCCCAATATATGCAGAACAGAGAAAGATATTTTGGCCCACGCCTGCTTCATTTGAGGACAAGCTCTATGGAGATATCAACAAGCTCAAGTTGACTACAGCTTACTTTAACTACATTCAGGTTGACATCTAAAGGTGCATGAAGATGTATTTAGACTGCCACACTTCATACCACAGGTATGTCGGTTACAAAAGCGTCCCAGAGGCATGAAATGGAATATTGCTTGGATAGCAAATCCATTATGTGGAATGTCCGAATCAAAGCTCACTGTGTGGATGTCATCTGCAGACTGCATTCTTCTGGTTTCCGGAGGAACAGCCTATGGTGAACGGAAGGCCCAATATACGGAAGTGAGGCTAAGCAGCCATGTGCAGGACGTGACGATTCCTTGGGTGAGCCCAGTACCAGAGCGCTGTGTGATGGCTCTGCAAGTATGGAAGCCTCCTTGAATGGTGGGGAATGCCCATGGTCTGCCCCTGCCTTCCCTTGAGGGTTGACCAGGATGTCTTTGGCTGTTCTATATGGGCCAGCTAGGATGGGGGATAACACCACAACAGTGAGATTAAAACGTCCTAAGAAACCCCCGGGAAGGTTAACCCGGTCAACAAATACCCGCAGAAGTCGGATGTGTCGGCCTAACGGCGCAAGAACGCAGCTCTGCTGTAAACAGGCACAACGCAGTCACATCCGGAAAAAAAAATCCGGATGAACGCAGAATAAGAAGAAGAAGAAGAAGAAGAAGAAGAAGAAGAAGAAGAAGAAGAAGAAGAAGAAGAAGAAGAAGAAGAAGAAGAAGAAGAAGAAGAAGAAGAAGAAGAAGAAGAAGAACTGGAGACATTAAAACTTGTACTTGCAGCAAAAATAAATTTACAGGTAGAGTAGGTGGAGGAAGAAGAGGACGGGAGAAAAGAAGGAGACGAAGAATATTAAAAGAAAAATAGAAGAAGTAGAAGAATACGGGGGGGGGGGGAGAGTGTGGCCCGAGGATAACGACAACAGGTAGATAGGAATATGAGTGATAGTAGAGTTATAAAGTGTGCCGGAGTTAGCCAATCAGAACTGAGATAGGTGGAGTTCTTCACTGTTGGAACCCGACAATCGTCTAGAGCAGTGGTTCTCAACCGGTGGGGAATTCCCCCCCCCCCCCAGGGGGAAATTTTGGGGTTTCCAAGGGGGTGAAGATTATTTCAAGATCGCGTTAATACAAGAACCGATCCGATTACTTGATCTTGTTTTTCCCTTCATACTTTACGGTTCTGTACGTCTCACCCTTCTAAAATTCATTTTATAAAGTAAGTAGACCCATAAAATCACGTTTTATGTGGACGTCTAGACTTGTTTTAGTATGTGCTTCCATTATTACGTATACTGTGTAGGGGCGGGAGGAGGGATTTTTAGGTAGGAAATACGAAAGGGGGGGGGGGAGATGACGTTCTGAAAATATGGTGAAGGGGGGCAGGGGCCAAATTATTAGGTAGGAAATACGGGGAAAAAAGGGGGGGGGGGATTCTTATTCAAATATGAACAGTGTCTGACTGGCTCAAGTACCAAATCTTAGAAACGTTGGACAGTACAACATCCTCACATCTTGGACAACCCAACATTCTCAAATGATGGTCTGTACACGTGTTAAGTGTTAGCACAACCCGGATGGGCCCGCCCCCAGCGAATGTCAAGGGCCGAAACATTCGACGAAGGCTCCGAAGAGGGACTCTATGAAGTAGCAAAGTAAGAACTAAATAGTAGTGTCACTTTGGGGTAGCACAGTAAGATCAAAAAGCGTGACGCTGTCCAAGTAGCACAGTTAGAACTAAATATTATAATGTCACTTTGAGGTACTAGAAGTAGCACAGTAAGAACTAAATAGTATAATGTCACTTTGAGGTACTAGAAGTAGCAAAGTAAGAACTAAATAGTATAATGTCACTTTGAGGTACTAGAAGTAGCACAGTAAGAACTATATAGTATAATGTCACTTTGAGGTACTAGAAGTAGCACAGTAAGAACTAAATAGTATAATGTCACTTTGAGGTACTAGAAGTAGCACAGTAAGAACTAAATAGTATAATGTCACTTTGAGGTACTAGAAGTAGCACAGTAAGAACTAAATAGTATAATGTCACTTTGAGGTACTAGAAGTAGCACAGTAAGAACTAAATAGTATAATGTCACTTTGAGGTACTAGAAGTAGCACAGTAAGAACTAAATAGTATAATGTCACTTTGAGGTACTAGAAGTAGCACAGTAAGAACTAAATAGTATAATGTCACTTTGAGGTACTAGAAGTAGCACAGTAAGAACTAAATAGTATAATGTCACTTTGAGGTACTAGAAGTAGCAAAGTAAGAACTAAATAGTATAATGTCACTTTGAGGTACTAGAAGTAGCAAAGTAAGAACTAAAAAGTGGTGAATACATGTCCTGTTCCTTCAGTGACGGTAGAAGTTACAAAGCACTCTTTTGCATTTGATGTGTGTAGTCTAGCAATTTACTATGCTATACTCGAGTGTGTCATGATTGACAGTGCAGTAGTATAATAATAATAGTAATTTTAGCCATTTGTATCCTGTTTATTCAGCCGGTCTGGGATATTCTTCTTCATTAACGCGGTGGCGTTGGTGATCATGTCTGCACAGAACCTTCTGTCTTGTGTACTGTCAATCGATTTTTCTGATACCGATATTCCTCTTCCGCATATTCTCATTTGGTCCCATTTGACGACATATTCTACTGCAGCTTTCCCCTTCCAATGTCATGGCCAGACAACGTGAACTATCTTCCTCCGATGCCAGTAAATTGGGGTTTGTTGTGTTTGTGCATTCGCTTGATTTGAACTCAAGCATAGTCTACACACGTGCTACTACCTCTAGTGCACTTGACTTATTTTTGCGTGTGGATTAGCTTTCCCTTTTACTGGTGTCCCTCGCCATCAGGCGAACCCACTTCTGTCAGTTATATAATCGATTCCTGAACAGCCCTAATCGGGAAGATTCATCAAGAGATGTGTCACCTTGTACCAAATTGTTATTTCTTGCTGGCAATATGTCCCTCTGAAATGTCCCAGTGATTGCTACTGTTGAAGCCAGCATACCAGGGCTCTTGTTTCCCTGCACCTGGAAGCATATGAACATTAGATCTACATACGATCGTGAACATTCAAGGTCTTCACGAATGGCAGCCATCCTTTCTGAGCTCTCCAAAGCTTGGACTGGGACTCAGAGACCGTAATGACAGGTCATGTCAGTGCTGCACTGGCAGGACAGAGCAAAGAAACAGTGCAGGGTATATTTGTCACTGTCTGAGATCTATGGGCATTGTTTGTAGTAAAGTAACATAGCATTGTTGAAGAAAGATTGTTGAATGTCTCAAGTAATACAGTTATTATGTTGACCTCAGGATGAGCTGTTGGTCAGCTGTATCCCCAGTAACCTTGTGGCAGAAATGAAACGAGACTTGCAGGAGAACATGCGAGAGCCCAGGCCCACACTGTTCCATGACTTGTATGTACAGAGATACGACAATGTCAGGTCTGTTATTGTTGTTGTTTGGTTCTTTCTACTGTAGCAGTTGTTGTTATAGATTGTTGGGGTTTCTACTGTAGCAGTTGTTATAGACTGTCGGGGTTTTTACTGTAGCATTTGTTATAGATTGTTGGGGTTTCTACTGTGGCAGTTGTTGTTATAGAATGTTGGGGTTTCTACTGTAGCAGTTGTTGTTATAGATTGTTGGAGGAGCCGTGGCTGTAGGTTAAGGTGTCTACATCAGGCTCACGAGGTTTGAAGATCAATCTAAACAGAGAAAGGGCCGGGCATTGTTCCAGGACCCATTGATATCTTATGATATCACAGTCTCCTTGACACATGGGGAGAGATCTCAACAGGGAATTGTTCCAAGACCCATTGATATCTTATGATATCACAGTCTCCTTGACTCATGGGGAGAGATCTCAACAGAGGACTGGAAATTGTTCCAAGACCCATTGATATCTTATGATATCACAGTCTCCTTGACTCATGGGGAGAGATCTCAACAGAGGACTGGAAATTGTTCCAAGACCCATTGATATCTTATGATATCACAGTCTCCTTGACTCATGGGGAGAGATCTCAACAGAGGACTGGAAATTGTTCCAAGACCCATTGATATCTTATGATATCACAGTCTCCTTGACTCATGGGGAGAGATCTCAACAGAGGACTGGAAATTGTTCCAAGACCCATTGATATCTTATGATATCACAGTCTCCTTGACACATGGGGAGAGATCTCAACAGGGAATTGTTCCAAGACCCATTGATATCTTATGATATCACAGTCTCCTTGACTCATGGGGAGAGATCTCAACAGAGGACTGGAAATTGTTCCAAGACCCATTGATATCTTATGATATCACAGTCTCCTTGACTCATGGGGAGAGATCTCAACAGAGGACTGGAAATTGTTCCAAGACCCATTGATATCTTATGATATCACAGTCTCCTTGACTCATGGGGAGAGATCTCAACAGAGGACTGGAAATTGTTCCAAGACCCATTGATATCTTATGATATCACAGTCTCCTTGACTCATGGGGAGAGATCTCAACAGAGGACTGGAAATTGTTCCAAGACCCATTGATATCTTATGATATCACAGTCTCCTTGACTCACGGGGAGAGATCTCAACAGAGGGCTGGCATTTTCTCCAAGACAAATTGATATCTTATGATATCACACGCCTCCCTGACCTCTTGGGGAGTGAAATCGGATACCTAGTCTCCTCAGGTAAGGATGAGAAACAGGTGGTTCCGTGTGTATGTTAAAACTCCCAGCCAATGGAAATCACATGAGTAGGCCACAAGGCTACAGCCCTGGCAACAATTGTTGGGGTAAGAAAACAGATTCTTCTAATGATTGGACATAGTATCAGAACCCTGTAGCAGATACTTCTAATGATTGGACATAGTATCAGAACCCTGTAGCAGATACTTCTAATGATTGGACATAGTATCAGAACCCTGTAGCAGATACTTCTAATGATTGGACATAGTATCAGAACCCTGTAGCAGATTCTTCTAATGATTGGACATAGTATCAGAACCCTGTAGCAGATACTTCTAATGACTGGACATAGTATCAGAACCCTGTAGCAGATACTTCTAATGACTGGACATAGTATCAGAACCCTGTAGCAGATACTTCTAATGATTGGACATAGTATCAGAACCCTGTAGCAGATACTTCTAATGATTGGACATAGTATCAGAACCCTGTAGCAGATTCTTCTAATGATTGGACATAGTATCAGAACCCTGTAGCAGATACTTCTAATGATTGGACATAGTATCAGAACCCTGTAGCAGATTCTTCTAATGATTGGACATAGTATCAGAACCCTGTAGCAGATTCTTCTAATGATTGGACATAGTATCAGAACCCTGTAGCAGATACTTCTAATGATTGGACATAGTATCAGAACCCTGTAGCAGATTCTTCTAATGATTGGACATAGTATCAGAACCCTGTAGCAGATACTTCTAATGATTGGACATAGTATCAGAACCCTGTAGCAGATACTTCTAATGATTGGACATAGTATCAGAACCCTGTAGCAGATACTTCTAATGATTGGACATAGTATCAGAACCCTGTAGCAGATACTTCTAATGATTGGACATAGTATCAGAACCCTGTAGCAGATACTTCTAATGATTGGACATAGTATCAGAACCCTGTAGCAGATACTTCTAATGATTGGACATAGTATCAGAACCCTGTAGCAGATACTTCTAATGATTGGACATAGTATCAGAACCCTGTAGCAGATGCTTCTAATGACTGGACATAGTATCAGAACCCTGTAGCAGATACTTCTAATGACTGGACATAGTATCAGAACCCTGTAGCAGATACTTCTAATGACTGGACATAGTATCAGAACCCTGTAGCAGATACTTCTAATGACTGGACATAGTATCAGAACCCTGTAGCAGATACTTCTAATGATTGGACATAGTATCAGAACCCTGTAGCAGATACTTCTAATGATTGGACATAGTATCAGAACCCTGTAGCAGATACTTCTAATGATTGGACATAGTATCAGAACCCTGTAGCAGATACTTCTAATGATTGGACATAGTATCAGAACCCTGTAGCAGATGCTTCTAATGATTGGACATAGTATCAGAACCCTGTAGCAGATACTTCTAATGATTGGACATAGTATCAGAACCCTGTAGCAGATGCTTCTAATGATTGGACATAGTATCAGAACCCTGTAGCAGATACTTCTAATGATTGGACATAGTATCAGAACCCTGTAGCAGATGCTTCTAATGACTGGACATAGTATCAGAACCCTGTAGCAGATGCTTCTAATGATTGGACATAGTATCAGAACCCTGTAGCAGATGCTTCTAATGACTGGACATAGTATCAGAACCCTGTAGCAGATGCTTCTAATGATTGGACATAGTATCAGAACCCTGTAGCAGATACTTCTAATGATTGGACATAGTATCAGAACCCTGTAGCAGATGCTTCTAATGACTGGACATAGTATCAGAACCCTGTAGCAGATGCTTCTAATGATTGGACATAGTATCAGAACCCTGTAGCAGATACTTCTAATGATTGGACATAGTATCAGAACCCTGTAGCAGATACTTCTAATGATTGGACATAGTATCAGAACCCTGTAGCAGATGCTTCTAATGATTGGACATAGTATCAGAACCCTGTAGCAGATACTTCTAATGATTGGACATAGTATCAGAACCCTGTAGCAGATACTTCTAATGATTGGACATAGTATCAGAACCCTGTAGCAGATACTTCTAATGATTGGACATAGTATCAGAACCCTGTAGCAGATACTTCTAATGATTGGACATAGTATCAGAACCCTGTAGCAGATACTTCTAATGATTGGACATAGTATCAGAACCCTGTAGCAGATACTTCTAATGATTGGACATAGTATCAGAACCCTGTAGCAGATACTTCTAATGATTGGACATAGTATCAGAACCCTGTAGCAGATACTTCTAATGATTGGACATAGTATCAGAACCCTGTAGCAGATACTTCTAATGATTGGACATAGTATCAGAACCCTGTAGCAGATTCTTCTAATGATTGGACATAGTATCAGAACCCTGTAGCAGATACTTCTAATGATTGGACATAGTATCAGAACCCTGTAGCAGATACTTCTAATGATTGGACATAGTATCAGAACCCTGTAGCAGATACTTCTAATGATTGGACATAGTATCAGAACCCTGTAGCAGATACTTCTAATGATTGGACATAGTATCAGAACCCTGTAGCAGATACTTCTAATGATTGGACATAGTATCAGAACCCTGTAGCAGATACTTCTAATGATTGGACATAGTATCAGAACCCTGTAGCAGATACTTCTAATGATTGGACATAGTATCAGAACCCTGTAGCAGATTCTTCTAATGATTGGACATAGTATCAGAACCCTGTAGCAGATACTTCTAATGATTGGACATAGTATCAGAACCCTGTAGCAGATACTTCTAATGATTGGACATAGTATCAGAACCCTGTAGCAGATACTTCTAATGATTGGACATAGTATCAGAACCCTGTAGCAGATACTTCTAATGATTGGACATAGTATCAGAACCCTGTAGCAGATACTTCTAATGACTGGACATAGTATCAGAACCCTGTAGCAGATTCTTCTAATGATTGGACATAGTATCAGAACCCTGTAGCAGATGCTTCTAATGACTGGACATAGTATCAGAACCCTGTAGCAGATACTTCTAATGACTGGACATAGTATCAGAACCCTGTAGCAGATGCTTCTAATGACTGGACATAGTATCAGAACCCTGTAGCAGATGCTTCTAATGACTGGACATAGTATCAGAACCCTGTAGCAGATGCTTCTAATGACTGGACATAGTATCAGAACCCTGTAGCAGATACTTCTAATGACTGGACATAGTATCAGAACCCTGTAGCAGATGCTTCTAATGACTGGACATAGTATCAGAACCCTGTAGCAGATGCTTCTAATGACTGGACATAGTATCAGAACCCTGTAGCAGATGCTTCTAATGACTGGACATAGTATCAGAACCCTGTAGCAGATACTTCTAATGATTGGACATAGTATCAGAACCCTGTAGCAGATACTTCTAATGATTGGACATAGTATCAGAACCCTGTAGCAGATACTTCTAATGATTGGACATAGTATCAGAACCCTGTAGCAGATGCTTCTAATGACTGGACATAGTATCAGAACCCTGTAGCAGATGCTTCTAATGATTGGACATAGTATCAGAACCCTGTAGCAGATACTTCTAATGATTGGACATAGTATCAGGACCCTGTAGCAGATGCTTCTAATGACTGGACATAGTATCAGAACCCTGTAGCAGATGCTTCTAATGATTGGACATAGTATCAGAACCCTGTAGCAGATACTTCTAATGATTGGACATAGTATCAGAACCCTGTAGCAGATACTTCTAATGATTGGACATAGTATCAGAACCCTGTAGCAGATGCTTCTAATGACTGGACATAGTATCAGAACCCTGTAGCAGATGCTTCTAATGACTGGACATAGTATCAGAACCCTGTAGCAGATACTTCTAATGACTGGACATAGTATCAGAACCCTGTAGCAGATACTTCTAATGATTGGACATAGTATCAGAACCCTGTAGCAGATACTTCTAATGAGTGGACATAGTATCAGAACCCTGTAGCAGATGCTTCTAATGACTGGACATAGTATCAGAACCCTGTAGCAGATACTTCTAATGATTGGACATAGTATCAGAACCCTGTAGCAGATACTTCTAATGATTGGACATAGTATCAGAACCCTGTAGCAGATTCTTCTAATGAGTGGACATAGTATCAGAACCCTGTAGCAGATTCTTCTAATGATTGGACATAGTATCAGAACCCTGTAGCAGATTCTTCTAATGACTGGACATAGTATCAGAACCCTGTAGCAGATTCTTCTAATGATTGGACATAGTATCAGAACCCTGTAGCAGATACTTCTAATGATTGGACATAGTATCAGAACCCTGTAGCAGATGCTTCTAATGATTGGACATAGTATCAGAACCCTGTAGCAGATACTTCTAATGATTGGACATAGTATCAGAACCTAGTAGCAGATACTTCTAATGATTGGACATAGTATCAGAACCCTGTAGCAGATGCTTCTAATGATTGGACATAGTATCAGAACCCTGTAGCAGATACTTCTAATGACTGGACATAGTATCAGAACCCTGTAGCAGATGCTTCTAATGATTGGACATAGTATCAGAACCCTGTAGCAGATACTTCTAATGATTGGACATAGTATCAGAACCCTGTAGCAGATACTTCTAATGACTGGACATAGTATCAGAACCCTGTAGCAGATGCTTCTAATGATTGGACATAGTATCAGAACCCTGTAGCAGATACTTCTAATGACTGGACATAGTATCAGAACCTAGTAGCAGATACTTCTAATGATTGGACATAGTATCAGAACCCTGTAGCAGATACTTCTAATGACTGGACATAGTATCAGAACCTAGTAGCAGATACTTCTAATGATTGGACATAGTATCAGAACCTAGTAGCAGATACTTCTAATGATTGGACATAGTATCAGAACCCTGTAGCAGATACTTCTAATGATTGGACATAGTATCAGAACCCTGTAGCAGATACTTCTAATGACTGGACATAGTATCAGAACCCTGTAGCAGATACTTCTAATGATTGGACATAGTATCAGAACCCTGTAGCAGATACTTCTAATGATTGGACATAGTATCAGAACCCTGTAGCAGATACTTCTAATGATTGGACATAGTATCAGAACCCTGTAGCAGATGCTTCTAATGATTGGACATAGTATCAGAACCCTGTAGCAGATACTTCTAATGATTGGACATAGTATCAGAACCCTGTAGCAGATACTTCTAATGATTGGACATAGTATCAGAACCCTGTAGCAGATACTTCTAATGATTGGACATAGTATCAGAACCCTGTAGCAGATACTTCTAATGATTGGACATAGTATCAGAACCCTGTAGCAGATACTTCTAATGACTGGACATAGTATCAGAACCCTGTAGCAGATACTTCTAATGACTGGACATAGTATCAGAACCCTGTAGCAGATGCTTCTAATGATTGGACATAGTATCAGAACCCTGTAGCAGATACTTCTAATGACTGGACATAGTATCAGAACCTAGTAGCAGATGCTTCTAATGATTGGACATAGTATCAGAACCCTGTAGCAGATACTTCTAATGACTGGACATAGTATCAGAACCTAGTAGCAGATACTTCTAATGATTGGACATAGTATCAGAACCTAGTAGCAGATACTTCTAATGATTGGACATAGTATCAGAACCCTGTAGCAGATACTTCTAATGATTGGACATAGTATCAGAACCCTGTAGCAGATGCTTCTAATGACTGGACATAGTATCAGAACCCTGTAGCAGATACTTCTAATGACTGGACATAGTATCAGAACCTAGTAGCAGATACTTCTAATGATTGGACATAGTATCAGAACCCTGTAGCAGATGCTTCTAATGACTGGACATAGTATCAGAACCCTGTAGCAGATACTTCTAATGACTGGACATAGTATCAGAACCTAGTAGCAGATACTTCTAATGATTGGACATAGTATCAGAACCCTGTAGCAGATACTTCTAATGACTGGACATAGTATCAGAACCCTGTAGCAGATACTTCTAATGATTGGACATAGTATCAGAACCCTGTAGCAGATACTTCTAATGATTGGACATAGTATCAGAACCCTGTAGCAGATACTTCTAATGATTGGACATAGTATCAGAACCCTGTAGCAGATGCTTCTAATGACTGGACATAGTATCAGAACCCTGTAGCAGATTCTTCTAATGACTGGACATAGTATCAGAACCCTGTAGCAGATGCTTCTAATGACTGGACATAGTATCAGAACCCTGTAGCAGATACTTCTAATGACTGGACATAGTATCAGAACCCTGTAGCAGATGCTTCTAATGACTGGACATAGTATCAGAACCCTGTAGCAGATGCTTCTAATGACTGGACATAGTATCAGAACCCTGTAGCAGATGCTTCTAATGACTGGACATAGTATCAGAACCCTGTAGCAGATACTTCTAATGACTGGACATAGTATCAGAACCCTGTAGCAGATGCTTCTAATGACTGGACATAGTATCAGAACCCTGTAGCAGATGCTTCTAATGACTGGACATAGTATCAGAACCCTGTAGCAGATGCTTCTAATGACTGGACATAGTATCAGAACCCTGTAGCAGATACTTCTAATGACTGGACATAGTATCAGAACCCTGTAGCAGATACTTCTAATGACTGGACATAGTATCAGAACCCTGTAGCAGATACTTCTAATGATTGGACATAGTATCAGAACCCTGTAGCAGATACTTCTAATGATTGGACATAGTATCAGAACCCTGTAGCAGATGCTTCTAATGACTGGACATAGTATCAGAACCCTGTAGCAGATTCTTCTAATGACTGGACATAGTATCAGAACCCTGTAGCAGATGCTTCTAATGACTGGACATAGTATCAGAACCCTGTAGCAGATACTTCTAATGACTGGACATAGTATCAGAACCCTGTAGCAGATGCTTCTAATGACTGGACATAGTATCAGAACCCTGTAGCAGATGCTTCTAATGACTGGACATAGTATCAGAACCCTGTAGCAGATGCTTCTAATGACTGGACATAGTATCAGAACCCTGTAGCAGATACTTCTAATGACTGGACATAGTATCAGAACCCTGTAGCAGATGCTTCTAATGACTGGACATAGTATCAGAACCCTGTAGCAGATGCTTCTAATGACTGGACATAGTATCAGAACCCTGTAGCAGATGCTTCTAATGACTGGACATAGTATCAGAACCCTGTAGCAGATACTTCTAATGACTGGACATAGTATCAGAACCCTGTAGCAGATACTTCTAATGACTGGACATAGTATCAGAACCCTGTAGCAGATGCTTCTAATGACTGGACATAGTATCAGAACCCTGTAGCAGATGCTTCTAATGACTGGACATAGTATCAGAACCCTGTAGCAGATGCTTCTAATGACTGGACATAGTATCAGAACCCTGTAGCAGATACTTCTAATGACTGGACATAGTATCAGAACCTAGTAGCAGATACTTCTAATGACTGGACATAGTATCAGAACCCTGTAGCAGATACTTCTAATGACTGGACATAGTATCAGAACCCTGTAGCAGATACTTCTAATGACTGGACATAGTATCAGAACCCTGTAGCAGATACTTCTAATGACTGGACATAGTATCAGAACCCTGTAGCAGATGCTTCTAATGACTGGACATAGTATCAGAACCCTGTAGCAGATGCTTCTAATGACTGGACATAGTATCAGAACCCTGTAGCAGATGCTTCTAATGACTGGACATAGTATCAGAACCCTGTAGCAGATACTTCTAATGACTGGACATAGTATCAGAACCTAGTAGCAGATACTTCTAATGACTGGACATAGTATCAGAACCCTGTAGCAGATACTTCTAATGACTGGACATAGTATCAGAACCCTGTAGCAGATATTTCTAATGACTGGACATAGTATCAGAACCCTGTAGCAGATACTTCTAATGACTGGACATAGTATCAGAACTCTGTAGCAGATACTTCTAATGACTGGACATAGTATCAGAACCCTGTAGCAGATACTTCTAATGACTGGACATAGTATCAGAACCCTGTAGCAGATACTTCTAATGATTGGACTGAGGTTCTGAACCCTGTAGCAGATACTGCTGACTGGACATAGATTCAGAACCCTGTAGCAGTTACTTCTAATGATTGGGCCGAGATTCTGATCCCTGTAGCAGATACTTCTAGTGATTAGACATAGATTCTGAACCCTGTAGTTGATACTTCTAATGGTTGGACATAAATTCTGAATGAATGTGTGATGGAAGCTTCCTGCTCAACGGACACATCAGCCAATTGTTAAAGTAACCGATATAGTCTAATATAGATTAAGTCAGAACACTATGACGTAAGGTGACTGTTATTCTTTCTCATTGCCTTGTCCGCTAACTGAGAGTAGGCCAGCTGGCCATTGCAGAACTTGCAGCATTGGTGTGATTGTGGGGCTGGGTTATCTCAGCCAGTCTAGTCAATGCCTCTAGTGCTGATCTGTCTGCATGTTCCAACAATACACTATGGCACATGATGGCAGATCCTGGTGACAATTATCCCTCACAATATTTCGTGTTAGATTGTATGCTTTGATAAAACAATTACTTCAAGAATACCCCATTTTAGTTACATACCCTGGTAATAATTAGATCCAACAATGCACCATGGTCGCCCATGTGTTACCTGGGCTCAAAAGGAAGCAGAGAATAGTAACACTACACACTATCAGGCATGTGGTAGGAGGCGACGAAGGAAGCAGAGAATAGTAACACTACACACTATCAGGCATGTGGTAGGAGGCGACGAAGGAAACAGAGAATAGTAAGATTGTACACTATCAGGCATGTGGTAGGAGGCGACGAAGGAAGCAAAGAATAGTAACACTACACACTATCAGGCATATGGTAGGAGGCGACGAAGGAAGGATTGTACTGGGAGCAAGCTGTCCCATCATGTAGAACAAATCAGCCACAACAAATCCCAGTGAACCAAGAGGTGAGGACAAGATGTTGGCACTGGATAGAACATACACTGGGAAAACCGAAGACAATATAGCTAGACATTCTTTTGTCAGGAATACACAAGGCAAACGAAAAAGCAAGAGACCAAACAACACGTAAAGAATAGAATTACAGAGGTGAATAATATTGGGAAGACATGGAGGAAGCTACAAAAGATAGCAAAAGATAGTTGATTGAGAGCATATTATGCTCCAATTGGAGATCATCATCATCATCAAGTGCCGTGCCGGCTGGCGTATGCGTTCATGGCTCTCCACAGATCTCAGTCTTTGGTGTTCTGGATCAACTCTGTTGATGATATTCCTCCATGCCACCGTCTCAATCCAATTGGAGATACAGAGCAGAAAATAAGAACACACCATTGCCGATTACCTCCCCTGGATTCATTTATTCCCCAACACTAGCTCATCTTAGATTGTATCCCTTTGTAATTAATTGCTCCAACACTAGCTCGTCTTAGATTGTATCCCTTGATAATTAATTGCTCCAACACTAGCTCGTCTTAGATTGTATCCCTTGATAATTAATTGCTCCAACACTGGCTCATGTTAGTTACTTGTCCTGATATTTAATTAGCAAATTAATATCACCAATATCCCATTGTATTGTTGTTTCCCTTACAATAATCTATACCAAGAATACTTCTTGTGAGTGCACATAGCTTGACTATAGAATAACTCTTCATGTCTCTGTGCAGTATCTTGTACGCAGACATTGTCAACTTCACGCCACTGGCTGCAGAATGCACTGCTGCCGAACTGGTCAAGATGTTGAATGAGCTGTTTGGTCGCTTTGATCAGTTAGCTAAGGTAACGTCTTGACTGCTGTTTCAATCACCCAGACTATTCTTATCTTTACTGCTGGCTCAGTTGTACACAATAATCTTATCTTTACTGCTGTCTTAGTTGTATACAATAATCTTATCTTTACTGCTGTCTCTGTCGTACACGGTATTCTTATCTTTACTGCTGTTTCAGCTATCCAGACTATTCTCATCCTTACTGCGGTCTCAGATATCCAGAATATTGTTTTCTTTACTGCTGTCTCAGTCACCCAGAATAATGTTATTGTTACTGCTGTCTCAGTCGTACACAATACTCTTATGAATAGTTAACAGAAGTAAGAAGTAAGACTTCTCCTTCATGTGAATGAATAGTTAACACTTCTTACTTCTCCTTCATATGAATGAATAGTTAACACTTCTTACTTCTCCTTCATATTATTGAATAGTTAACACTTCATCCATCACACTTCTCCTTCATATGAATGAATAGTTATCACTTCTTACTTCTCCTTCATGTGAATGAATAGTTAACACTTCTTACTTTTCCTTCATTTCAATGAATAGTTATCACTTCTTACTTCTCCTTCATATGAATGAATAGTTAACACTTCTTACTTTTCCTTCATTTCAATGAATAGTTATCACTTCTTACTTCTCCTTCATATGAATGAATAGTTAACACTTCATCCATCATACTTCTCCTTCATATGAATGAATAGTTATCACTTCTTACTTCTCCTTCATATGAATGAATAGTTAACACTTCATCCATCATACTTCTCCGTCATATGAATGAATAGTTACCACTTCTTACTTCTCCTTCATATGATTGAATAGTTAACACTTCATCCATCATACTTCTCCGTCATATGAATGAATAGTTATCACTTCTTACTTCTCCTTCATATGAATGAATAGTTAACACTTCTTACTTCTCCTTCATATTATTGAATAGTTAACACTTCATCCATCACACTTCTCCTTCATATGAATGAATAGTTATCACTTCTTACTTCTCCTTCATATGAATGAATAGTTAACACTTCTTACTTTTCCTTCATTTCAATGAATAGTTATCACTTCTTACTTCTCCTTCATATGAATGAATAGTTAACACTTCTTACTTCTCCTTCATATGAATGAATAGTTAACACTTCTTACTTCTCCTTCATATGAATGAATAGTTAACATGTCATCCTTCATTTTTATATGTCATATCATGTGGCAGTTGACTTCTGTGTAGCATTTTTGTAGATTAAAATGTATTTGGTTTTTGTTTTAGAAAAACAACTGCATGAGAATCAAGATTCTGGGTGACTGCTACTATTGCGTGTCTGGTGTTCCCAGCCCGGACAAGAACCACGCCTTAAACTGTGTCAGCATGGGCCTGCGCATGTTGGAAGCCATCAGGCTAGTTGTAGATCTGTGCACTAAACCATATAGCTGTGAAATAGTTCATACATAGTCTGTGGCTAACTATAGATTTATACCATGAATTCTGTAACTGTATATTTGCTGTCTTTCTTGACAGATAGGCTGACAAAACCTAGTAGATGCATTGTTATGTTTCTTTTTAAGTTGAGAAATAATGTTGACCTTCAAATGTCTTTTTACAGATAGGATTTAAGAAATGTAGTGGATTAAGTTTGTGCTTGTCTCAATTGTGGACTGGCAGAAGAAACTCTGTGATTTGATGCTTGTATGTTTGTGCGCTTGACTCCACGTGACTGTAATTGTTTGTTGTCTCTGAGTTGTGTGTTTGTGCACTTGACTCCACGTGACTGTAATTGTTTGTTGTCTCTGACTTGTGTGTTTGTGCGCTTGACTCCACGTGACTGTAATTGTTTGTTGTCTCTGACTTGTGTGTTTGTGCGCTTGACTCCACGTGACTGTAATTGTTTGTTGTCTCTGACTTGTGTGTTTGTGCGCTTGACTCCACTTGACTGTAATTGTTTGTTGTCTCTGAGTTGTGTGTTTGTGCGCTTGACTCCACGTGACTGTAATTGTTTGTTGTCTCTGACTTGTGTGTTTGTGCGCTTGACTCCACGTGACTGTAACTGTTTGTTGTCTCTGACTTGTGTGTTTGTGCGCTTGACTCCACGTGACTGTAATTGTTTGTTGTCTCTGACTTGTGTGTTTGTGCGCTTGACTCCACTTGACTGTAATTGTTTGTTGTCTCTGAGTTGTGTGTTTGTGCGCTTGACTCCACGTGACTGTAATTGTTTGTTGTCTCTGACTTGTGTGTTTGTGCGCTTGACTCCACTTGACTGTAACTGTTTGTTGTCTCTGACTTGTGTGTTTGTGCCCTTGACTCCACTTGACTGTAATTGTTTGTTGTCTCTGACTTGTGTGTTTGTGCGCTTGACTCCACTTGACTGTAACTGTTTGTTGTCTCTGACTTGTGTGTTTGTGCGCTTGACTCCACGTGACTGTAACTGTTTGTTGTCTCTGACTTGTGTGTTTGTGCGCTTGACTCCACGTGACTGTAACTGTTTGTTGTCTCTGACTTGTGTGTTTGTGCGCTTGACTCCACGTGACTGTAACTGTTTGTTGTCTCTGACTTGTGTGTTTGTGCGATTGACTCCACTTGACTGTAACTGTTTGTTGTCTCTGACTTGTGTGTTTGTGCGCTTGACTCCTCGTGACTGTAATTGTTTGTTGTCTCTGACTTGTGTGTTTGTGCGCTTGACTCCACGTGACTGTAATTGTTTGTTGTCTCTGACTTGTGTGTTTGTGCGCTTGACTCCACTTGACTGTAATTGTTTGTTGTCTCTGAGTTGTGTGTTTGTGCGCTTGACTCCACGTGACTGTAATTGTTTGTTGTCTCTGACTTGTGTGTTTGTGCGCTTGACTCCACTTGACTGTAACTGTTTGTTGTCTCTGACTTGTGTGTTTGTGCACTTGACTCCACTTGACTGTAACTGTTTGTTGTCTCTGACTTGTGTGTTTGTGCGCTTGACTCCACTTGACTGTAACTGTTTGTTGTCTCTGACTTGTGTGTTTGTGCCCTTGACTCCACTTGACTGTAACTGTTTGTTGTCTCTGACTTGTGTGTTTCTACACTTGACTCCACTTGACTGTAACTGTTTGTTGTCTCTGACTTGTGTGTTTATGAGCTTGACTCCACTTGACTGTAACTGTTTGTTGTCTCTGACTTGTGTGTTTGTGCACTTGACTCCATGTGACTGTAATTGTTTGTTGTCTCTGACTTGTGTGTTTGTGCGCTTGACTCCACTTGACTGTAACTGTTTGTTGTCTCTGACTTGTGTGTTTGTGCGCTTGACTCCACTTGACTGTAACTGTTTGTTGTATCTGTCTTGTGTGTTTGTGCGCTTGACTCCACTTGACTGTAACTGTTTGTTGTCTCTGACTTGTGTGTTTGTGCACTTGACTCCACGTGACTGTAATTGTTTGTTGTATCTGAGTTGTATGTTTGTGCACTTGACTCCACGTGACTGTAACTGTTTGTTGTCTCTGACTTGTGTGTTTGTGCACTTGACTCCACTTGACTGTAACTGTTTGTTGTCTCTGACTTGTGTGTTTGTGCGCTTGACTCCACGTGACTGTAATCGTTTGTTGTCTCTGACTTGTGTGTTTGTGCGCTTGACTCCACTTGACTGTAATTGTTTGTTGTCTCTGACTTGTGTGTTTGTGCACTTGACTCCACGTGACTGTAACTGTTTGTTGTATCTGAGTTGTATGTTTGTGCACTTGACTCCACGTGACTGTAATTGTTTGTTGTATCTGACTTGTAGGGAGGTCAGGGAGGGCACTGGTGTGGATGTGGACATGCGGATCGGGGTCCACACCGGCTCTGTCTTGTGTGGGGTGCTGGGATTGAGGAAGTGGCAATACGATGTCTGGTCTGATGATGTCACCATAGCCAATCACATGGAGTCCGGAGGTGTGCCTGGGTAAGTGGGTGGCTCAGTCAGTGCTGGGTGCTCTAGTCAGTCAGTGCTGGGTGCTCTAGTCAGACTGGGTGCGCTAGTCAGTCAGTGCTGGATGCTCTAGTCAGTCAGTGCTGGGTCCTCTAGTCAGTAAGTGCTGGGTGTTCTGGTCAGTCAGTGGGTGTTCTAGTCAGTCAGTGGGTGCTCTAGTCAGTCAGTGGGTGCTCTAGTCAGTCAGTGCTGTGTGCTCTAGTCAGTCAGTGGGTGCCCTAGTCAGTCAGTGCTGGGTGCTCTAGTCAGTCAGTGGGTGCTCTAGTCAGTCAGTGCTGGGTGCTCTAGTCAGTCATTGCTGGGTGCTATAGTCAGTCAGTGGGTGCAGTAGTCACTGGCTGGGTGCTCTAGTCAGTCAGTGCTGGGTGCTCTAGTCAGACTGGGTGCGCTAGTCAGTCAGTGCTGGATGCTCTAGTCAGTCAGTGCTGGGTCCTCTAGTCAGTAAGTGCTGGGTGTTCTAGTCAGTCAGTGGGTGTTCTAGTCAGTCAGTGGGTGCTCTAGTCAGTCAGTGGGTGCTCTAGTCAGTCAGTGCTGTGTGCTCTAGTCAGTCAGTGGGTGCCCTAGTCAGTCAGTGCTGGGTGCTCTAGTCAGTCAGTGGGTGCTCTAGTCAGTCAGTGCTGGGTGCTCTAGTCAGTCATTGCTGGGTGCTATAGTCAGTCAGTGGGTGCAGTAGTCACTGGCTGGGTGCTCTAGTCAGTCAGTGCTGGGTGTTCTAGTCAGTCAGTGCTGGGTTCTCTAGTCAGTCAGTGCTGGGTGCTCTAGTCAGTCAGTGCTGGGTGCTCTAGTCAGTCAGTGGGTGCAGTAGTCACTGGCTGGGGGGTCTAGTCAGTCAGCGCTGGGTGCTATAGTCAGTCAGTGCTGGGTGCTCTAGTCAGTCAGTGCTGGGTGCTCTAGTCAGTCATTTCTGGTTGCTATAGTCAGTCAGTGGGTGCAGTAGTCACTGTCTGGGTGCTCTAGTCAGACATTGCTGAGTGCTCTAGTCAGACATTGCTGGGTGCTCTAGTCAGTCAGTGGGTACTCTAGTCGGTCAGTGGGTGCAGTAGTCAACGGGTGTGTGATCTAGTCAGTGGCTGGGTGCTCTGGTCAGTCAGTGGGTGCAGTAGTTAATGGCTGGGTGCTCTAGTCAGTCAGTGGGTGCAGTAGTTAATGGCTGGGTGCAGTCATTAGTCAGTCATTAGGTGCAGTAGTCGGTCAGTAGATGCTCTAGTCAGTCAGTATGTGCATTTGTTAGTGGGTGTGCGATCTAGTCAGTCAGTAGGTGTAGTATTCATTGGGTGTGTGCTCTAGTCAGTCAGAAGGTGTTCTAGTCAGTCAGTATGAATAAAATTAGGTGGAACTGCGGTAAAGCTGTGAAAGTGTAAACAATATAAAATGACACAAAGTAGTGCAGCTTTACATAACAGAGTTAATCACATACAGAACGTTGCGGCGATTAGCCTTCATCAGCAAACAAACACATTCACAAACACAACACACAGTCAAGGAGAACTCCTGTGACTACATTAGAAGGTGATGACAGGACGAGAGGAACAAATGCATGGAAAAATAGAAGCAATGAAGAGAAAATGAGAATTGAAAAAAATGTTATTTGAAAAGAATGTTAGTTGAAGAAAATATTTAATAGAAAAAAATGTTAATAGAGAAAAAAAACCTGCATACTCACCTCACGTACGGATCTGTAAGTAACTGAGAAAATCTCGGGTGTAGTTATATCCGGTGCTGGGTGTTACGGTTCAGTGAGCACATAGAAAGAAGGGGGCGGGGTAGGAGGCGTGTAAAATTGAAGGTGGTATTAACCGGGACCCCATTGTGTTATTATAGGGGCGAGTCTTAAGGTCTGTGTGGACTGATGTGCGTGGACACGCGTACATACATAGACACACTTCAACAGACAAAATGCTAGTGTATGTGGACATATGTAAAGTATATGCAAGAAGAGAGAGAGAGAGGGAGAGAGAGAGAGAGGAGGGCGAGAGAGAGAGACAGACAGACAGAGAGAGAGACAGAGAGAGACAGAGAGAGGAAAAGTTCCTGCGACATACCACATGGGGCATACTGTACCCTACGAAATATTAAGTATGGTTGATTGTCATACAACACACTTCAGGAGCCACTCGCCCAGTGCTCGAGTTGTTGGGGCTGTGTAAGATCCAACCACTGGCACTACACGTGAAGAAGGTATGCACAGAGAAGCCAGATGTAAGGGGAGAGGGAGAGGGAGAGAGAGAGTGAGAGAGAGAGCGAAGGGGAGGGAGAGAGAGAGGGAGAGAGAGAGGGGGAGGGAGAGAGAGAGGGAGAGATAAGTTAGTGGGTGTTCTAGTCAATCAGTGGATGGGTGCTCTAGTCAGTCAGTAGATGGGTGCTCTAGTCAGTCAGATACAGTAGTCAATGGGTGCTCTAGTCAGTCAGTGGATGGGTGCTCTAGTCAGTCAGTGGGTGCTCTGGTCAGTGGCTAGGACCCTAGTCGGTCAGTAGACGCTCTGGTCAGTCAGTAGGTGCAGTAGTCAGTGGGTATGTGCTCTAGTCATGGCTCGGTGGTCTAGTCAGTCAGTAGGTGTTCTAGTCAACGGATAAATAATTCATGGGATGTAGTCCAATCATATGTCAGTTGGTTCATGAAGTGATTTCTGTACATGAATTACGCGAGCATTCATGGGGATAATGTGGAAGAACCAATCAGTCATCATGGTCTGGACAGAATGGTGCAGCAGGGAGTGACCAGAGGATCTGGCCGACAATCAGCACACCAAGGACAGTCCAAGCAGGTGCATAATCAGACTGCAGCTGGGCAGACTCCAATTGTTGGCTGTAGACTCGGGTTGCCAGTCGAGCCAGCCTAACATGGATATCAGGGGATTACTGAGGAAGTAACGGCGCCCCGCCTGACACTGACCACGTCAGCTACTGGGTGCTGATTGGTTGCTACAAATGTGATGCCTAGTGTGCCTTGTGGCGTGTACAACGTTCCTTTACTAACTTTACTGTTTTACAAATACTATGATGATGTTGGGTTAGGGTGTTGGGTGATTGGTTTTGATGGTGATGATGTTGGACGATTGGTTTTGATGGTGATAATGTTGGATGATTGGTTTTGATGGTGATGATGTTGGATATTGGTTTTGATGGTGATATTGGGTGATAGTATTGGATGGTTGTTTATTATGATAATGTTGGGTGATGATGTTGGATGATAGATTTTGATGGTGATGTTGGGTGATTGTGTTGGATTATATATTTTGTTTGTCGTGTTGGGTGATGGTGTTGGATGATAGATTTTGATGGTGATGTTGGGTGATGATGTTAGATGATAGATTTTGATGGTGATGTGGGGTGATGATGTTACATGATTGTTT
Organism: Cepaea hortensis; assembly: GCA_963921405.1. Lineage (NCBI taxonomy): Eukaryota > Metazoa > Mollusca > Gastropoda > Stylommatophora > Helicidae > Cepaea > Cepaea hortensis. The sequence continues at coordinate 138,617,690 of OY992876.1, read as the reverse complement.
TTTATGATGATGTTGGGTGGTGGTGTTGCAGCCGTGTACACATCTCCAGACAAACGCTTGACTGCCTGGAAGGGCAGTATGAGGTGGAAGAAGGTTGTGGTCATGAGAGAAGCACTTACCTGGCAGAAAATCAGGTGGAGACATACCTGGTTGTACCTGTGGAGAGACGGCAGGTGAGACAGTTCTTTCCAGTTTCCTTTTGTCAGGTCTTCTTTTTAATTTCTTGTTGTTTTGAGCACTCAAACTAAACATTATTGATGTATGAGAGCACACAAATTAAACATTGCTGATGTATAAACGCACTGTGACTGAACATTCCGGCTCCGTGACCAAAGGCTTGCGAACACGGTTCGTGAGCTGCTTACTAGGCGTTCGAAACGCAGTCGCAACCTATTTGTGCAGCAGATCGTGTCGCGTTGTGTTATAACGTGTTGGTATGGGGCCGGTCGTTCAGAAAGCAATGGCAAACTACTGAACATAAAAACTTGCCTAGTACATCAACAGCAGCTGAAAAATTCTGGTGTTGACTGCAACGTCCTGTAAGAGATTTGCAACATTTTAAAAAGAAAGTCTGAACATTGCTGATGTATAAACGCACTGTGACTAAACATTGATGATAAATGTAAGCATTTGAGTTAAACATTGCTGATGTATAAAAGTACCCAGATTAAACATGGTTGAAGTGTGAGAACACACAAACTAAACATTGCTAATGTATGAAAGCATTCAAACTAAACATTGCTGGTGTATGAGAGTTTACAAACTAAACATTGCTGATGTATGAGAGCACACAAACTAAACATTGCTGATGTATGAGAGCACACAAATTAAAGATTTGCTGATGTAAGAGAGCACACAAACTAAACATTGCTGATGTATGAGAGTTTACAAACTAAACATTGCTGATGTATGAGAGCACACATACTAAACATTTTTGATGTATGAGAGCACTCAAACAAAACATTGCTGATGTATGAGAGTACACAAAATAAACATTGCTAATATATGAGAGTGCCGGCTTCGTGGCTTAGAGGTTATGACTTTACTCCGTAATCTCGTATACTCTCGTCAGGTACCGTGATGACGGTTCAAATCAGCAGTGGTTCGAATCGCATCGGTAACTTACGGGGTATGTGAGCCGGCCGCTCAGAAAGCAATGGCAAACTACTGAGCGTAATCTTGCCAAGAGATCAACATACAGCTGAAAGATGCTGGTGTTGATAGCTAAGTCCTGTAAAAGGATATGCTAAAAAAAAAAAAAATATATGAGAGTACACAAACTAAATATTGCTGATGTATGAAAGCACACAAACTAAACATTGCTGAAGTATGAGAGCACACAAACTAAACATTGCTGATGTATGAGAGTTTACAAACTAAACATTGCTGATGTATGAGAGCACACAAACTAAACATTGCTGATGTATGAGAGCACACAAGCTAAACATTGCTGATGTATGAGAGAACACAAACTAAACATCGCTGATGTATGAGAGTATGCAAACTAAACATTGCTGATGTATGAGAGCACACAAACTAAACATTGCTGATGTATGAGAGCACACAAACTAAACATTGCTGATGTATGAGAGCACACAAACTAAACATTGCTGATATATTAGAGAACATAAACTAAACATCGCTGATGTATGAGAGTATACAAACTAAACATTGCTGATGTATGAGAGCACACAAACTAAACATTGCTGATGTATGAGAGCACACAAACTAAACATCTCTGATGTATGAGAGCACACAAACTAAACATTGATGATATATGAGAGAACACAAACTAAACATCGCTGATGTATGAGAGTATACAAACTAAACATTGCTGATGTATGAGAGCACACAAACTAAATATTGCTGATGTATGAGAGAACACAAACTAAACATTGCTGATGTCTGAGAGCACACAAACTAAACATTGCTGATGTATGAGAGCACACAAACTAAACATTGCTGATATATGAGAGTACACAAACTAAACATTGCTGATGTATGAGGGCACACAAAATAAACATTGCTGATATATGAGAGTACACAAACTAAACATTGCTGATGTATGAGGGCACACAAAATAAACATTGCTGATGTATGAGAGCACACAAACTAAATATTGCTGATGTATGAGAGAACACAAACTAAACATTGTTGATGTATGAGAGCACACAAACTAAACATTGCTGATGTATGATGGCACACAAAATAAACATTGCTGATATATGAGAGTACACAAACTAAACATTGCTGATGTATGAGACACAAACTCAACATTGTTGATGTATGAGAGTACACAAACTAAACATTGCTGATGTATGAGAGCACACAAACTAAACATTGCTGATGTATGAGAGCACACAAACTAAACATTGCTGATGTATGAGAGTATACAAACTAAACATTGCTGATGTATGAGAGCCCACAAACTAAACATTGTTGATGTATGAGAGCACACAAACTAAAAATTGCTGATGTATGAGAGCACACAGACTAAAGATTGCTGATGTATGAGAGCACACAAACTAAACATTGCTGATGTATGAGAGCACACAAACTAAACATTGCTGATGTATGAGAGCACACAAACTAAACATGCTGATGTATGAGAGTATACAAACTAAACATTGCAGACCTAGAAAAGTACTCATAAATCATACATGAATGACTTCACACATAATTGTCCGATTGCTGACAGCAGTTGTGAATGCTGGAATATATGACATCAATCTTTGAACTATCAGTAATGATATGCCCTGTTTCCATCGTGTGATAGATAACCAGTGTGTCTGAGTTGTGTATTGTATAACTTTATTTACAAGATGTCAGTATGCCTTGTATACAATTATAATTTTTTCGTATAAACCAGATGTCCACTTCTCTCTTTCTCTCTATCCTGGCAGACAAACAGGAAGCTGGGCAAGACCAGATTTCATACCATAGGTATGGGTATACGCAAGTCGGTCCTAGTGACCAAATTCTTGGAAAGCTGGGGCGTGGACAAGCCATTTGCTAACCTCCAGACCAGCTCCATGGTGTCGAAAGTCCTGAGCCTTACAGTAAGTTCAACCCATCCATTCATTTGAGTCTTACAGTAAGTTCAACCCATCCATTCATTTGAGTCTTACAATAAGTTCAACCCATCCATTCATTCAAGTCTTACAGTAAGTTCAACCCATCCATTCATTCGAGTCTTACGGTGAGTTCAACCCATTCATTCAAGTCTTACAATAAGTTCAACCCATACACTCATTCGAGTTGTACAGTAAGTTCAGCCTGTCCATTTGTTCGAGTCCTATAGTTATGTGACAATGTAGGTAAGTAGTATGTCTGAACTTTTATGTGTCAAGGGGGGTAAGTTCAGTTCAGTTATTAGTTGGGGTATCTTCATTGCACTCCGGACATGTCCATAGGTGCTCAGATCCTCCCCCCAGCATATGCATCAGCGTCCGGTGGCTAATAGTGCCAGTTCTGTGTTGGTTGACGAGGCGCCTTGTTTTCCCGATGTACCTCTCGCGTCTGGCCGTGCCGATTCTTACTCCCAAGTCTTTCATCCTGGACAGCGATGTGGATTCACTGACGTCAAAGTCCTCTGTTCTCGCCATATCTTTGAGGACGTTAATAACATCGGCACGATCCATGGGCTGGCCATCTACAGGGGGTGCAGAGCCAGCCAATTTATCAGCTCGTTCATTTCCCTCGACTCCCGCATGTCCCGGGACGAAGATGAAGGTGACTTTAAGGACAACAGACTTACGCAGCGACTCAGTCCACTGTCTACGTACAGATCCAGCTTCGACCTTCTGAATCATGCTCATTGAATCACTTAGTACACACACGTTGGTATAATGCTGTGATTCCAGCCATATGAAAGCCTGTGTAACTGCCATCACCTCCATCATCATGCTGCTCGTGGTCATAGAGTGGGCACCACTGGATTCTTGAACGGTTCGGCCCGCTAAACGGGCTGTAAATGCCCACGCACTTCTCTGCTGCTTTACAACGGATCCATCTGTATAGATGAGCACTTCGGGACTATCTGAGTGTTCATAGATGAGCGCGTTAACCTTAGCATTGACAGCGGCAGGGTTCTGCTCTCTGCACCGTCTGTCGAGTGTGATAATGCAGGAGAAAGTGCACTTAAAAGCTGGAGGCACCGGCACCCATTCCTTGCCGGGGTTGATACTGGTAAGACTGCAGACCTGTCTGACGGACATCTTCCGCCCGACCCATCCATGATTTGCCCCTCTTTAGCCTGTCACCCTTTTCTCTGAATATAGCGTCATGCAGAGGGTGCTGCTCATCTGCACTTATTTTTAAGTATGCACGAGCTCTCCAGATCTTGATCCTGTGTTCCATTGTCGGAAAGTCAAGGAGGTATCTCATTGCTACACAGCTGGTGTCTCTCGTGCAGCCCAAAATGATGCGCATGGCTTCGTTTTGTACATTTCTCCAATGTCTTCCAATCTGTGTAGGGCTGACATTGAGGGTGGCCAGGGCATACTCGATGCGTGAAAGCACAAGTCTTTGGAACAGAAGTATTAGCAGTCTTTGCTCGATATTGGCAGTCGCCATGACTCTCATTGCTGACAAACCTTTTTGAGCTTTCGTTATAACATAATCGACATGATCTCTGAAGGACAGGCTACGATCAGGTCTCTCGCCAAGATATGTCATTGACTGGGTTCTACTCAAAATGCTCCCATCCATTCTTACTGCCGGCGTGTCTGTTTTCACATTATGGTTGTTTAGGGAGAACCATGTAACCGATGCCTTTGCAGGGTTGACAAGGGCATCGGCATCAGCACACCATGAGGAAATTCGATCTAGTTCGCCCTGCATATCATTGGCAACCGCCTGTCTATCTCGACCCTGTCGATACACGAGGATGTCGTCAACGAATGATAGTCCTACCCCTCCCGTCCAACTGTTGTTCAGTGATCGGCACCGTATACACGTTGAATAGTACTGGTGACAGTGGTGAACCCTGCGGCAATCGTGGACATATCGTTATCGGCTCAGAAGACCAACTCCCGCATCTTAGCACCACCTTCCTTTGGAGCAGAACTACAGCTATCCATCGTACAAGGTGAGGGTGCACTTTCAGTCTGAGGAGGGTTTGCATCAAGTGCTCGAAGGATACTCTATTGTATGCGTCCTCTAAGTCTATGGCGGCCGCACATGTCTCTTCTCTGACCTGAAATCCTTCGTAAACATCTTGAGCAAAGACCGCCGCATTCAGCCATGACTCTTTGTTGCGTCTGTATCCTCCAAGTGTGGGCGGGAAGCAGCTGAGTTGTTCCAAGTCACAAGCAAGTCTGTGTGCTACAATTTTCTCCAGTAACTTGCCAGCAGTGTTCTGCATCGTAATGATTCTGTAGCCGCTTATCTTGGAATGGTCTTTGTTCGGTTTTGGCAGCGGCAGCAAGTAGCTGTGTAGCCATTCTTCTTTGATCTGACCCCTCTGGATACTGGTGTTGAATTCTCTGGCCAGTTCTTCCATGTCATCCTCTGATATCACCATTAGGTCACCATATCGGATGCGTCTGGGCCTGGGGTGGTGTTAGGTGATTTCTTGAACATCGCACGCAATATCTCAGCTGTGATTATCCATTCTTCGTCTGTCCCGATCCCCTCGCACAACTGAGAGAGTGTCGTTATGGTCCTCTGTCTGGCGGGCTCGTCTTTCTGGTCAGTCTGTTCTATGTAGCGTGCAAGAAGGGCCTTACCTTTATCCGCATCCGACTTTTTCCATGTGAGGTCTGTGCCTTGAAAGTCTGGAATACCCCTACGTTGTGCAGCACCGTTCATGCTCTTATGGAGGCGCCTGAATGTCGTAAGAGATCGCTCGGAGCACACCTTCCTGCAGAACTCGTCCCATTTCACGGCCTTGGCCTGTTTGGCGCAGGATTTGAATAAAGTCATCGTCCTATCGACCTCAGACTTCAGGTTCGCCAACTCAACCTGTGGCATGTTAGCCTTTCTGGCCTTTTGCCAGTCTTTGACAGCCTGCCTCTTTCCCAGCCATGCCTTCTCGACCTCTCTATTCCACCATGGTGGCTGCAACCATCTTTCTTGTCTCCTGCGGAAGGAAGTTAGTTTTCTTCTTCTGATCTTGCTTATGGCGTCTTGACCAGTGTTGTAGTACGGGAAGGCATTTATCTTGTTTCTTGGACCCATGGCCCTGTCTTTCTTGATCAGGATGACACAAGGGTAGTGGTCACTATCGTGGTATCCCAGTGTGCCCCACCGGCATCTTGGTGCGATGGTGGGCGATACCAGAGCCAGGTCAATGACGCTGTCAGAGTCACCTGGTCGAGTGACCTTCCCATCATTCAGACAGATTAGGGCCAGGGCGTCCTCCAGATCTTCTCCCTGTCTATTGGTGATGCAATTCCCCCATTGACTGCCTCTGGCATTGAAGTCCCCACAGTAGATGATATGCCTTTCATCCATATCGAACAAATTCTGCCATTGTCGCACGTCGACATTCCCATTTCGCGCATAAACGTTCACGGTTACAAGCTGCACTGGCGTCATTATTCTTAATGCCTGCACTTGCAGGGCATCACTGTTCCAGGAAGACATATCGATCTCAGACACTAGTATGTTGTCGCGGACCAGAATGGCCTGTCCGAGGTACCGCCTGTTAAAGAATCCCTGAAATCCCGCGACATTGACTGTTCCGTCGCCGAGCTGTGTTTCTTGTAAGACTACAATATCGTTTCCGTAGAGTAGTTTTTCAAGAATGGGTCGGCGTTGACTAAAAGATGCACAGTTCCAGTACAGTACTCGAACGTTTCCGATACCCAATCTGTCATATTTTAAACGCCTTCTGCGTGCGCCTGCCCTCTTCCCACGCTGTGTCCTCGCAGGTCGTCTGGTCGTCATGTTAGGCTTAACTATCGCCACCGGGCGCCGATGATACGCCGAAGGAAGTCCGGGCGCGCGTGCACGAACTCCGTTGCACGGTCCGAACTCCATTTCACCACGAAAAACACACTTAATCCATAAACATTTCGGAAAAAACACGTTCCATTTTACGGGACGAAGAAATGTCCCGCCATTTTGCTTCAAGGGAACTCACTCCCAATCGGGGGGGGGGGGGTAAGTACTGTGTATAGACGTATTTTGTAACAAGGGAGGTAAGTATTGTGTTTAGACTTAATTTGTGACAAGGGAGGTAAGTACAGTGTATATACTTATTTTATAACAAGGGGGTAAGTTGTGTGTGTGTGGACTATGTTATGTGAAAAAGGAAGTAATTTGAATGCAATTTGTTATGTGGCATAGGGAGGTAAGTTGTGTTAAGGGATATATGTTATGTGGCGAGTTGCGTTGTGGTAAACGTTCCCAAGGCGGCCAGAGGAAACGCTTTAAAGACACTGAAAATCTCTCTGAATGCTTTTAGAATTCATCATGACACCTGGGAGACAGCAGCCAGAGACCGAAATTCGTGGCGTGCATCATTACCCAAGGGTGCAGTCACGTGTGAGGCAACCAGGACTGCACGAGCTGTGAAGAAAAGGCAGGACAGAAAAACCACTGCAGGAAACCCTCCTCCAGAAACGTCAAGCATTCTTTGACCACATTGTCAAAGAACATTTCGAGCCAAAATAGGCCTTATCGGCCATCTTAGAACACACAGCTCTATACTTTCAACGCACTGGATGAAATGAATGGTCATCATCATTCGTGATGGACAAACAACAACAGGTTATGTGGCAAAGGAGGTAAACTTGTGTTGAGTATATGTTACGTGGTAATAATAATAAATGTTGTGTGTGACTATATGTTAGTGATATGTAACCAGATAATTAATTTGTGGACTGTTATGTGAAAATTTGGGTAGGCTGTTAATGTATGACTGTATGTTATCTGATATAAAAGCAAAACATACCTAACCCTCATGTAGCTGTGCAACTTGACAGGGGAAGTAATTTGTTTCTAAACTACAAGCTGTGTGACAGGGGAGGTTAATATAGATGGTATTTGATAAGTGAGGTAATCTGTTAATAGTGCTTACATTGTGTGACAATGTGGTGATACAAGCTGTGTGTATATACATGTATACCAATATTTCAGAGCCTGGCATTGATTGACTCCAACATCATGATGAATTCATCTGGTATAGATCAGGGGTAAGTGTATTATACATAGCAATCTTTATCTATCATGTTTCTCAGCTCCCCTGTCAATATCTGACAATGGCTGGCCACTTTGATCTATACTGTTTCCCCACTCCGCATGTGTAGTTTATTGTTGCCACTTTGATCTATACTCTTTCCCCATATAGTGTATATATGTTTGTTGTTGCCACTTTGATCTAAACCACTGTGACAGTTTTCTGAAAATTGTTTTGAAAGGAAGGGCAGAGAGTAAGGGAAATTATCACCCTCATTATATGGCCAACTATTATATGTGAAGACTGAGTCATCATCATCATCATCTTCTACTTCTGCCGTCAAGCGTCGTGGGGAGGAATAATTTGCGTTCCAGCGCTCGGTGGGCGGCACTGGATAGTGTCATTCCGTGTGGTTGTACAATGTCTCTGATGTCGTCAATCTACTTTCTTCTTGGACGTCCTCGTGGTCTCGTCGCAGATGATCTTTGATGTAAGGCCAGTAACATTGTCCAGCCTAAAGATGACCTTTAACAAAATTATGGTTGTGATAACAACAGACACGTTGAACAGTAGACATGTCGGCATATATTGACACACTGTGTGACCATGATTATATAGACTTGACATATACTTGCAGACTCATGGCCGCAGACAAACAACAGCAGGATGAAATCAATACCAGGTTGAGAGACCGTCTCAACAGCATCAGTAACAGCAGGTGAGTGGCTTGACATTGTTTTATGACAGGTGTCTCCACTTCCAGGTAACATTGGGATTGACATCCAGGTTGACAGGCTGGGTGCAATATTATGCCCGTAACACTGGGTTTCATTGATGTCCGGATGAGATGGATGTATTAATATGCAGGTAACAGAAATGTATTGATATTCGGGTCTTGATATCTAAGTGTGGCGGATTTAACTATTTACAGATAACACAGATTTATTGATGAAATAACTGGCCTGGCAGAATAGGGATTTGTTCGTGGAATATTTTAATTGCCAGGTGGCACAGGGATTTGTTTATATCCAGGTAATACTGGGATTTATTGATATCTAGAAAATATCGGAATTTCTACGAAGCACCCGGGAAGGTAACCCGGCTAACAAATGCCTGAAGAAGTCAATGTGTCGGCCGAAAGGTTCAAATATTGCAGCTCTGCTGTAAGCAGACACAACGCAATTACCTCTAAAACAACATTCCGGACGAACGCAGAAGTAGAAGGTATCGGAAAGTTGTTGGTATACAGGTTATGCTGGGATATTTTGATAACCAGGCAATACTGTGATTTGTTGAAATCCAGGTAATACTGGGATTTGTTGAAATCCAGGTAATACTGGGATTTGTTGAGATCTAGGAAACTGGAATTGATTGACTACCTAGCTACCTTATAGGTTTACTGAATGATTGGCTTTTTTGTTGATCACGTTAGCCTTCATGGGCGCCTAGCTGATTGATTAACTAACGAGTTGACTGACTGACTGACCGACTAGCACCGTCTATCACTGGCTGACAGATTGAATAACTAGCTGACTGATTAACTGACTGACTGACTAGCATCATGTGTCACCAGCATTGTTCGATTTACTGGTCCTATAATGTGTTTAATGTGCCCAAAACATCACGGGATTATTATTTCAATAGTTTTGTTTCCTTGCATTTCTTGTTAAGTACATGTTTTTAAATGTGCTAGAATGAAAATGTTTGTGATATAAATGTGAACCATGTATTTGTTATCCACTGTAACAGTTATCACTGCAGACGCGAGTCAGACATGCACCCGGCAGTCCTGAGATTCCTGGATGCTTCTGCGGAACACAGTTTCTCCAAACAGTCAGATCACATGTTCTCCTTCTATGTCATCTTTGCATTCATCATATTTCTGGTTGTGTTTGTCATTCAAGCCATCATGTTGCCTAGGTAGGTTCATGGAGGTTCATGTAATCATAATTTTGTCAGTAGATGGTTAATGTAATGTGAACTCTGTCAATAGATGGTTAATGTAATGTGAACTCTGTCAGTCGATGGTTAATGTAATGTGAACTCTGTCAGTCGATAGTTAGTTAGTTAGTTAGTCGACAGATCATCCTCATTGCACATCGAACCATTCAGTCCATAAGTGCTCGGATCCCCTCCTCAGCAAATCCTGCAGTGTGTAGCGGCTAACGACACCAGTTCTGTGTTGGTTTATCTGTCTTCTTTGGCTTCCTGTGTAGTGTTCTTGTTCGGCCACTCCTCTTTTAATTTGCTATTCTCGCACTCTGGCCATGGTTGTAGATTCACAGTCATCACTTGGTTCTCGCAAAAGTCTTACTTCTTGTAGAGCATTCAGAATGTCAGCCTGGTCCATGGCGCGCCCGCCCTCCACAGTAGCATTACCTGCAGTGTTGCCATTTTAGTACTTTTCGCGCTAAATTTAGTGCTTTTTCAAGTCAGTTAGTACGAAAATTTTCCTTTTAGCGCGGCCGCGTAAATTTAGTGCTTCACAAAAAATGTTTGGTGCTTTTTGGGGCGGGTAAAAATTACTTTAAAATTCATTTTGGGAACACTAAAAAGCCGAATTTTAACTGAAACGAGGGAGTAAAACAGTTTTAGTACGCTACCGCGCAATATTCAAATAATTTAACTCCCTTTAATAGCAGACTACAAGTTTCCCGATGAGAAAGAAATTCGTGGAAGGTGCATCCAGTTTTTAATAGAGCTATTGACACAGCTGCGTTTGCGTACACCCGATAACGCTTGAGTTTTACAGTCCATGTCATGTCTTAGTGGAAGTGGATGTCTACAGCCAATGAAGCGCTGTATATTGGATCTTGCTAAAATGTGTGTAGAAGATGCAACTACTCTCACCCGCATCGATTTCCAGTGGAGAAAACTTCATCATATGCAGTGGACACAGACCTCTGACACACTTGGACTGTGGGCAGAAATAGCCTCATACAGGGATGCCACCGGTGAAAATCCTTTCCAAGATCTTACAGATTTCGCTTTAACTCTGCTCATTTTACCTCATTCTAATGCGGACGTGGAGCGTATTTTCAGTCAGATTGGAGTTATAAAATCAAAATTGCGGAATAGACTTAGCATAAAGAGATTGACAGCTGTTTTGACTATTAGATATGGAATGAAAAGATATGGCAAATGCTGTCATGATTATAAACTACCTAAGGATATTCTGCGAAAAATTGGATCACAGGAGGCATATACATGTTTCTTTCAATCATCCTCCTCATCCTCATCATCGCAGGAGCACACACAACAGGAAATAGCTACAGAAACTGAAGAGGAGTTGTTTGACTGGGATTTGGCAGATCTGGAATAAACTTCATTCTAATATTCAGTGATAATTTTTTTTTTTTTTAATTCGCATATCCTTTACAGGACATTGCTGTCAACAGCAGCATCTTTCAGCTGTCTGTTGATTTCTTGGCAAGATTACGCTCAGTAGTTTGCCATTGCTTTCTGAGCGGCCGGCTCAGTTATCCCGCAAGTCACCAGCGGGGGACGAACCGCTACCAGTTCTCGCCCGCTACGAGAATCTGCGTGATAAACCGGATTACGGAGAAAGTGTTGTAACCCCTCGGCCAGAGAGACCGGCTCAGTGATAATAATAAATTATAATGTGCTACTTTATAACATTTTGAATGAATACCGCCAGGGCTTGTTTTAGTGATTTCCCAAAAAAAATATTATTGCAATTTGGTGCTTTTTTGGCTCGAAAGTAGTTCTGATTGGGATTTGGCGGATCTGGAATAAACTTCATTGTAATATGAAGTGATAATAATAAATTATACTGTGCTACCTTGATACATTTGTAATAAAAACAGTTGGCGCTTTTTTTTTTGGTGCTTCCTAAAAAATTTTGGTGCTTTTTAGTGCTTTTTTGGGTCGATTTTGGTGCTTTTTCATCAAAGGGAGATGGCAACACTGGTTACCTGCGAGCTTGCCAGCCCGCTCATTCCCTTGTACTCCCGCATGCCCTGGCACGAAGATGAAACTAATCTTTGCCAGCCGAGACCGCTCCAGAGACAGCAACCATTCTCTTCACATCCCACCCCTCGCCCCCCCCCCCCCAATCTCTATCCTCTTGAGCACGTTCATTGAGTCACTAAGGAAACATGCCCTAGTGAATGTCTGTGTCTCGAGCTTTACTTACTGCCATGACTTCCATAGTCAGGCTACTTGTGGTCTCAGCAAAAGCACCAGAGTCCTCCTTCACAATTCTCCCTCCGGCCTGAGCCGTAAAGGCCCATGAGCTTCTCACATGTCGGAAGACCGACCCATCTGTGTAAATGAAAGCATCACCGTCTAGCGAATTCTCGAAAATCAACACTTGTACTTCCGCCTCCACAGCTGCCGGGTTTTCTTGTCTGCATTTTCTGTCTAGTTGGATGCAAACTGAAAAGGATGTGCAGAAATGTGTTGGCACTTGTACCCACTCCTCGTCAGGTTCTAATCCTCAAGTGAACACACCTGTTGAAGAATGTCTTCGGCTTGACCCATCCACGACCTTCATAATTTCACTATGCAGGGATGTTGTGTATTTGCGTTAACTCTGAGGTAGGCACGACCTCTGCAGACTTGTATTCTGTCTTCAATGGTTGGAAAATCAAGAAGGTAGCACATCGCCCTGCATGCTGTATCTCTTGTACATCCAAGAATAATGCGCATAGCTTCATTCTGTAACCTTTCCATCCTTTCTATCTGAGTACGGCTGAGAGTCAGGATTGCCATCGCAAACTCAAAAACAGACATGACCAGCCCTTCGTATAGAAGACATAGATGGCGCTGCTCACAGTTTGCTGCCGCCATCACCCGCATCGCAGCCAACCCCCGCTTGGCCTTTGTTATCACCTGGTCTATGTGCTCATTATAAGCAAGGCTTCGATCAAACCGTATCCCCATTGTAATTCATTGCCTGCGTTCTTTCCACCGTCTCTGAACACAGATTTACAGTTGGTGTTGGAGTGTTGACAATATGATTATTCAACGAGAACCAAGTCACTGTTGCCTTTGTTGGGTTGACCATTGCCCCAGCTTCATCACACCAAGTACTTATGCGATTGAGTTCGGTTTGTAGTTCCACAGCGACCTGATCTCTATTCTTACCCTGGCGATATACTAAAACATCGTCGGCATTTGACAATGTCCTGCCAGGTCCAGTGATCTGCTCACTGGTGATTCTCACAGTGAAGGCGTTGAACAGTACCGGAGATAACGGTGATCTCTGTGGTAGGCCAGGATATATTGTTGTTGGTTCCGACGTCCAACTGCCACATCTAAAAACTGCTTTCCTTTGGAAGAGGGCTGCAGCAATCCAACTAAGGAGGAATGGACTTTTTTTTTTTGAGTTCAAGAAGCTGAAGCATTGAAAAATCCAATGGTACTCTGTTGTACGCGTCCTCAAGATCAATCGCTGCAGCAAAGGTTTCAATGCCTGAGTCGAAACCTTCATAGACATCATGGGCAAAAACTGCTGCATTGGTCCAGGTTTCTCTTTTTGGACGGTACCCACCCAGGATAGATGGGAAAACACCTTGCCTCTCTAGCTGACTTGATATTTTCCTGGCAATCAACTTCTCCAGCAGCTTGCCTATTGTATTCTGCATGGTTATAACTCGATATCTCTGAATTTTTGTGTGGTCTTTGGCAGGCTTCGGCAAGGGAATCATATAGCTGTGTAACCACTCCTCCTTGATGCTAGCACTCCCTATACTGTTGTTGTACATGTCTGCTAGTTCCTCTAGCTCGTTGTCGGTACACCTATTGATGTCGTTGTATCTTATGCCATCTGGCCCTGGAGCGCTGTTTTTTTTTATCGTCGAAGCACAGTCTTCATCCGAAGTGTTCTGGGCCTTGCACCTGTTTGACGTGACCTCCTTGGCAGGATTTCGGCCTCTCATGTCTGTCTGGTTGCTCTGCTCTAGATAGCGTTCGAAGAGGGCTTTGCCCTTGTCCTCGTCAGTCCGCTGCCAGATGAGGTCAGCACCTTGGAAGTCAGAAATGCTCTTATTCTTGTCTACCTCACTCATGCTTTTATGTAGTCACCAGAACAATTTCAGTGACTTGTCTGTGCTTAATCTTTGACACACCTCTGCTAATTTTTCACTTTTAACCACCTTGACCAGTTTTTTTGAAATTACTTTTGTGTGTATCTCTCTTTCTAAGTGCATGTAGGGACTGGGATGGCCACCTCTGTTTTTCTTGGCATGTTGCCATCTCCTTACAGCACCACGTTTATCCAACCACGCCTTCTCCACCTCAAGATTCCACCACAGTGGCTGCTCCCAGCTTTTTTTTCCTGCCCTGAAGCTTTCTGCGCTTGTCACGTCTTATTTTACTCACCACATCTTGCCCTGTACTGTCATACTGGAAAGTCTTGACCGTTAACTTGTGCTGCCTGGTTCTGCCTTTCTCCACCAATATGCTGCAAGGGTGGTGGTCGCTGCCGTGGTGTCCAAGGACACTCCATCTACACACTGTAGTGAGTGAAGGAGAAACCAGCGCCAGATCAATAGCACTTTCCTCATCCCCTGGACGGCTTGTTATCCTGGTGACACAGCCACTGTTGATACAAACCAGGTCAATGGTTTCAAGTGCAGTCTCGAGCTCCTCCCCTTTTGTGTTGGAGGAAATGTTTTCCCATGATCTGCCTTTAGCGTTGAAATCACCACAAAAAAATAAAATTTCTCTCTTGACCTAATATGTCACTTAAGCACTGCCACTTCTGGGAATCCATACTCGCATTGCGAGCATAAACATTAACCAGCACGAATGGTAGACTGGAGTTCCAGTCTGTCAGTCGATGGTTAATGTAATGTGAACTCTGTCAGTCTATGGTTAATGTAATGTGAACTCTGTAAGTCGATGGTTAATGTAATATGAACTCTGTCAGCCGATGGTTAATGTAATGTGAACTCTGTCAGTAGATGGTTAATATAATGTGAACCCTGTCAGTAGATGCTTAAAATAATGTGAACTCTGGTGTCAGTAGATGGTTAATATAATGTGAACCCTGTCAGCAGATGGTTAATGTAATGTGAACTCTGTCAGTAGATGGTTACTGTAATGTAAACTATGTCAGTAGATGGTTAATGTGATGTAATCTCTGTCAGCAGATGTTAATCTTATGTGAACTCTGTCAGTAGATTGTTAATGTAATGTTAACCATAGTCTGGTTAGAATGAGGCAGCGAGGAGTGACGAGGGGATCTGGCCGACGCTCGACGCTCAGAGGAAAGGCGAGACGGACATATAATCAGATTGCTACTGGAACTATTAGTGTTGGAACTCTTCGCTGGTTGCTGAGGATGGGGACGGAGCGCTTATGGGAATGTCCCGAATGCTGTGATGTCGGTTCCTAGATCAATCAATCAATCAATCAATCAATCATGTAATGTGAACCCTGTCAGTAGATGGTTAATGTAATGTGAACTCAGTGAAATGTCAGTAAATGGTTAAGGTAATGTGAACTCTCTAAGTACATGGTTAATGTAATGTGAACTCAGTGCTGATATGTTAGTAGATGGTTAATGTAATGTGAACTCAGTGAAATCTCAGTAGATGGTTAATGTAATGTGAACTCTGTCAATAGATGGTTAATGTAATGTGGACTCAGTGAAATGTCATTGGATGATTAATGTAATGTGAACTCGGTGAAATGTCAGTAGATGGTTTATGTAATGTGAACTCGGTGAAATGTCAGTAGATGGTTAATGTAATGTGAACTCAGTGAAATGTCAGTAGATGGTTAATGTAATGTGAACTTCATTGATCTGTTATATTTTCCATAATTTTTTCTACAAGAAAGTGTGAAAGAAATATTTCTAGGACTTTACTTACATGCCACACAAGTGGAATATTTAACACACAATATTTCAAAAATTAATTCCAATCTTATTCATTGTTCAACTTTCAGAAGTCCCCTGTTTTTTGTGACCTCAGTGTTTGGCATTCTGGTGTACACCGCACTTGTGGCCATCTGTGTCTACAGTGATGTCCCAGTATTGGTAAGTCTGTAGTGATGTTTCTATATTGTAACATCTTTAGTGATTTCCATGTATTGGTATGTCTGTAGTGATGTCCCTGTATTGTAACATCTTTTGTGATGTCCCTGTATTGGTAAGTCTGTAGTGATGTCCCTATATTGTAAAATCTTTACTGATGTCCCCGTATTGGTAAGTCTCTAGTGATGGCCCTGCATTGTAAAATCTTTAGTGATGTTCCAGTATTGGTAAGTCTGTAGTGATGTTTCTATATTGTAACATCTTTAGTGATTTCCATGTATTGGTAAGTCTGTAGTGATGTCCCTGTATTGTAACATCTTTTGTGATGTCCCTGTATTGGTAAGTCTGTAGTGATGTCCCTATATTGTAAAATCTTTACTGATGTCCCCGTATTGGTAAGTCTCTAGTGATGGCCCTGCATTGTAAAATCTTTAGTGATGTACCCGTATTGGTAAGTCTCTAGTGATGTCCCTGCATTGTAACATTTTTAGTGATGTCCCCGTATTGGTAAGTCTGTAGTGATGTTCCTATGTTGTAAAATCTTTAGTGATGTCCCCGTATTGGTAAGCCTCTAGTGTTGTCCCTGCACTGTAAAATCTACAGTGATGTCCCAATATTGTATTCTACAGTGATGTCCCAATATTGTAATCTACAGTGTTGTCACAATATTGTAAAGTCTACAGTGATGTCCCAATATTGTAAAGTCTACAGTGATGTCCTAATATTGTAAAGTCTACAGTGATGTCCCAATATTGTAAAGTCTACACTGATGTCCCAATATTGTAAAGTCTACAATGATGTCACAATATTGTAAAGTCTACACTGATGTCCGTATATTGGTACAGATAGATTATTATTGTTCTTGTGTTTAGAAGTTTCAATCTCCAGCATATTGGTTATGTTGGCTCAGTTGTAACATAACATCAGAGTACGTCCAGTTTGCTTATGTTTCTCTGTGTGCTAGCTGATGTGCCATGTGCCACCCGTGTGCTAGCTGATGTGCCAATCAAAAGAGAATCAAAAGTGAAAATCAAAATATGAGACATTAAATATGATAAGATTATCTTTTGGAATTGTGAGAATCAAAATATGAGATATTAAATATGATAAGATTATCTTTAGGAATTGTGAGAATCAAAATATGATACATTAAATATTATAAGATTATCTTTTGGAATTCTGAGAATCAAAATATGAGACATTAAATATGATAAGATTATCTTTTGGAATTCTGAGAATCAAAATATGAGACATTAAATATGATAACATTATGTTTTGGAATTCTGAGAATCAAAGTGTAAGGGAACAGACTTAGAGCCTCTAAACCCAGCTGGGCAGTAACTAATAATATCAGCAACAACAACAACCTCATCAAAGTATCAGATGACCAGAAGGAGTGGAGGGTTGTGATCACCGACGTCTGCTACACACCTGGCACCTGACAATGTATGTGCTCTGTTTGCTGAGTGCTGGATGTTGACCTGTGTTAGTGTATAGTCAGGGACTGTATGTGTGCTGTGACTTGCTGTCAGTGTGTAGTCAGGGAATGTATGTGTGCTGTGACTAGCTGTGTGCTGTATGCTGGCCTGTGGTCTGTGTGTAGTCAGAGACTGTATGTGTGGTGTGACTTGCTGTCAGTGTGCAGTCAGGGACTCTATGTGTGGTGTGACTTGCTGTCTGTGTGTGGTCAGGGACTGTATGTGTGTTGTGACTTGCTGTCAGTGTTAGTCAGGGCATGTATGTGTGCTGTGACTTGCTGTCTGTGTGTAGTCAGGGACTGTATGAATGGTGTGACTTGCTGTATGTGTGTAGTCAGGAACTGTATGTGTGCTGTGACTTGCTGTCTGTGTGTAGTCAGGGACTGTATATGTGGTGTGACTTGCTGAGTGCTGTATGGTAACCTGTGGTCAGTGTGTAGTCAGATACTGTATGTGTGGTGTGACTTGCTGTCTGTGTGTAGTCAGAGACTGTATGTGTGCTGTGACTTGCTGTCAATGTGTAGTCAGAGACTGTATGTGTGCTGTGACTTACTGTCTGTGTGTAGTCAGAGACTGTATGTGTGCTGTGACTTACTGCTAGTGTGTAGTCAGGGGCTAAATGTGTGCCATACCTTGCTGTGTCCACAGAAGCGTTGTCACAAGTACCTGGACATATTGCTGCAAATGTCCCGCCTGATTGTCCACACATCCTGGATACGGGTGCTGCTGTCTCTCTGTTCCATGGGGCTCATCTTCTTCGTGTCTACCATCACCATGGTAAGTTCTTTTTCTTTTGTGTTCTCTCTCTCTCTCTCTCTCTCTCTCTCTCTCTCTCTCTCTCTCTCTCTCTCTCTCTCTCTCTCTCTCTCTCTCTCTCTCTCTATCTATCTATCTATCTATCTATCTTTCTCGATATATCTCAATTTTTTTCTATATATCTCTGTATCTATCTGTCTTTCTTGAGATCTTTCTCAGTTTCTATCTCTCTGTCTTTCTCTCAATCTCCTGTTTTGTCTGTTATCTGCTATCTAACCATTATGATCACAGCCAGATGTTTTCTCTCTTTCTATCCTGTTATCTTGTTTTCCCTGTTTTTTACACCTTCTTATTTCTGGTACACAATGATACACGGCTCATTCTCTCTCTTTCTCTCTCTCTCTCTTTCTCTCTCTTTCTCTCTCTTTCTCTCTCTCTCTCTCTCTCTCTCTCTCTCTTTGTGTGTTTTTATGTGTGTGTGTGTCGTGTATCCGTTTAAAGTGTCGTCCCTGGAGTGAGAGGAATCAACACCCACATTTTATTTTAACCCCTTTTCATTATCCTGGAGGAACCACTAGAATCCGTCTACAAAACTCCGTCAGTTTATGGACACCTCTTTCTCTCTCTCTATCACTACTGTATCATGCCCCCTCTCATTCTTCCCCAACGCAACATACTCAACAACTCTAGCTTCTAAAAATTAATAACAATTAATTTATTAAAAGAAAAGTGTAATGTATGTGAGAAGCGTATGCGAAGAATGTGTTCTATAATGTGTGTAGAATCGGACCCTCAGATCAATAGCCCAGTCAGTTCATCCTTGCAAGGACACACCACAGCACGTTAGGTCAACACAAGATCACCTCACCCAGTGATGTATCTCTCCTGCCAGACACTGACTTCCTTCTGTAGCTACCTGGTAATCCATATACATGATCATCCGAAATAGATACAGTCTATAATTTACCACAGATCATGGACCGGTTGCACACTGCACATTATAAGTTCCCATAGTTCCTAAAATCTACAAATCCCTTGTACTGTGACATTAGGTATCACTGTTATTGTTAATATACTTGATCCTATCTAGTGTCTATATTGTCTCAAGTACAATGTCCCTGGTAATGTTTCACTGGAATCTACCACACCATGTGAATGTTACATTTAAAGTTCTCGTTTACTTACTATTGTTCTTATGATATGTGGTGTATCAACAAACATCACCCATCCTAGGTGAACCTTATCACACAGGAATCGTTATATGGTTTTGCTCTTCAGAGCCATGTTATGGTGGACCCTCCTGATCATGGGCCCAGCGTAAACAATATTGTCCAGATTTTCTTCTCGGACGTTATTCCTTTCCGTAAAAAAAAAAAAAACATTGACTGTTCAACTGGTGTTCTTCCCAATCGGAGTTAAACTTCTTCCAAACGAGTGTAGAGCTTCCTCGTAACTGGCAGGGAACCTGTTAGAGAAATAACACACCTAGTGAGAGCACTAGTCACTGATCCTACCAGCTGAGTGTAGGCCTACGTCCTCGCTCAGATATTTATCAGCGAACTAAACTCTGTCATAGAGCAGATGAGCTCATCGCCTAAGTCCGAATCAGGCTATGACAAGGAAAGGCCAATAAACAGAGTGCAGAACCCCAGTGGGCACCCCACTGAAAGATCCCACTATTGGACACTTTCCCCATCTCCAAACCCATCCTTAATCTCTCCAAATATCACCCCACTATACTATTCTCACTAGCAGAGCTAATTCTCACTTCACTACTCTATTCTCAATTAACAGAGCTAATCATCACTTCACTACTCTATTCTCAACTAGCAGAGCTAATTATTTCCTCACCCTAGCTAGTTTTAACAAGGCTACTGCCTATATTAATTAGGCCGAAATACACTATATGTAATACCTTATGCAACACCGCATCACTCCTGGATGGCCTCTACAATTTGCCATAAAGACACATGTTATTTAATCTTTAATTAAATCTAACACTGTAGATGCTCTCCGAATTCCTAACAGCGGTTCAGAAACACGTCAGCTCAAGTCAACTTTCTTGTCTACACTCACTGTAAACAAGTCATGTTTTTGTCAAAGAGCTTTGGAGTGTTCTAGTGGAGTTCTTTGATGTCAATACATCAGATGGTTCCAGGGGCAGACTATCCATTTCAGAATTATTCTTTCCCCTTTGTTTAATCAATGCAAAAGTCTTCTCCCTTGTTTCGACAACCAAAACAAGCTAGCCTGTTTCCTGCAATTTCACAATCGGGTCACAATAACAAGCCTACAATTTTCTGTCTTGTGGGGAATTTTCAAAGATGACTGTCCTGTTTGATCTCACCGACTCCCCGTAGTAAACAACTTGTAGTTGCGAATACAGCCTGTCGCTGTTATTTTTATCATCTGAGTGTTAAATTACAGTGATTTCACGACTGTGTGTGTGAATGTGAGTGTTTATGTATATTTGTATGCATTTCTATGTATGTGTATGTAGTTATGTGTGTGTGTAAGTGTGTATGTACTTTATTGTAAAGCCCTTAAGAGTGTGAGAAATGCCATACTGGTCTCAGCTCCATGGAGGAAAACTCACAACTACACCTCCCAGTGCTAGAGAAAGTGATCAAGAGGGACAAACACAGTGGAAGACTCCAAGTACTCCCCAATCTCTGCACCTGAGAACAGAAAGGCACCCACTGATCCTGACAAGGTTGAGGTCAACAATCATCATGTGGAAGGTAAGAGGAAACCACCACATTACCTTCCTAAAAGCAAGTGATAATCTAGAATGAAGGAGTGACCTTTTCAATAAGTGTACACCAGTCTACAGAGTCAGTCACCTAACTGTCATGAAATTACAGGTGGGTGTGTGTGTATGTGTGTGTGTGTGGAAGAGAGAGAGTTACTAATCCAGCATGTATATGGACATAACTATCAATAGTGATCTGTTCCTCTGCTCAGGTAGACTGTCAAGGTTCAACCAACTCCAGTAGTGCATGGACTGATGGCAGCAGCCCGCCCACATACATCCAGCCTGGGACCTCACAGTGCAGCTACCCCACAGTAAGCTGGTTTCTCATTGGTCATTCAGAAATAACATGGGAGAGGGAGAAGAGGTGAAGTGATGGAGATAGGGTGGAGATTAGGACAGAGATCCTGAAAGTCTGGTTGCACCTACCATCTTCCGGTCCCCAACATGGCGGATAGGCATTTGAATCGTTAAGACCCCTGAAGTGTTTACGCTTGTGGCTACAGTTTGCATTCACATTTTCCTCATGTTGGACTGATAGTGCATGTTTCCGTCGCCCTGCTACTGAGTGAGTGCGTGGCGCGACACTATGAGCTGTGAATTTCACGTGGAATGCATTTATATCTGTCCGCGGTTGTTTGTAGCGTGAACTGCATATTCGGAACGATGGCGGCCGGCTGTTGCTGGATTGCCTTTTCAGTTCACCGGTGCATTTTTCAGGAGACTCCTGGAAGTCATCACTGGAGCTAC
This sequence comes from Cepaea hortensis, assembly GCA_963921405.1. Taxonomy (NCBI): domain Eukaryota; kingdom Metazoa; phylum Mollusca; class Gastropoda; order Stylommatophora; family Helicidae; genus Cepaea; species Cepaea hortensis. The sequence goes on along the minus strand of OY992876.1, from coordinate 138,595,824 downwards.
AGAGTTCGTTCATTGTGCGGCACTTTTGGCGGGTTGCTCTGCGGAAAGAGACCGAGCCATATGGGATAAAACCCGGGTCAATGAAGTCTTTCTGGTGATTGCCGATTCCATCGATGATGAACTGTATTTTTTACGGAGGACTTTTGTGTTGGCATTCTGGCAGCGGCATTATGCACAGTGTACCTGTGCGGGCTGTTGGATTGCCGAGACTCCTGTCTTTTCCACTTTTCACATTGGGCGGTGAGGAGCATTTTGTATGATATTTACTGGCACAGGAACGGAGCATAATGGGGACGACCCGTTGCTGTGAAGTTGTAACCGCGACAAAATAATTAACTAATCTGCTTAGGTATTTTTGGTTACCTCACGTGTATTTTCCTGTTCCTGTATATTTGCTAGGTTGTTGAAATCCTATGCAATAGCGTTCAGGTTGACTGAACCCTGAGAGGGCTTGCTTCTATTGCAGTGAGGTTGGAACAGAGACTGTCCCTTTCAGCTGGTACTGAAGAACCATCTCCACGTGTTGCAGTGCTCTCCTTCATGTCTCCCAGCTCAAAAACCAGCTGGGTGTGTGCTGCTGGTATTGGAACTTCACGTCTGTGGCGCGACATGTTAGGATGCAACTGCCTCTTGTGATCTTATTTGAAAATCTCTACTCATTGCCCCAACTTTATCTACATTGCTAAGTAAATGTGTGTATGATTCCGCCTCTTGAAGTGAGGTTTCCCTAAGGAAGAATGGGTGATCATTTGCTTGTTTTATTCACATTATCTTCGTCTTTCCCCGGTGAATTCTTAGACCTAATTGGTGTGCCCTTTCATAAGATGTGATTAGTTTACCTAACATCTAATATCGTGTGTGGGACAGGAGGGCAATGTCACTGGCCAAGTTCAGATCATCAAACTGCTCTGTTAGAGTCCATTGAATTCCATTTCTGGTGGTTGCTGTTGTTGTCCTCATAATCCAGTCTCGTCAGTAAAATACTAAAGGTGACCGAAGATATCCCTGTCTCACTTCTGTTTTTATGTATAATGTATCTATCAGTTTTCCCCCATGAAGCATGTAATTTCTTTATATGTTGCCCTTATTAAGTTAGTGATTTTCTATGGGATCCTCATCACCGTTCAAAGAGATTCCCCATCTAAGCCGTTTAAAGACCATTTTTTATGGTCCACAAATCCAATATAAAGTGACGACTTCAAAGCCCACTTGGTGGGTAATATTTGCTTTCTTGTGAATGAAGACGTTACAAAATATATGGAGATGTCACGAGCTCATATTGGCTGCTGCATTTTAAAAGTGTGTGTATATTGACATTTGAAGGTGTGAGAAGAAAAGAAAAATACATTGGCCAATGGTGCACAATGAAAGATCATAATACACGATAGTTGGAAGGTTGAAGAAGAGGAAGGGGGAGGACTGAGTGGTCTCGAGGTATGGTGTCCGCCTTGAGTGCTGGAGGTCCCGGTTTCAAGCCCCGGTGAGGGCCGGGATTTTTTCACGTGAACTTCTAGAAACAAAATTTACCCTGATTTCTGGGTAATGGGATCGGACACCCGTGTGTATTGTTGTGTACGTAAAACATCCCTTGGCAGTTGGAAATCGAAAAAGAGTAGCCTAACGGTGACAATTTTGAGTTAAAAAATCTGCCCAAAATCTGACTCTCCAGACTCAGGCTTGAGCTAGGAGTAGAACAGAGCACTTATGGTTTACACCAGTGTGCCATGGTGTTGATCCGTCGACTAAACTAAACGAAACTAAGGTTGAAGAAACAGTCATTGATGGTGAAAAACTCGTCTATTTCTGTTTCTTTCCCTGACTGTGTGTCTCTCTCTCCACATTTGTTTCTCTACTTGTATGTCTGTCTGTCTATGTCTCTATTTGACTCTTTGTGTGCCTGTACATATGTGTGTGTCTGTTTTATTTTGTTTCCATATCTGTGCAATTTCATAGCTCTCTATTTATGTCCCTCTGTCTGTCTATCATCATCATCATCATCTTCCACTTCTGCCGTCAAGCGTCGTGGGGAGGAATAATTTGTGCTCCAGCGCCCGATAGGCGGCACTGGACAGTATCATTCCGTGTGATTGTACAATGTCCTTGATGTCGTCAATCCATTATCTTCTTGGGCATCCTCTTGGTCTCGTCGCACATGATCTTTGATGTAAGGCCAGTGATGGTAGTTGATGGTGTTGCATTCTAACGACATGGCCAAACCACTTGATCTTCTGTCTTTCAATAAATGTGGCACAAGGTGTTGATCCCACAGTCTGTCTGATAATAGCATTTCTTACTTGGTCTCGGATTGTTAAGCTGGCAGCTCTCCTCAGGCATCTCATCTCACAGGTGGTGATTTTGCGAACGTGTGATTTGGATAAAGTCCAAGTTTGAGATTGGTAGCATAGGGTTGGTGTGAATATGCTGTTTATTATCTGTCGTTTTGCGGACATGGGTATGTTTGGATGTTTCAAAATGGGTGATAGTTGATATGTAAGTGCACTAGCTTTTTGACATCTGATTTCGATCTCTCTGTCCAATCTGCCATCTTCTGTGATCTTACTTCCAAGATATTTGAATTCTTTAACTTGTTTCAGAGATGTGCTATTGATCTGTATACTTAGTGGACCAGGCGACCTGCTAACTTGTATTACTTCGATTTTAGCTTTATTTATACTCATATTGTATCTGCTGCATGTTGAACTCAAATTATTAATATGATTTTGCAGTCTGCCCGTGTCGCTATAAAACAGGCACTGATCGTCTGCAAATAGAAGGTAATTTATTTCCTGTGGATCGGTTGTTTCATCTGGAGTAAAGAATTCTAAATTTTCTGAATCTGTTCTGTCAAGGCCTGCTTCTTTGGATTTTCTGTCCGGGTAGATATTAAATAGCAGAGGAGAGAGCACACATCCCTGTCTCACTCCTGTATTGACTGTGAACATATCTGATATATCTTCTTGTGTTCTTGGTGCACTTCGGCTCCAGTGGTGCATGGCTATGATGTTTTCTAGCAATTGTCCTTGTATCCCATAGCCTTCAAGGATGGTCCATAATTTGTATCTGTCTACTTTATCGAAAGCCTTTTCCTGATCTACAAACACAATATTCTGCTGGTCACTATATTCGATAGGTTTTTTTACATAAAAGTCTAAGTGTAAATAATGCATCAGTGCAACTTTTACCTTTCCGAAAATTGTACTTTCTTAACTGTTGTTCAACTATGGGTCTAGCTCTTTGTTCCAATAGTTTTGCGTACATTTTTCCTATATGGCTCAGGAGTGATATACCTTTGTATGTTTCGCACTCTCTCATAGTGCCTTTCTTTTTCCATATTGGAACTATTATTGCCAGTTGTCAATCGTCTGGGACTTTTCTTTCTTCCCATGCTATATTAAATGGTCTTGTTAACCATTTAACTCCTGTTTTCCCACATGCCTGAATAGCTTCTGAAGTTATTCCATCTGGACCCGATGATTGTCTGTCTGTCTCTCTCTCTCTCTCTCTCTCTCTCTCTCTCTATATATATATATATATATATATATATATATATATATATATATATATATATATATATACATATATATATATATATATATATATATATATATATCAGTGTGTGTGTATGTCTATATATCCATACATATCTGCCTATCTCCTTGTCTGCCTGTGCATCTAGATATGTGTGTGTTATCTATCTGTGTCTGTTTGCCTGTCTGTCCATTCAGCAGCTAGACCACATCTATACATGTGCATGAAGAAGCTCAGACTAACATTGACACTGACATTCTCTGGTGTATTCCTCCTGCAGTTTTACCTTCTGTGTTTCCTGCTGGCGTTTACTGGCTACAGCATCTTCATCCAGGTCAGCTTCATCATCAAGTTCATCTTTCTGTCCATCATGTTCATCATCGTCAGTCTGGCTGTTCACGTTGGCAGAGGCTCTGTGTTCGATGAGTACGATTCTCTGCTCTCAGCAGTGGCCAAAGGGTAAGCAACAGACTGTGGACCCAGGTGTCCACTGCTTGTTTGTATTCAGTGAATCTAGGTCACCGCATGTTAAATGTTTCCTGCACATAACAAGACCAGCTGGGGTGAGCAGCCTACCACCAGTTCTGCTCACAAATGTCTGGATGTTATGATGAATTGACGTCACTAGAGACAAGACCATGATGACTGAATCTTTCTCAGCTGAGGTCAAAGACACTGTGATCATTGTGCAGGTCTGGAGTTTGCTGATCGTCATTACAAATTATGAGTCATGGGTGGAGGGATTTCACATCCAAATGTTGCATGGGCAGGAAGAAAGGGCAAGTTTGTCATCCAGACATTATGTGAGGAGCCAAGAAAAGGGGGGTGTGTTATGCAAATATTACAGGAAACGGGAAGAATTGGAGAGTGTGTTATGCAAATATTACAGGAGAAATGAAGAAAGGGAGGTTAGTTATGCAAATATTACAGGAGAAAGGAAGAATGGAAGAGTGTGTTATGCAAATATTACAGGAGAAAGGAAAAAAGGGAAAGTGTGTTATGCAAGTATTACAGGAGAAAGAACGAACGAACGAACGGACTTTATCTTCAAAGGGTAACAAATTGGGCACGCAGGCCCGTCTTACATTCGGCCCTTCCAATCACTCATCTTTCTTTCATCAATAGTGCATAGGAAAAACATTGTCAAATGAATTTTGTAAACATAAACAATGCATATTACCATGTTATGAGACACATCCACCACCCACCCCCACATCCCCCATTCACCCACACATCCCACACCCAACCACACACACACCCCAGGCACACATACATTCCCCCACTCACCCACCACATCCCCACACCTACACATCTCCCCACCCACACACACTCCCACCAACCACCCACACCCCAAGCATACATACATTTCCCAACCCACAAACATATCCTCCATCCGTACCATTACCCACCAACAAATGCAAATATTACAGGAGAAAGGAAGAAAAGGAGAAAAGAGAAACAATCGAACTTTGTTTTCAAAGGGTCACAAACTTTCTTACATTCGGCCCTCCCAACCATTCATGTTTTGCACATCGGTTATATATTATTCATGTTACATTCACATATAACAAACATGGAACTATGAATATGGTGAACATAAACAATGCATATTACAATGCCATGGGGCAGACACACACAAACACATACATGAATATATATCATCATCATCATCAAGTGCCCTGCCAGCTTGCGTAGGCGTTCAGGCTCTCCACAGATCTCGGTCTTTGGCTTTGGTTTTCTGGATCAACTCTGCTGCTGATATTCCTCCATACCACAGTCTCAATCCATCCAGCATAATTTCTCTTGGTCTGCCTCTGCCTCTCTTCCCCTCGATCTTTCCAGTTGTCACGATGTTCTCCATTGTCTCTCTTTTCATCACACGACTGAAGAAAGCTGTTTGTCTCTTTCTTTTTGTTGTATATAATGTTCTAGTTTTATTAGCCATTTTCAGGCAATTGTTGTTAGTTACTCTGGCAGGCCAAGGAATTCGCAACATTCTTCTCAGGAACCTCATCTCTGATGCTTCTAATTTCTTCTTAATTTGTTCATTTACATTCCAAGATTCACTGTCATACAGCAAAACCGGTTCTACATAGCATTTCAGCATTCTCTTTCTTACATTCAGTGATAGTGACTTATTGCATACGATACTTTTCATTTTCTGAAATGCGACTTTTTCTTGCACTGTTCTGCTCCTAATCTCTGTTGTACATCTTCTATCTGATGTTATAAATGCCCCTAGGTATCTAAAATTATCAACTTGGTTAAGAATTTTTCCTTCTATTTCACATTTTGGTGTCACCATTTTCTTTGATATCACCATTGTTAATGTTTTCTTGATATTCAAGGAGAGTCCTTTCCTTCCATTCTCTGTTACTACAATGTCCAACAATATTTGTAGGTCTGTTGATTTATCCGCCACCAATACTGTGTCATCTGCATAGCGTATATTATTTATATTATACCCTCCAACTAGTATTCCTGGAATCTCTTTGCTTTGATCTCTCTCATTATTATTTGGCTATATAGGGAGAAGAGATCTGGTGACAAGGCACGCCCCTGTCGATATATATATATATATATATATATATATATATATATATATATATATATATATATATATATATATATATATATATATATATATATATATACACACACACACACACACTCAACTACACACACATGCAACTCCCTCCCACATACCACGGACTTCAAGCTGAAACTAGCCATTCTGGTTGTGACAGCCAATGCCAACACAGATTACTCATCATTGCGCTCTCGAATATTGGGAACTATTCTACCATGAACTCCACAAACAGCACGGGCACGGTCAGGTCAGTAGGTCGACCTTGTAGAGGACTGAATGGTGGAGACTCAAAACAAGTTCCCTTGCTAACAAGTCATAACAAAGTTTGAAGACGCACAAAACAATCCGCTAGAAGTGGAAAACGCTCATTGAAAATCTTGTTTTTATGTAGCAATAAAACAAAATCTTGAAAGAAAAAATCATTCACTCATATTTACATACTCTTTCTTGCTCCCCCCTCTCATGCACATTTATGCTCATTCATACATAAAGCGGCCCCCCCAACCACACACACACTCTCTCTCTCTCTCTCTCTCTCACACACACACACACTCACACACACGCGCGCAATCACGCGCGCAAACACAAACACACATGCTGATATATGTCATGAGCATCCACACAAATATGGAACAGTATGTTATGATACATATAAATGTGTACACCTTCAAGTATGTTCGTGTTTAAGTGAGAGGGAAAGGGGAATATCCTCATAACATTCTAGGGAAAGGGAAGATAAAAGAGTTTTTCTTGTGGTAAGTAGTGCACGGCTATTCCACTTGGAAATTATTACATGGCTATTCTACGTGGAAATTGTTACATAGCTATTCTACAGGGTAATTGTTACATGGCTATTCTACATGGAAATTGTTACATGACTATTCCGTATGGAAATTGTTACATAGTTATTCTACAGGGTAATTGTTACATGGCTATTCTACATGGAAATTGTTACATGGCTATTTTACATGATAATTGATACATGGCTTTTCTACAAGGTAATTGTTACATGGCTTTTCTACACGGTAATTGTTGCATGGCTATTCTACATGGAAATTGTTACATGGCTATTCCACAGGGAAATTGTTACATGACTATTTCGTATGGAAATTGTTACATGGCTATTCCACAGGGAAATTGTTACATGACTATTCCGTATGGAAATTGTTACATGGCTATTCCACAGGGAAATTGTTACATGACTATTCCGTATGGAAATTGTTACATGGCTATTTTACATGATAATTGATACATGGCTTTTCTACAAGGTAATTGTTACATGGCTTTTCTACACGGTAATTGTTGCATGGCTATTCTACAAGGAAATTGTTACATGGCTATTTTACATGATAATTGATACATGGCTTTTCTACAAGGTAATTGTTACATGGCTATTCTACAAGGAAATTGTTGCATGGCTATTCTACAAGGAAATTGTTACATGGCTATTTCACATGGTAATTATTAAAAGGCTATTCCGCGTGGTAATTGCTACATGGCTATTCCATATGAACCTGTTGCAGATCTAATGTGATTGTGATACCGCTGCGAGTGAAGGCCACTATCTACATGGTTCTGGTGCTGGCCACCATGCACTACCTGGACCGAGAGATGGAGTATGCCAACAGGGTGGGCCACCTCTTCAAGTTGCAGTTCCAACGAGAGACAGAACAGGTATGATGGACAGCATTTAGTGTGCACATGGGCCAGACAGTATGGTCACGGGCAATACAGCGTGGTCACGGGCAAGACAGTGTGCACATGGACCAGACAGTGTAGTCACGGGCCAGACAGTGTGGTCACGGGCAATACAGTGTGGTCACGGGCAATACAGTCATATCGACATTTTACATCCTTTTGACATGGCTATTCCACACAGTAATTGTTATATGTCATCCCACACAGCAATCATCACCTGCTTGTTTAACACAATGATTACATGATTATTTGACCATATAATTATTCCATTTTTAATCAACATATATTTCACAAAAAATGAGTTACATTATTTCATACACAGTATGTGTATGAAATGTGTAGGAAAGAAGAAGTGCCACAATGTAATATACAAGTAAATGGAAATATTCTTCAACAAGTGAATCGGTACAATTATCTTGGAACAGTTATAACATCTGATGGGAGATGCCTTGAAGAGATTAGAACAAGAATCGCCATGGCGAAAGTAGCCTTTAGCAAGATGAAAAACATTCTGACCAATAAAAAGATGTCAATTGAAACAAGAAAAAGAGTGTTGAGGGGATACATAGAGCCTGTTCTTTTGTATGGATGTGAAACTTGGACAATGAGCAGTCAAGCTGAAATGTATCTGATGGCTGCAGAAATGTGGTTTCTGAGGAAAATGCAAAGAATACCATGGACAGACAGAAAAACCAATGACCAAGTACTACAGGAGACAAATGAACATCGTAAACTGATTAGAGAAATTAGACGTAGACAGTCAAAATTTTTTGGACATGTTATGAGAAGAAATGGATTGGAGAACTTAGTGACAACTGGCAAGATCGAGGGGAACAGACCAAGAGGAAGACCGAGAGGAAAATACCTGGATGGCTTGGCCACATGGCATGGACGAGACAGGAACACTGAGCTGATCCACGACTCTGGTGATCGAGTGAAATGGCGAGTCATGACCGCCACGCTTTCCGGCATGGCACATGATTGATTGATTGGTATTTTTTATTTTACCAAAAGTGGTAACGATGTTTTCATGTTGTAGATTTTAATGACGTCAATACAAACAATAGGTTACTGCGTCTTGGCAGGTCATACCGCAGAAGTCACTCCACACAAAACAAAGCAAAACAGTGAATCCTTCAAGCTCAAATATAAACACATGTTCCCACAGTAATTTAAACTGTATACTATGATCATTTTGAAGGTCATGTATTTTTTTCACACAATTAAGATTTGCTAAAGCGATTCATATTATGCAATTTTAATTCTGCAATTCATATGCCAATACCATTGTTTAAATTATCACGGGAATTTTTGTGTTGGCGTATTTCAGCTTGATAAACTAATTGTTTTGTTTTAAGTTGAGTAGCTTATGCAGCACACACTAGACGATGTGCAGCGGTAACGTTGTTATTTGCATAGCACGTGTGGCTACTATATAAAGAATGTCACCATATATTGTTGAGACTACTACCCAGAGGCTGACAATGATTGCCTGAGAGAGCACTGTGTGTTTCAGGTGAAGATGATGGCTGCAATCAACAAGATTGTCCTAGAGAACATCATCCCAAGTCACGTGGTGGCCTACTTCCTGAGGTCGTCTCGCAAGAACGAGGTAAACACCTGGCGTTTGTTGATCAGTCATTGAGATGATAGCAACCTTCTACAAAGCACTTTACGTGACCATGTATCAACAAAGTTGCTGCCTCGCCTGTCCTTCTGTGAGAGAGAGAAAGAGAGAGAGAGAGAGAGAGAGAGAGAGAGAGAGAGAGAGAGAGAGAGAGAGATAGGGGGTGGCATATAGGCATTTAGGGAAGATAGGTATAGTGAAGAGAGAGAAAAGGCAGACTTACAGAGAGACAAACACATACTGATTAACACAGAGAGACTGACCATTAACTAGAGAATTTATGTTATGTTTGTCATGACTTGTATCATGAAAGTCGCAGTCATGCCTGTGTGTGTGAATGAGAGGGAGAGAGAGAGAGAGAGAGAGAGAGAGAGAGAGAGAGAGAGAGAGAGAGAGAGAGAGAGAGAGAGAGCGAGAGAGAGCGAGAGAGAGAGAGAGAGAGAGAGAGAGAGAGAGAGAGAAAGAGAGAGAGAGAGAGAGAGAGACTGACCACTAACTAGAGTGGCCATGTTATGTTTGTCAGGACCTGTACCACGAAAGCTGCAGCCATGCCTGTGTGATGTTTGCCTCCATTCCCAACTTCAAGGACTTCTACCAACAAACAAAAGCCAACGGGCAAGGCTTGGAGTGTATCCGGGTGCTCAACGAGATTATCTCAGACTTTGACGTGGTGAGTTGTTGGACACGTCCTGCTTCAGGTGTTGCTCCCATACAATACAGTCTTGTCTGTCTTTCTTGAGGTCTTATTTACTCCCCAGTCTTCCCTCAGGCCTCATTAGTCCTTTCTATTTACCTTGGGGTCATATTTAGTCTTTCCCAGGGTCTTATTTAGTGTTGCCTGGAGTTTTATTTAGTGTTCCCCATCTCTCCTAAAGGAGACGCGGTAGTGTAGGGGCTAGTGCTCATCTCTCCTGAAAGAGTCGTGGTAGTGTAGGGGCTAGTGCTCATCTCTCCTGAAAGAGTCGTGGTAGTGTAGGGGCTAGTGCTCATCTCTCCTGAAAGAGTCGTGGTAGTGTGGGGGATAGTGCTCATCTCTCCTGAAAGAGTCGTGGTAGTGTGGGGGATAGTGCTCATCTCTCCTGAAAGAGTCGTGGTAGTGTGGGGGATAGTGCTCATCTCTCCTGAAAGAGTCGTGGTAGTGTGGGGGATAGTGCTCATCTCTCCTGAACAAGTCGTGGTAGTCTGGGGGATAGTGCTCATCTCTCCTGAAGGAGTCGTGGTAGTGTAGGGGCTAGTGCTCATCTCTCCTGAAAGAGTCGTGGTAGTGTGGGGGATAGTGCTCATCTCTCCTGAACAAGTCGTGGTAGTCTGGGGGATAGTGCTCATCTCTCCTGAAGGAGTCGTGGTAGTGTGGGGGATAGTGCTCATCTCTCCTGAAAGAGTCGTGGTAGTGTGGGGGATAGTGCTCATCTCTCCTGAAAGAGTCGTGGTAGTGTGGGGGATAGTGCTCATCTCTCCTGAAGGAGTCGTGGTAGTGTGGGGGATAGTGCTCATCTCTCCTGAAAGAGTCGTGGTAGTGTAGGGGCTAGTGCTCATCTACCAACCCAGTGGTCATGGGTTCCAATCTGTGTCAGGGTGGTTTGTTAGAATGGACGTGGGCCTGCAGGTGGGCCCAGCCTAACATGGGTACCGGCAAACGTCTGGGGGACTTATGGCGGCCGGTGTGACACTGACCACATCAGCCACCTAGTGCTGATTGGTCTAGGACCAAACACCCAGTAAGGCCGATGAAAGGGTCCCTACCATTGCTTGACATCTACCCTAGGGTCTAGTTGTGTCTTCCACACACACTTCTTGCATTCAGAAATAAATCAATGACATCTAGATCAATTAGTCGTGTATTATGCTGTCACTCTTCAATCAAGGAATCCTGGAATACTCAGACTTTATTCTGACCTGTCATTTTTTCCCTATGTGGCTAACAGTTCCCCCACCCAATGCCACTGAACATTTCTCCCTATGTGGTTAACACACGGTTCCCCCACCCAATGTGAGAATTTCTCTTGCGCTCAGTCACTAGTGTTTCCATGGACCCACCTCTTCTTCTTCCCCCCCCCCCCCCCTTCCTAACCCAATTTACAGAACACACGTTAAACACCTACTCTTACACATCCGTTGTGCTGATGCTGAGGTTAGCGGTTCAACCCCTACATCGGACAGCTGAACTAAAATGTTGACCTGTCGTCCTTGACTTGGTGACGTAAATTACAAGTATCTCTAAAGTCGGAGAGGGATACAGCTAATAGGGAAAGCTAATCCACACGCAAAATCCAGTCCATCACTACTATAAATAGTGTGTAAGGACTACACTTGACTTCAAAGCGAGAGAGCGCAAAACCAAAACGACCCAGTCATTATCTATACGATATAAACAATTATAACAAGTTTGTTAGTTACATTCTAGTCACTGTTTATAAGATAAAAACAATTATAACAAGTTTGTTAGTTACATTTTAGTCACTGTCTATAAGATATAAACAATTATAACAAGTTTGTTAGTTACATTCTAGTCACTATCTATAAGATATAAACAATTATAACAAGTTTGTTAGTTACATTATAGTCACTGTCTATAAGATATAAACAATTATAACAAGTTTGTTAGTTACATTCTAGTCACTATCTATAAGACATAAACAATTATAACAAGTTTGTTAGTTACATTCTAGTCACTGTCTATAAGATATAAACAATTATAACAAGTTTGTTAGTTACATTCTAGTCACTATCTATAAGACATAAACAATTATAACAAGTTTGTTAGTTACATTCTAGTCACTATCTATAAATATAAACAATTATAACAAGTTTGTTAGTTACATTCTAGTCACTGTCTATAAGATATAAACAATTATAACAAGTTTGTTAGTTACATTCTAGTCACTATCTATAAGATATAAACAATTATAACAAGTTTGTTAGTCACTTCGTAGACAGATTGTTGTTTCTTTGTCGGGGATTCACATTTTTCTGCTGTCACCAGCTCCTGATCAGAATCTATAACGAAGTGGAGAAAATCAAAACTATCGGCAGCACATACATGGCCGCAACTGGGTTGTATACAGGTCTACGGAAGAGCCAGGTCAGTTGGTTGTTTTTGTTTCCTTAAGCATTCACCAGGTTTTTCTCACTGCAGTCTACAATGTAATGTAGTTGTGGAAACATTTGTCCAGTATCTCCTACTGAAGATAGAATGCAATGTTGTAGTTCAGTATCTCCTAATGAAGGTAACACGTAATACAGTCGTGGAAGCAGTTGTCCTTCTCTTGCTGAATGTAAAATGTGCCTGTGTATTGATCCCATACTTGATATTCCAGGAGTCCATTAAGGGAAAGGCACAACTAGGACCTGCCTTTGTACCTATAACCACCTTGCTTGTCTGGTCTTAATAATGGTCATTAAACTCAAAAGAACAGAGCAAGAACCAGTTAAGCTAGACGGTGGCTAAAGTGGACTATTTCTTCAGACCAAAAAAGACCCTCAAATTCCTAAGACCGTCAGAGTAAGGAATAGAAGTGCAGAGAGAAGCCACATGTAAAGTGCAGATCTAGTACTGAGACAGAGGTGACACATAATTCCCCTAAAGACAGAGATGATATGGTTGGTGTCCTTAAATGGGTGAACTACTATTTCAGGATGATGAAGCTGGGGAGAAGAACATCGTGGATATGATTGAGTTCAGCCTGGCCATGATGACAACACTGGACAACATCAACAAACATTCCTTCAACAACTTCAGTCTGAGAATTGGTATGTTTACTAGCCCCAGATGATGACACTTCACACAGTTTAGTGCACATATTTACTACTACAGCATTTAGCGCATTACTGCCTCTTCAGATTACAGTATTAATCTGCCTTTAATTCTATTCTTCATGTGTCTTTCAAACTACTGCCAAGAAATCAAACAGCATTAAATGCTGGGGTTGACTGTGACATCCTGTAAAAGGATATGCAACTAACTTTTTTAACACGTCTATTTTGTTCCCAGTTATCTGAATGAAGAGCAAATTATGCTTCAGAAGCCATGTCTGTCAGTTGGCAAGGATGTGTTCACAGTTGCCATCAATCCTCTTACCTACCTCATAAGTTATTGATGTTTGTGTATAAGATTGATACTTGTGTGTCCAGTGTGTGTGTGACAAGATTGATGTTTGTGTGTCTAGTGTATGTGTGAGACAAGATTGATGTTTGTGTGTTCAGCATGTGTGTGAGACAAGATTGATGTTCGGGTCTCCAGTGTGTGTGTGTGTGACATGTTCGTGTGACAAGATTGATGTTTATGTGTCCAACAAGATTGATGTTTGTGTGCCCAGTGTGTGTGACAAGATTGATGTTTGGATATCCAGTGTGAGACATGATTGATGTTTGTGTATTCAGCATCTGTGACAAGATTGATGTTTGTGTGTCTAGTGTATGTGTGAGACAAGATTGATGTTTGTGTGTTCAGCATGTGTGTGAGACAAGATTGATGTTCGGGTCTCCAGTGTGTGTGTGTGACATGTTCGTGTGACAAGATTGATGTTTATGTGTCCAACAAGATTGATGTTTGTGTGCCCAGTGTGTGTGACAAGATTGATGTTTGGATATCCAGTGTGAGACAAGATTGATGTTTGTGTATTCAGCATCTGTGACAAGATTGATGTTTGTGTGTCCAGGTGTCAACAGTGGGCCAGTCATCGCTGGTGTCATCGGAGCTAGAAAGCCTCAGTATGATATCTGGGGTGACACGGTCAACGTGGCCAGCAGGATGGATAGTTCTGGTCTGCCAGGAAGGATACAAGTAAGTAGTGCTCATGTTCAGCATGACAACATGGCAAACCACTTTTGTAACATGTAACTTTATATTGGCTTGTAATTGATTTACCTTAACAACTCTGTATTCAATTTTCTCCACTATTTCCAATTCCAAATGCGGTCTCGTCTAACCTGCTTCGTCAGCGTCGGTTATTGTTGAGAGCCGTGGTTTTTGTGGGTTTATTCACCTTAATTCTTGTCTTGTGAGTCCTATCTCGGACTGGTTATGTAGCGTTTGTGTCTGTGACGTCAGCGGGGGGGGGGGGGGGGGCCTCGGTCGGCGGCTATCCTTTGTGCTCGTCTGTTCTTGTGGTTTTGTTTGTTTGTGTAGGCTCTTGGCTGCAGTCCGTATAAGGACTTTTTATTTGGTCTTTTTGTCTCCTTTTTTTGTGTATTTTCTGTAGTAGCTTTTCGAAGTTTTCATTTTCCTACTTGCGCCTGTTTTCACTGTCGCGTTTGAGTATTTGCTGCCTTAAGTTTTCTTCCTCCGTGGTCAGCCATGGGATGATTTTACCATCATCTATATAGTACTCGAAGTCGTAGTGTAAGACTGGGTATGCCATCGGTTTCCCCCAGAGTTTCTTAGGCTTCTTCTTTTCTTTTTCTTCCCAGCGCCTTCTGAATTCCTCGGGCTTGAGTTCCTCCTTGCTAACTGGGTATTCTGTGCCTCCTTCAGAGATCCGACGGGATATTGTTTCCCTCTTGGGTGTTGTAGTTGGGCTGCTGGCTTTAGCTTGCGGTTCAGGCTCGGTCTTTTGGTTTTCATCTTGCGGTTTCTCTGTGAGTTCTTGTATGGCTTCTGTTGGTTTGTTTTGAAAGAGTTCCATTTCAGCTCTATGCAATTCTCTTTCTGTCTTGATCATTTGTAGGATTTCTTCGTTCTCCTTCATGCGCTCCATCTCTTGTTTGATTTTTCTCTCATCTCCTTCATTTCAACAAGCAGTATTTCATTGTCACTGGTTTGTGGCGGTGCTAGGAGTAGCTTGATTTGCTTCTTTAGCTCGTCTATTTGGCTTTGCAGTTGGGCTCTTTCCGCTTGTGAGCAACCCATGGCTGTCTCGCACCTCCGCATTGCTTCGTTGTATGGTGTCCTTGTGGTGATGGCAGTCTTCAAGACGTCTGTGTCGTTGCAGGTACGGACAGCCCAATGCTTGCCCAGGCAGTTGGTGCACTTTCTTCTGTTGTTAGGAGCTCGGAAGTCCGTTTCCAGCTTGGCCAGCGGACACTCCTTGAAGGCGTGGTGATCGGCAGATTTATGTCTTATTGCGACACGTAGCTCTGCTGTGGCCGGCCTTCTGACATCTGGAACATTGAGTGATTCTTGGGATGAATCTCTCTGGTTGCTGCATTCTCTAATATGATACTGTGGTTGGCATTTCGCTGCCCTCCAATGTCACCACTGCCAAGGTTGTAGGTATCTTGGAGTAGGTGAGGAGCCGCTCCACCTTCAAAAATCGGATGTGAAGATTCTCTTCTCGTACCTGCTTCAGGATTTCTTCGTTTGTCAGCTCCACTGGTATCCGCTTGACAACCCATCGGACTGTTTTTTCTTATCTGCCGTCTTGGTTCTTGACTGTATTGGGCTGTCAATCCTCTCCCTCATGGTAGCTTCAGTAATAGCTGTGGTATCAGGCTCTTTGATGCAGCTAGAAGGTAGGATTTCCACGTTGTTCTTCTTGTTGCCGGCTCCCACGCTGCACATTTTGGCCGCAGCGTGTTTCTTGTTGTTGGACTTCCCACGTGACATTTTCCCGCGTATCAGGCTTCTTGACAGAATAATGAAAAATGAACTACTAATCGTTCCCATCGCTAAGTTCTCCCGGTCTTCCCTATCAGTATGACTCTTTGCTGGCTGTTGAACAAGGGGACAGAGCACGTATGGGAATGTCCTGAGTGCAGTGATGTCGGTTCTTAACTCAACGTTTCTCCATTAATTCAAGAATCAAAAGTACATTCTCTCCACTAATATGAGTATCAATGCATTAAGTCTGTGTGACTATGAAACAATTGGAATCTGGGTTGAGTAGGAAATACCAAGAGTGTGTGGCTTTGAAACACTTGTAGTCTGTGTGGATATGAAAGACATGAACAGCCAGTATATAACATATTGAACATTGTCTACTTGCACAGGTCCCAGAAGACACAGCAACTGTGCTTGCCAAGTATGGTTACTCTGTAGAATATCGAGGTCTTACAAAAGTCAAAGGAAAAGAGCCAATGAAAACATTCTTCCTGTATGCCAGACATGAAGGTACACAAGTGTAGCCGCCACACGTACGACAGAGATGAAGGTACACACGTCTAGCCACCACATCTAACCAGCACATGTATGCCAGACATGAATGTACACAAGTCTTACAGCCACATGTACGACAGAGATGAAGGTACACAAATCTAGCCGCCACATGTACGACAGAGATGAAGGTACACCCGTCTAACCAGCACATGTATGCCAGACATGAATGTACACAAGTCTTACCGCCACATGTACAACAGAGATGAAGGTACACAAATCTAGCCGCCACATGTATGCCAGACAAGAATATATACGTCTAGCCGCCACATGTAAAACAGAGATGAAGGTACACACCTAACTGGCACCTGTATGCCAAACATGAAGGTACATATCTAACTGCCGCCTGCATAATTGAGAATGTACGCAAGTCCAACAGGCACTGGCCCAACATTACAACCACACATCCTAAATATGAGACCCACCCCCTGTTGTTTTGACAGAAGCTTCAACACTGGTGCCATTCTTGTCTTTCAAAAATGCTTGCTATTGAGAATTTCTATGCCATGTTATTTATTTGTGGGTGTTTGAGAATCATGTTTGCTTGTCCCAGATATTCAATGTGTATGTTATATTTTCTGTGTGTGTGCTATTAATCTTACACTGTACATAGATCATACCATGGAAAGCTCAGTTTTGCTTTAAATAAAATTTACCCAAACATAATCCATTAACAGGAATCATTCTGCTTACCTCCCTTATATGTGCACACATATGCTAGTTAAGTATGTATCTGTGTAGTTACATATGTTTACATGTATATATTTAGTTATATTCAGATATTATGCAACTTCTCACGTGTAAACTGTACTCTTTGCTCAATGCACATACAACTGTTGACTGCTAAATGGATTGTACCAAATATAAGGCAGGCCTATGTGCTCAGTTCTGAACCCTTTGAGAATAAAAGTGTTTGTAATCTTTCTTCCCGTGCTCAAATATGTGTTATTTCGTTGCTAATAGATTATTGGTTATCTCTAGGAGTTTGTGCGCGAGGTGTCAGCCCTCCACCAAATGTGCATGCATTTTCTTGTCCTAAAATGAATTTTGTCTGATACATTATTACTGTCTACGGTCACCAGCATAGAAGGATGGCACGTAACGTAGTACTGCACAAGATGGTGGAGCAGTAGCCCGATAGTGGCAGCATTTCAAAGCTGGACATGCTGCAGGTCTCTGACCACCAATGTTCAATTCTGTATTTTTATCCTAACAAGTCTTAGTTGCTTAATATTTTCCCTCCCAACAGTTGTATTTGTATCCAAACAACACGCAGGTTACTGTAAGTTTCTTTTTATATTGTTGTGTGTTTCTGCCTGTGTATTCCATTGTACTACACACAACAGCATAGGCACTCATATCCCTACACAGATCTTGGTCTTCTGGATGTATTCTACCACTAACAGCCACCAAGCATATTTCTCCCGGGCTGTCCCTTGATCTTGCAGGTCATTATAATGTTCTCCAGTGACAACGTTCATCTCTCCTACAGGTGTATATCACGTCCCACTATGACGAGCAATGGCAACTACTACGACAATCCAAGCTACTTGCAACATTCACAGCCACACACCTCTGGCCCCTCTTTTCACTTTGTCTGTACATTCCAAGACTATTTTTATCCCAACAATTATGTAATTCTTTCTATTTTGCCACAACAGCCGTTGGTTACTGATCTGTCCATCTGAGGCAGTTGGTAAGTACAGCACTAAATGTGTGGACATGAAGAATGGAAATGCTACAAAAGTATACATGGTATGGAGCAGGAGAATGGTTTGAATGGAGATGCCTGCAGGTAACAGATGCATCTAAAGACTGAACCAAGGTGTGAGATATGGGTGACATGTACACTCCTCATGGTATATTTTGTACTTAACATGAGCTCTTGAAAATTCATCATAGACTGATGGAAGAAAGGCATCTCAAGACAATAGACCAAAGGGGAAAACAATGTAAAAACATTTAAAACAATGGAGGCCAGAAAAGTGAACAAAGAGCATTAATGTAAAATTTTTATTTTTTCCATTCAGAAGAAATAGAAGCAAGTTTTCTTTCAGATGATCAAATGTTTAACATTTCCCCATTCACCACAGAAAACGTACAAGTATATCTATGGATGGCTGGCAATCTAACAATGGACAATGACATCACTCAGGTCAAACAGCACATAATCTTAAAAAGACTGTCACACAACCATTGTTTGAAGCTCAAGTACAAAGATGCTCAGGTTTTGTAAGATCACAAGATGAGTGCCAGCAGCTGCCCTGACAACACATAAAGACATCAAACAGTCACAGCAATACACGTCAGCCATGGTCACATGACTATTCTTGGATGCTGCGTAGGAAGGAGACCAAATCGTTTCTTGATGATGATTCTGTGTCGAGAATACTTGTCCTCAGGAGAAAATCTGGCAGGATGTGCTGACACAGTTGGTTTGTCTTCTGGGTCAGTTTTCTGTGTAAGAAAAGAGAAATTTCAAGTTTACAAATATAATTGTTGGAAGATTAGAAACCTAAATGTAAAAAATAAGAAAAATGGGGAAATTTTAAGGAACACTAATTTTATTTTATGTACCTCAGAAGAATGAACAATTCAGGGAGAGCTGAAAAGCAATGGTTCCACTGTCAAGATGCCCTGCTGTTGCCAAGCAATCAATCAGGTGCCACCATTAAAGGCTGGCTGTGATAAGATTTCAGTTGTCTCATGCACTTGTATACCCCGACAGGCCTACTCATCCATCTATACTGATGTTTTTGCAAGCGTATTGCCTACCTCTGGGATGTTTTCGCACTCGTATTGTCTACCCCTCGCCCCCGGTCACCTGTGAAAATCTTTTCCTTTTCTTAGAATAAAATGCCCATGGACAAAACCACATGCCAACCAAAAATAAGTCAGCAATGAAGAAATTGAAAATGTCACAAGCTTTGAATATTGTGTCTCTACAATCAACGACACCGGTGACTCCTCAAAAGAAGATTGAGACTGGACAAGCAGACGCAATGCACAGTTTAAACAGTACTTAGAATCCATGGCACAGTAGTGGCAAGCATTTAATCATCAAGTGCCTTCCTGACTGGCATGGCTTATCATGCTTTTCCACAACCTGTTACCTCAAATAGCACATATATAAACACTAAGTGGCACAAGAAAAGGCTGTGAAGTGTCATTGTCCCCTTCTCTTTCTCCATTTGTCACATGTTTCAGTTTTTGCTTCCCATCAACTGATCAAAATATTAAGACCGCCCTTTTGTTTATATTTATAATATAAGCTGTCTTTAGCTGGCTCTGCTGTGATTTGGAAGCAGACTGCCGTGCGCTAGTACATACAATGGTATAATAGTACCAGTCATCTAGAAAGCTGAACGCAAACTCTCCAAGAAAATCACGAACAGCCCAAAAGAATGCCTGTGTTGACACCATGCAAATGATGTGTATCTAAGTAAGTTGTCTTTGTGCCTTAGCCTCTTTCAAACCATTAGTAGAGAAACATAATACATACAATGGTGATATCCACACTGGCTGACTGCAAAATCTTTCAAACCATTTATAGAGAAACATAATAAATACAATGGTGATCTCTGCACTGGTTGGTAAACAGACCCTGCAAGACAGCTGAAGGGTGAGGTTATGTATAGCCTTTTACCCACTGACCAACTATCTCGCTTCCTCTAAATGACCACCACTAAGTTGGGAAACTGATGCTCAACATAATGGCATCCCACCTGTATTTAGTCCACTACCTGCTTGTAGTGTCCAGAGGTAGTACAGGCTAGTGACCCTACGTAAACATTTGAAGTAACATTTTGAGAAGATTTGTGACAGGACCATTCCACAATCACTAAAGAGTGACCAGGGCTATTCAACTTAAACATTTCAGAAGAGCTCTTAGAATATGAACCAGGTAGGAAAAAAATTCTGACATCCTACAAAATGTGAAAATTGATGAAAACATGTATGGGTCATACAAATCACCAGGATAGTAAAGACTAGCCAACAACGGTACAGATTGCCGCATTTTAACGGAAATATATTTGCGGTTTTGTTCGGCAACTATTATTTGTGCCACCTATTTAAGTTAGAGTACACGTGATGTTAAATTTCCCGAATATTTCAAGTTCGCATTAAAAAAGGGACTGATTACTTTATATAGTTTCCCCCTCCTCGGTTTACGTGTGTACATCTCGTGTTTCTGAAATACATTTCCTGCACAGAGATATAGAGTGACTTTTTCAGACGCAAGTAGGCACGTTTTATGTAGACGTATTTGTTTGTTCTAGTATGTGTTCTTAGATATATCATCCATTTTTATGTAAATCTTGTCATTTTCGACTATTAAAGTTGGGAGGTTTATCCCGAACTAATATTATGAAAATTGCATGCTCTGATGTGATATTTCAATGGCCGGAAATAGCCGTTTCCTTGTCAGCAATGACTTTAATATTGTTATGAAATATTCACAGCGATTTGCATGCCAATGAATGCATGATTGCATTCAACGTCAAATTTAGTATTTGTGTATAAATTTTCATCACTCTGCATGGGCTGGATCAGTGATAATTTTTCATCTTTCCAACAGAACATCTGTCAAAATGCATCTATCTACGCTGGCTGACAAGAGTCACAAGACTCGCCGCGTGCAGTCTGACACACAGATTATGTGAAGATTTATATAGCTGTGTGCGTGGTGTAAATATAAACCGACAGTTACTTTTCCTTTGTGTTAATCTCCCTTGGTGACAGTGTAAACCATAGCTGTGTGAGTGTGTAGGTAGGGTCACAAAAAGCGAAAGGTCAAAATCGTTTTTCTTCTATATGTCCCTTTTAAAATATAAACTTACACACAAACAATATCTCGGCTTAAAATTGACCTACAGACTTGAATAAGGTACCGTTGGATTTGTTTTTTCAAGAGCCATCCAACTATGCAGGCTATATAATTAAAAAGCAATTTAGAAAAAGTTACACTAAAGCGGCTAGTAAAGACCATGCACGCTTTCGGCATCATTCATTCAAATATTACGTAACTATAACAAATGTCATCTTGGTTTCTGCAGAATAGGTTAGTATAATATTCTGTGCATATCAATTGGCTAAAATTATCTTTTATTTTAAATAAATTCTATTATTTGGTACACGGCAAGTATTTTATTATCTAGAGGTTGATCAGTTACGAGGGTAAGTTATAAGTAAGTCACAAATGGCTGTAGAAAAATAACTAAATATGATAGCTTGAAACCAGTTTATTTGTATACATACATTGTCCCTTTATTTCTCAACATAATTTCCACCAACATTGACGCACTTACCCCATCAGTTCTCCCAAACCGACTGCATAGATCTGCGTGTCCTGTTCTCATTTGTCTGCCATCCCACAGAACTGTATGACTTATTGACTCGCCCTCGTAACTTTTTCTACCCAACTATGCACCGCTTTACTGGAAATCACTATGGGCTAAGTCCACTGAAAACGAACCTTGGCTGAAGACACCGAAGATGAATGTGAAGTGAAAACGTGGTTTAGAAAACAGAGCACGCAGTTCTATGCGGTCGGTTTGGGAGAAATGATAAAACTATGGGATAAGTTCATCAATCTTGGTGGAAATTATGTTGAGAAGTAAAGGGACAATGTATGTATACAAATAAACTGGTTTCAAGTTGTTATCACATTTAGTTATTTTTATACAGCCATTGTTGACTGACTTATTTACTCACCCTCGTAATATTAACATGTTTTTACACGGATTTTTGAATTCTGTATTCATTTTTTTTACATATATTCGGAGTTTCATCGCTTATATTGCTTTATGTGGCAGAAAAATATTTCTGCAGAGATGTTCCAATATTTTGAATGGAAATTCAAAATGGCGGCTGCATGCTTATCAATCGGACTAGGTAGCACATAGTCATACTTTTATGCTCAAAATGTGCAATTTGAACTACTAAAGTTTAAAGATTAATAATAATTTATTTGTATGCTTTTACTATTTTTTTTATCATTCAACATGACTGAACATATATTTGAAGTCAAGTTTTTATATGTCTTTGACATATTTGAAACAATCTTGCATGGCGACATCATGCCTGATTATTTTTTAAGACTAAACTTTTAAATCTTTCTGTTGCATTACTTTGATCATATTGCGGTACCTTATTGAAACGTGTATGTCATTTCTAAGCAGAGATATTTGGCCACAATGGAGAGTTGCAAAATCCCCCCAAAAAATTGTGTTCAAGATCCCGACACTCAAATGTGAATATCTCCACTTAGAAATGACATCAGGCATCATTGAGGTACAGTTGGATTTGGTTTTTCAAGACCTATCTATATGTGGGGTCTCAGTAAATAACTTGAAAATGATTATCAAACCTGCTAGTTATAGACAGGTTCTAAGAATATCTTGGATACAGAAAAGAACAAATGCATCCATATGACATAGTTGAATATTGAAGAAGACTGACTACTAAAGATGATAAAACAAAGAAAATTGAAATACTGTGATCACTTCAAATGTCATGAAAGTTTGGAGAGAACAATCATGGAGGGGTACATGAATTAGGAGGTTCCATCATGATTTTCAATTTGAGTATTTATTAATGAGACCACCACAGTAGATAGGCCTTGAAAAACTCAATCTAATGGTACCTCAATTATGCTTGGATGACAATCCTGAGGAGATATTCACATCTGAGTCTCAAAATCTCGATATACTATTCATACTTTGTAGCTGAAAAAAGTGGGTCCATGTTGACTCACCACTTCCGGCCCAACATGATTGTCTCAGACAGGCCATTGACGGATGTGAAATCCGACTTGCATCCATATGTTCTGTCATGTTAAATCAAATAAATTATTAATCATCTTTAAACTTGTATTTTCTTTAACTTTAGTAGTTCAGATTTCACGATGTGAGCTGATTCCGAAAGATAATCACGTCGACCACCATCTTGAGTTTCCACTCGCATGCCAGGAGATAATTCGTTTCTACCACTGGTCCTTGACGGTCCGCGATGAAACTTTCCAAATTTATGTAGAAATGGATGCATAATTTGAAAATGTACCTAAAATTAACCTACGACTTCTATGACATGCGCTAAAAACTAAAGTTACTTACTTTGTGGAAGCAATTCAATTTATTCAAAAGGTCACAATAATTTCAAGCAATCGCTGAGCATGGAATATTAAGCTAACCTTTTCTGCACAACCTTAGATGACTGCTATTGTCACATGCTGTTTTAATGAATGAATGACGTAAGCATGAATGGTCTTTACAGCAGCCATTTTTGGTGACACAATGAAACAGGCTGGGGTGGTGCAGTATATCAACTTCCGTTTTCAGTTCGGGTAGTGGCACGATTGAACCTACATTGGCACCTTTTCGTCTTGACAGACGATAGTTCTGTACATTGTGCTTCAAAAAGGCTTAATAACTATGACCCATGGCGGTGGCGAGTGTGGCTGATAAGGCCAATTTGTGCTGCAAATATTTGTCCACAGTGGATGCATGTGAAAACAAACATGGTCATTTCCACCATCATACGTCTCTCATGCTCTGTGTGTGCTTTATCTGCAATCATTTTCTCCTTAGTCTTTATTCCATTTCTGATAGTTGCCCTCCATGCAACACGTTCAGATGCGACTTGCTCCCAATGTGCATTATCAATGCCTGTATCAATCATGTCCCGCTTACACACATCTTTGTATCGCAGTAGAGGCCGACCCTGAAATCTCCTACCCATCTCAGATGGCAAAGTCTAATGGTACCTCAATTATGCTTGGATGTCAATTATGAGCGTAGATATTTACATCTGAGTGTCAAAATCTTGATACAGATTTCGCCATTACTATTCCTAAACTTTGAGACTGGAGAATCGTGTCCATTGTTATTGCCACTTCCGGCCCAATTGGTTGTCTTAGACTGGCCGCTGACGGATATTAAATCCGACTTCATCCATATGATCAGTCAGTTTAAATGATAAAAAATAGTACAAGTATACAAATAAATTATTAATAATCTTTAAACTTGTATTATTTTTAACTTTAGTAGTTTTAATTGCATGTTTGAGCGTTAAACAGTTCCAGACCGGCAGGCGCCATCTTGGAGTTCCATTGACAAAGATTTTTTTTTTTAACGACATTTCAAGCTATTTAAGCAATGAAACTCTCTAAATATATGTAAAAATGGGTGAATAATTCAAATATCCATCTAAGAGTAATTAAAAATTAAGAAAACAAGCTTTAAAATATAAAAGTACTTACTTTTTGTCAAATAATTATGTTTATTTAAAAGGTCATGATAATTTAAACCAATCGCCGTGCACGGAATACTAGGCTAACCTTTCCTGGAAAACCCCAGATGACGTATGTTGTTGCCATGTGATGAAATGAATGAATGAATGACATCGAAAGAATGCATGGTAATACTTAGATAGCGACTTCCGGGACAGTTTTTTTGGGCGGGATGACACCGTACATGATGTTTGTTTTTACTTCGGGTAATGTGGCACGATGGAACACGCTACATCTGTAATTCGCCAAGATGTCCTATGGTATTCTACCATCATCCATCCTCCTAACATGTCCTATCATCTAAGCCTACGAAGACTGAGCAAGGAACACACCGTCACACAACCTGATCTTTCCTATACTTCAGTATTTGTGATTTTATCTTGCCACTTAATACCAAGCATTCTTCACAGACACCGCATATGAAAGCTGTTTAAACGTTTCTCTTGTTGTGAGTAAGTTGCCCAGGTTTCTCTGCCATAAAGAAGAGTACTAAGGACACAGGCTTGGCAGACGAGGACTTTTGTCTTAGCAGTAAGCTTCCTGTTCTCCCAGACTTTTTCTTAACCTGTTCATTGTTGTTGCTGCCTTACCAATCCTGATTAAAGTGATTTCCTGATCTAGAGATAATTTACTATTTACCCCTGATCCTAGATATGTGAAATGGTCTATTATCTCCAGTTCGACGTCATCAATAAAGACTGGTGGTACCCCATGTTCACCTTGTGACATAATCTGTGTCTTCTTTTTGTTAATTGTTAAACAAAATTCAGAACAAGCATTGGAGAATGCAGATAGTTGATGTTGTAATTCTTCCTCAGGGTGGGTCATAAAGTAGAAGTGAAAAGTATATCCTAAAGAGGGTGGAGGGGTAGTACACAACCTTGCTTAACTCTACTCTTGATTTCAAACTCTTCCGAAATTGCACCATCCAACTTGATTATACCCTTCATGCCTGGGTGGAATGATTCCGCAATGGACAGAAGCGTTGGTGGGCAACCAGTCTTCTTTAGTGCTTTGAACAGACCCCCACAACTGACCAAATCAAATGCCTTTGCCCCGGGAAGGTTAGCCTAGTCAACAAATGCCCGCAGAAGTTGCATATGTCAGCCTAACGGCGCAAGAACGCAGCTCTACTGTAAACAGGCACAATGCAATCACATCCGGAAAAAAACTCTGGATGAACAAAGAAGAAGAATGCCTTTGTGAGGTCAATGAAGGCACTAAACAGTGGCAGATGTTGTTCCCTGCATTTATCCCATAACAATGTCCTGAAATCTTCTCGGTTATAGGCAAGATGTCCACATCCTGCACCCATCTTCTTTCTCTTTGGCCTTCCTCGTGTGTTGGGAATTGTTATGGGAGCCAAGTTCTGCAAGAGACATGCTACTGAATGAATTAATTTGTAAAATAACCCATAGTCATAGTGCAACTATTGGTTGGACAATTCCCAACCCAAACCCACGCCACAGAACTGACGTTAACATTACTATATAAAATATACTAATACACATAAAATAAAGTATTCCTTTCAGCGCCACAAGACAAAGACATGTGCAACAATTACGAATTACGCTGTTGAAAGTTTCAATTAAACCAAAACAGTAAACACCATGTGGTGGGGAAGCAGTGTAAAATACAAACACATAATAAATTAGAAGAATCGGTCAACTCTATAAACCCGGTGAACTAAATTATGAAATTACCTTTAATGTGTAGACTCGATCGCCCTCCAGATTCATGTAGTACATGAGTAACAACGACATGGTGAACAGAAAAAATAGAACCAAGGTTCTAGAAATATTTTGTTGTTAGCGTTTCCTCGGAATTGCCAACAGTTGACAGTTATCGTTTGCCCGTCTCGATCACGCCGAAGTGGAAAACGAACAATCTAAGAACTGGACGTTTCTGTCCTCTATGTGACTGATGTTTTATTCCGATCTTGGCTAATACTTGTTGCCCAGTTTCCGAACCTGCTCAAAAGTGTTCCGGTTATGTGGGTGACGTCACTGGTTTTGGCGCTGGCACGTGTGTAGCAACAATGGCGGATCAAAGCGAGACGCTGAGCAAAAAGTAAGATTGTTGTCAACAGATTACGAGTACAGTACATAATAACCATTGTTGTGTAAAATAAACAACTGCATAATTTGCCATAATTCAAGGGATCGTGTGATTTATGGGTAAAATGTGGGGTTTCTTAGAATGATTGTACATTCTTTGTTCGTATACAAGTTGGAACCGGTTGAAAATGTTACAATCAAATCATTGTAACAATGCCAACAGAACAGCAGCTTTTCAAGTCCCAGAGTTGATATACAAAATTATGTTTTAGTAATAGATATATGGCTTATGAACAGCTGAGTAATAAACAAAATAATTAATAAAATATAGGTGTTGAGCAACGCTATTTATTCATTCCTTTAACGGGAGAGTTAGAATTAGTTGCCAGTGGTTACATCATTCTTTCTGCATCCAATCCAATCTTATTTATATTTGTTCTGCCTAAGTCAAATTAACTCTTGATCTGCAATCGATATACAGTAAGGTAATTAAGGACAAGATCAATATAAATCCATTTTTTCCTATTTGGTCTGTATAGGGCACCCTGTTACACACACACACATTGTTATTTTAAGGACATTTTCTGGTACCCATTTTTATGCTAAGCCAACCTTGGGAACTCTGGTCAATTTTCATAAATCCTGCTCAATGGGAATTCAAGATGTTTCCACTGGGCTGCAGATATACTATAATAATTGTGTGATGACTTGTTTGGCAAGAATTGAAAGGTCATCTCTGTACATTGTTTAAAGTGAACGAAAGAAGAAGAATGTACATTGTTTAGACCACTGTGACACCACACCCCCCCCCCCAATTTTGTCCCTTTTTGTGTTGTTGGATGTGACATTAATTCTCCCATATTGTGTTTTTGGATGTGCCATTGTTTGTTTCTTCCTTGTGTTGTTGGGTGTGCCATTGTTTCTTCCTTCTTGTGTTGTTGGGTGTGCCATTGAATTCTCTCTCCCGTCATATGTTGTGTGTGACATTGTTTCAAGAAATTGACATTTTGTGAACATGAATGAGTGATGGGACAAAGGAGCTGACTGTCTTCTTCTTTGTCCTGACAGGAGCCGTCACGGTGATCCTAATCAAGGTGGAGAAGAAGACAGAAAGCTCTGACTGTTTCTGGCCACATTCATCATCACAAGACTGTCCTGACAGGAGCCGTCACGGTGATCCTAATCAAGGTGGAGGAGACAGAAAGCTCTGACTGTTGTTGTCTGGCCACATTCATCATCACAAGGCTTCACTAGAGATTAAAGCCACCAGATTTCCTGAACATTCAATAAATGACAATGCAGAACTTGACATTTGTGGGGACGTTTTTTGGCAGGCGGAGTGTGGTTCTTTCACAACTGAAATGTGTGATTTCCCTAGCACGCCAACAGAAATGTCATATGTTTACACAACCTGTTGTGTATTTTCACAGCACACAGCTCACATGCAAAACAGTGTAATTGATTTTGTTCCTTATTTGGCCTTTGTTGTTCTTTTGGCCCAGTTTACTGTTTGATAAATATCTTCACTTTGACCTGGGTTCGAATGAGTGCTGTGTTTGCCAACTTGTGTTGAACAGACTGCATTACACAAATTTTTTATTTTTTTTTTTTTAATTAATTGATTTTTTTGTGTGTAGACTTGATTTTAATGAGATCATCTATGCTGAAGAGTGTTAAATGCTTGTAAGACATTATAGCAGATTTTGGAATGCTATGAACCTTGATTTTCACAGTTGAATTGGATGGCAAGTGTTATTAGCACCTTGCCGTCTTGACAAACGATAGTTTGTTACATTGTGCTTCAAAAAGGCTTAATAACCACAACCCATGGCGGTAGCAAATGTTACTGAGAGGCCAATTTGAGCTGTAAATGTTCGTCCACAGTGGATGCATGTGAACACATGGTCATTTGCACCATCTTGCGTAAGATGGAGGGGCAAGTAGCTAATTTTAAGTAGCTACTCCCTTATTACTTCACAAAGTTTGAATTCTGGAGGTAATTGTAGGATGGTGCTGTTTGGATTGTGTTTCTCTTATAAAAGCAGTTGCTCCATATGGCTGTGGGTACTCATGTCCAGAGGTAGCAAAAAAAAACAGATTCAGGAGCCTGCTCCTTTTTCTCAGCAATAAGCTTTTTTTTTTTTTCAAGTGTAACAATTGAAAATTTATTCACCGGGTAATTTCCAGGTGCCATGGCAACCAGTGCTCTGATTTTTCTACCCTGCTTATTTATGTACTTGCATGTAAAATTATTTGTGGTGCATATTTTCAAAGGTTTTACCAACTTTCCCCAGTGAACTCAAACGGCGGCTAAAGGCTGAGCGCCAGGCACAGAAGAAAGCAGAAAAGGCTGCAGCACAAGAGACGGCTGTAGACAGTTCTCCAGTTACAAAAGAGAAAAGTGAAGAAGATGAAGAGATTGATCCAACGGTGAGGGATCTGTTATCTTCCTAGTGATTCTCAGCGTTCCATCTGCAGATTTGGTGTGGACTCATTCGTCTTGCTTGTGTATCCGGTGGCATGCCCACCAAGTGGCAGCCTTCTGTAGAGGAGTGAAGCAGTCTGTTAGTGTCAGCTTGTTATCTGCTAATTCCAACATTTACTTCTTGCTAAACTGACTAGTTTGTGCTAACTCATTCACTAAGTGCATATTCACTTTAAAATAACAAATCACATATAGTATCAGTCATTTTGATGTTGTAGTGTCGGGCCTGCATATTTCAGTGGCCAAATAGGACATTTAGGCCGATGTCTGGGTATGCCATCAGCCATGATCGCTTCCCCAAGAGAGATGTGCTCACCCTGGTTAGGCAGCACACTGCATGTTGTGTGTTGAAATGAGCTGCATGTACTGGCTTGGGTTGACCTTTTTATCTACATTCTGCCACATTTATTGGCACCTGGGAAATGACACACTCCAGCCTTTTTGTCTGCGCATGAGATTTGGGATTGGAAGCCATACCTGGCTGGTGGTATGATATGAGTGTGTTAGCTGGAAGTGTACTGAATGTACACATGGCCAGAAGCTACTTATTGCACTCAATAAACGACACTAAATTAAATACTCGGTCGCATCTAACCTTTCCTGTTTAGAAAGAACAGTTGTGGAAGGTGTGCCTGGGAGACGAGACAGTGGCCTGCCAGCGTGACGGCTGGCACAGGACATCCATGAGGTGGGGGAACTGAACAGGTGCTGGTGTCTCCCTTTTTGTGGCTGTTATTCCCTTTGAGTATACTTTAATTTCTGCTTGAAAGTATTTGTATAAACACAGTCTCTGTTGTATTTGAACAGGAGTACTTCAAGATGCGGTCTCGAGCCATCGCAGGTCTCAAGGAGAAGGGCGAAAACCCATATCCACACAAGTACCATGTTGAGTCATCGTTGACGGAGTTCATTGAGAGATTTGAGAATATAGAGGCTGGCAACATTTTGGAGCATGAGGTCACTGTTGCAGGTCAGCTGGCTGTGGGCAGTGTTGTCACTTGAGTTGTGATATGTGTTTGTTTGGGGTGGGGGGAGCGTTAGAGAGAATCTCATAATAGTTGGGGTGTGAAACCTAGGGTCACAATTGGTGGACTGGTGCTCTAATTGCTATATGACCACAACTGTAAGTGTTATTGTTCACTAATGTACAGAGAATAAACCATTGGCTAGGTTTCCTGGAATGTTCTGTCCCCTTCCTCAAGCTCAGACACGGGGTATCGGTTGTTGACTGTGAGTTCAGTGGTTGTGACAGTCATTGCTTGTGTGGGGTTGTGACAGTCATTGCTTGTGTCAGTTCAGTGATTGTTACAGACATTGTGTCAGTTCAGTGATTGTGACATTATATACCCATCCATGGCACAAGTACATTGAGCTATGTTTTGACAGGTCTCCATCTTCAAGTTATCACTAACACACACAATATCAGAATCCATACATCTCATCGAAATAGTCCAATTGTCTTCATATGGGGATGAGGCTATTTCCCTTCAATAGTTGTAGCTATTTTGGTCAATATTTAAAAATTGGGTTTTTACTTATGAAATCATACCAGATAGATAGAGCTTGACGAGACGAATCCAACGGTATCTCAACGAAGACTGTACGTTGATTCTAAGCGGAGTTATGAATTATATGGTGACGTAATTTAATACCAGGAAGTCCAATGAAGAATTAACTGATAAGTCAGGATTTATCGCGTCCCTAAGATTGGAAACTTGAGAAATTCTGCCTTCTATTAACGTGGCTTGTTTATTTTTAAACGGACAACATTGTGCCATATATCATTGCGTCCGGGGCGGCGAGGCCTAACTTGATGTATTATTTATTTTTTTTATAGGATGTGCCCTGACCTAATTAACAATTTAAAATGGCCGCAAACTGTTTATTATTTGCCTTCTATTAACGTGGCTTGTTTATTTTTAAACGGACAACATTGTGCCATATATCATTGCGTCCGGGGCGGCGAGGCCTAACTTGACGTATTATTTATTTTTTTTTATAGGATGTGCCCTGACCTAATTAACAATTTAAAATGGCCGCAAACTGTTTATTATTTGCCTTCTATTAACGTGGCTTGTTTATTTTTAAACGGACAACATTGTGCCATATATCATTGCGTCCGGGGCGGCGAGGCCTAACTTGACGTATTATTTATTTTTTTTTATAGGATGTGCCCTGACCTAATTAACAATTTAAAATGGCCGCAAACTGTTTATTATTTGCCTTCTATTAACGTGGCTTGTTTATTTTTAAACGGACAACATTGTGCCATATATCATTGCGTCCGGGGCAGCGAGGCCTAACTTGACGTATTATTTATTTTTTTTTATAGGATGTGCCCTGACCTAATTAACAATTTAAAATGGCCGCAAACTGTTTATTATTTGCCTTCTATTAACGTGGCTTGTTTATTTTTAAACGGACAACATTGTGCCATATATCATTGCGTCCGGGGCTGCGAGGCCTACTTTGAAGTATTTTTCTTTTTTTCGATATGATTTGCCGTGACCTAATTAATAATTTAAAATGGCCGCTCTTGTTATTTGTAAACGGACAATGTTGTGCCATATATCATTGCGTCCGGGGCGGCGAGGCCTAACTTGACGTATTATTCATTTTTTTTAATAGGATGTGCCCTGACCTAATTAACAATTTAAAATGGCTTCACACCTTGTTTACCTCCAAACAAAATTAAAATGTACATACATTTCCATGATCTGGCTGTTCGCTGCTACCTGTTGCAGGTCTTGGATGTTTACTTGGACGTTCAATGAGTCTTCTCTGATGATGGTCTACGCAGGGTCTCACTTGAACTGAAAAATATAAATCATAAAATACCCTAGAAATAGATATATACATATAGCACAATACACAAGAATATTGATTATGTGGTTGTTTCGTCAATATGGAAGCAGTATACTCGAGTTTCGCCCTCATTTGAGCTCGTCAGTAGTGCACATCCTTGACCGGACCCGGAAACAGTCCCGGATCACGCGTGTGAAGCGGGTGTGTAACCACGCGGCACACACTGGACACACCAAATTATCACAACAGAACATCACAACGCTACCCATCGTAGGCTATGCTCAAGATTGCCCAATCGCCGCGACCGACGTCCGTCAATCGATGGGACCCGAACGATCAGGACTTCTCACTGGCAAGGAACACCAGGCCTCCTAAATCCAGTGAGCAATAATCAATTGATTATGTGGTTGTTTCGGAATTTGAAATTTAAATATTGAGCACAACCCACTACTGGCAACGCCGATCGCATTCTGGTATGAACCTAAGGCCTATCCACGTCAATATGGAAGCACTATACTCGAGTTTCGCCCTCATTTGAGCTCGTCAGTAGTCAATATTCCTGACCGGATCCGGAAACAGTCCCGGATCACGCATGTGAAGCAGGTGTGTAACCACGCGGCACACACCAAATTATCACAACAGAACATCACAACGCTACCCATCGTAGCTACTCAATCTTGAGCATAGCCTACGATGGGTAGCGTTGTGATGTTCTGTTGTGATAATTTGGTGTGTGCCGCGTGGTTACACATCCGCTTCACATGCGTGATCCGGGACTGTTTCCGGATCCGGTCAGGGATATGCACTACTGACCAGCTGAAACGAGGGCGAAACTCAAGAATATAAAAAATAACACAAAGTAATCCAGCTTTACAGGAAAAAATTATGAAACGAACAGGACGTTGCTGCGATTACCTTCATCTACAAACAAATACATACATAAAACACAACATATAACCATGGAGAAGACTACAGTGACTACATTAAGGCAAAAAAATGGAATGAGAAGGATAGGAAGCTGAAAAAAATGGGAGCAATGAAGAGAAAATGAAAATTGTACAAGTGTTTTGCTTATCCTCAGAATCCCAATGCATTGTGTTATTGGGGTTGTATAAGATCAGACCACCGGTAATCCACAAAATATGGGTTGGCACAGCAAGATTATACTGTGTGGCACTGATGTGTAACACTCAGGTTATCTCTTGCACGGATGATGGGTATACTGCAGTTGTGTCAACCGCAGCTTCTCTCGTTGCTGCTCAGTGCAAGACATAAAGAACAGATAGGTGTGAATGAGAGCCAGCACGGATGATGGATATACTGCAGTTGTGTCAACTGCAGCTTCTCTCGTTGCTGCTCAGTGCAAGACATAAAGAACAGATAGGTGTGAATGAGAGCCAGCACGGATGATGGATATACTGCAGTTGTGTCAACTGCAGCTTCTCTCGTTGCTGCTCAGTGCAAGACATAAAGAACAGATAGGTGTGAATGAGAGCCAGCACGGATGATGGATATACTGCAGTTGTGTCAACTGCAGCTTCTCTCGTTGCTGCTCAGTGCAAGACATAAAGAACAGATAGGTGTGAATGAGAGCCAGCACGGATGATGGATATACTGCAGTTGTGTCAACTGCAGCTTCTCTCGTTGCTGCTCAGTGCAAGACATAAAGAACAGCACGGTTGATTGATATACCATCATATCCAGGTGCAAACATCATTGCTCTTTAATATTCGTTCACTTTGGCCAACCCATCCACTGAAACAACCCACTCATGGTTTGTACGGACATCCACCTGATCACTTCTTCTTAGCCTTCACTCTCAGACCACCTTCACAAAATAAGAGACACTCATGTTAGTATCTCAGCCTGGGATTCAGAGATAAGTAGCGAAATCTGTTTGTAAATTTGCATTTTCTCTTCATTGCTGTCATTTCTTCACCCTTTTATTCTTCTCATTCCATTTTTATGCCTTAATGTAGTCACTGGAAGGTCTTCTCCGTGATTACATGTTGTGTTTTGTGTAGGCATGTGTTCACTGATGAAGCTAATCAAAACGTCTGTAACTGTGTTTTTCATGATTCCTTTCTGTAAGCTTCATTACTGTGTTTAATTTTATATTTTTGAGATTTTCACAAAGCACCAAAAAAAAAAAAGAAGAGGCAAGTGAAATATTTCAGCCACATTAAAAACCATGACACATGAAAACCCTACTGGAGGGCAAGCAAGCAAGAGGTAGACAACGATACAAGTAGGAAGATAACATCCAGAGATGGACGTACATCAGCTTGACGGAATGTAGTCAGGATGAGAGACAGACAGCATTGGAGATCCATTGCAGCCAATCTTCATTGTGGAGACAGCAACTGATTGATTTATCGTAGTTCCACTAATTTTATTCAACAAATATATAGAAACTCACCGCAGGAAGGTGTGCACCTGAATTGTTTCATCAGACTGACACATGCCACAATACACCAAGCTGTACTTACCTGTGTATCTATGTAAGTTCTACTGTACAGTACAAAACAATTACAGCACACTGTTCAGTGTATTATTATGCGAGTACACAGATACATTACTGCTACACATGACACTTGTATTCTGTTTAATGTTAGTACTTAAATTACCAGTTCTAATTTAATAAATAAATATAGGTCCGCTAAAGTTTAGTACTATTGTATGGTATGGTCGCCGCCATCTTGAATGTTGTTTTATCAAGGCGGTGTCACGAAATATTTTGTCCTGATCGTGTGCAAACACCTGCAATGTTGAAACTCTTCATATTTATGTAAAATTGAACGGGGGATTCAAATATGCACTAAAAAATGAATTAATCTTTCAGAGTCAGGAGGTATAAGACAAATTACCTTACTAATCGTGAAAAGAACCTAATAATAATATTATTAATATCCACATAAATCGTTTTCTCGGTGTAATATATTCGCGCTTAGCTAGCAGACGCAATGCTAAATATATGAGAATAAGTTCCCCTTTCATCGTACACACTGCTTTCGCTTTTTTTTTGGGTTCTTTTAGCAGTACATGTCCATGCGGAAGTGATCGTTCCATGACGCAGGAAAAAGTTCGCAAAACTACACAAAAAAAAGTGAAGAGCTAAAAAAAGGGCGATAATTCTGAAATAGCTAATAGTTGCAGTATAGAACTTTGCTTCAACACACTAGCTTATAAAATACTTTCTGGTTTTGATGTACCTTGAAGACTAAGGTGGGGAGGGAGAAAACTGGTCTGTCTGTTCATCCATGTAGGCGAGCTCAGCGAGGACGGAAACCTCGCATAGAGCAAAGGGGCAATCGCTTCTGGAGTTAAGCGGTAACTGGCGCTCGTTATCGGCCGCGATCCACTCTGAAGACAGTGTCAGGTGGGGAGTTTGACAGTTGTATATGCTTATATAGGTCCAGACACTTGGTTTGAGGCACTCAGTTGAGGGATATGGCTGAACGCCTCTAAGTCAAATCCCCCGGATGTGAGGGCCTGGCCGCTACTTACCTTCTGCTCTTGGAGGTGTGATGCTGAGCCGGCAGCATCTACAGCCTACCTTGTTCCAGATGTACTGGTCATCCTTTCCTCTGGAGAAAACAAGGCAACGCCAAGAGAGGGATCATGCTGCATGGGCAACACATGTTCTCTGAATCCAGCCCAGGCATTGTGTGATGGAATTTTAGTTTCAATCTAAATACTTTCATCTGTAAAGATGGCAAAGTGCCACTTACAGCCAACAAGATTAGATAAACACTGCTGTTTGTTGCTAAACTAGAACCTTCCATTGTTTGTTTTGCTTGTGAGGATTTTGTTTTATGGCAACATATTCAGCTGTGGAGCACCAGCCCACTAGACCCGGTGATGCCAACTCAAACACTCTGACATTTGTATTGCGAGACCCCTTGCACAATCAGATAACAGGACAGCTCATTCCTTTCATCAACTAGCCTTTCCTGAAAGATAACTGAAAGGCAACAGATACAAAGTATAGAAGCATGAAAGTGTTCACATACCACGGTGTCCAACTAAGTGGTTACAATATACTTTGTCCCACTAGGCAATAAGGAGCATGCTATGTCTTCCACTGTCAAACTGTCATTTACTGCCTATAGTACCTTGCAGTGTAGACAAGCCGCCGTTTTTGGGTTTTGAGCCTGAGTAATTAAGGTCACCTGGCTAATGCAGTCACTGCAAACTATGCAGGTTAGGATTTTCTTTTTGCCCCTGACAGAAAAAAAATCCACACCGTACCAAGGAGCCTGATTAATTAAGGCCACCTGGCTAATGCAGTCAACGCAAACTATGCAGGTTAGGATTTTCTTTTTGCCCCTGACAGAAAAAAAATCCACACCGTACCAAGAATTCAAACCTGAGTTTCCCGAAGGAGAATCCAGCGTTCTTAGCCACTCGGCCAGCCGCTTCCCTGTCTTCCACTAATGCAAACAAAATAAAAATAAACAGGTATAGGGCAGCTTTACTAAATACATTTACGGAAAACAAGGGTGTTGCAATGACAAGGTTTCATCAGCAGACAAGACAAGAAAACACCACAACATATAAAGCATGGAGATGACACTGCGAGTGCCTACATTATGGCAAAATGAGAAGAGTGGAGAGAGGAAAACAAATGTGTGCTACTTATATGTCTCTCTGAGGTTTCAACATACCATATGTCCCACAAGGCAGGTTTGACACATTGTACGGGGTGTGGGTTCAGATGAACACTTGAAGTCAGGCATTGACCAGGAATTGTTTGTTTCAGGTCGAATCCATGCCAAGAGGCCGTCAGGGTCAAAGCTGATCTTCTATGATCTGAGAGGGGAGTCTGTGAAGATCCAGGTCATGGCTAATGCCAAGTAAGGATCTAGTTTAGAGATGGCTGTGGCTGTCTGTCAGCTTACTCACAATTCCTAACTTGTATCTGTCAACTTACTCACAATTCCTAACTTGTTGTCTGTCTGACTGTCAACTTAATCACAAATCCCAACTTCTTGTCTGTCTTTCTGTCAATTTACTCACAATTCCTAACTTCTTGTCTGTCTGACTGTCAACTTACTCACAATTCCTAACTTCTTTTCTGTCTGACTGTCAATTTACTCACAATTCTTAACTTCTTGTCTGTCTGACTGTCAACTTACTCACAATTCCTAACTTCTTGTCTGTCTGACGGTCAATTTACTCACAATTCCTAACTTCTTGTCTGTCTGACTGTCAACTTACTCACAATTCCTAACTTCTTGTCTGTCTGACTGTCAATTTACTCACAATTCCTAACTTCTTGTCTGTCTGACTGTCAACTTACTCACAATTCCTAACTTGTTACTTGTCTCTCTCAGCTTACAACTTGTTCTGCAGCTCCTAACTTGTCTTCTGTCTGTCATAAAACTTTAATTGCTTTGAGAATATGGGGTGTAGCTGTTTAACTCTTAGTAGTGTGTCCTGGGGACAAAATAAGGGGAGGAAGGGGACAGATCTTTCATCTCCAGGATCATTATGTAGTTTATGTGGAGTCTTCAACCAATTGGTCTTGCTAGTAGATTACTGTTAGAACTGATGCTTTTTGGAAGGTTAGGTGCAATATTTTCAGATGACTCTTTCCACAAACTTGTTTTACCGATGAATCTTGTTTATTTTAGATATTACGAGAGCCCTGCAGCTTTTGATGAAATTGTCGACAGGTTGAGGAGAGGTGATATCATTGGCGTTCGAGGAAAGCCTGGTAGGTTATTTTTAAGTGGCCTTTGTTTTTTTACTTTGTAACTATGTGTGGGATAAGTGTATACCTCTAGAGTGGCCTTGACTGCTAGTGAGAGTACCTCAGAGTAGGGTGCTCACTTACCCTGGCAATTTACAAGG
Source organism: Cepaea hortensis (assembly GCA_963921405.1). NCBI lineage: Eukaryota > Metazoa > Mollusca > Gastropoda > Stylommatophora > Helicidae > Cepaea > Cepaea hortensis. Next base: position 138,557,798 of record OY992876.1, on the reverse strand, counting down.
AGGATAACATGATTATAAAGCATGTGTGTGAAGATCAGGGGGAGACTACCACGTGATTCATCCCAGAGGACATCACAGCAGCTGGAAGAGAAACACAAAGAAGTGAACTGGAGAAGGGGACAAGGGTTGTGTCATAATAATAACAGAAGGCTGAAAATATATAAAATCAGATTTTCTTTGAGCGGATTGATCAAATAGCTATATACAAAGCCCAGTGTCTTCAAAACTCTGGTAGAGGTCATCTGGAGGTCAGGGTAACGATACACATGCTATGGATGTTTGGATTTCTGTGTGTTTCTAACATAGAGGGGAGGGATATTTGTGGAAGCAAATCTGAGCTGTACACAGTGTGATACGGGGCAGCTGCAGAACTGTTTCTATGTCATGCGGTGTGTGTGTATATGTATATATGTAACTATAATTAGGTGATGATGAAAATGTAATTAGATAAAATGAATCATTCCAGATTTCTGTTAATCTTGAAATGTCCAGTTCCTTTATAAATTATGTTGTTATCATGAAGGAATGTTGTGTAATTCTGTGTAGAGAAAATGTTGGCCAACCTGCCTGTAGTCACCCACATAGTTCAGTATAACTGGCATGGCTGGGAAATCAATGTCGTACAGATGTTCCATCAGGTATTTATTAGAGGGAGCAATTCATACTAGTCATGCAGAATATCCTACACATACACTCTTAGTACATGGGCGATTGGGGTATTTTATATCTTCTCCATCTACACTCATTCAAACATGGGTAAACCGTTAGCATACACTCCTAAATAGTGTGTATCCTTTCCATCATGCACACATGTATATCCAGGGCACGTGGTTAGTGAGCTTGAAGCCGTTGGGTGTGGGGGTAAATAATATCCTCAACATGATCAGTTGGAAATTACTCCTCGCGCATGACGATCCATTGGGTGTTATTCTTGTCTCTTTCCTTCCCTTTTCAATCACACATACATTCAACAATGTCATCAGACTGGTTTTGAACTTTCAATAATAATCTAGTTTATGCATTGTAATCATTCAGAGAAGATGACCCACTTCATAGAAGTTGTGAACAGTTTGATGGTGTTATCACCAACACGGATTGTCTCTGTCATCATTTAATCACATAAATGACATTTTTCTAGGTAAGACAAAGAAAGGTGAGCTGAGCATTGTACCAAGCACCATCACCTTGTTGTCTCCGTGCTTGCGGCAGCTGCCACATCTTTACTATGGTGTCAAGGATAAGGTGAGAGTCATGGTTCTAGTCATATACAGACTACTTTGACTTTGTTCATATCTTGTCCTCTTGTCTGTTTTCTTTATCATGTCTTCTATTCTGCCTGTTTTCTTTGGCAGTTATGTAAATGTGTGCACATCTTTTGTACCTGATTTCTTTAACAACGTCGTGTGCGTGTTAATGTGTGCACATCTTTTATTTTCTGCTTGTTGTCTCAGGCTATCTCATGTAGTGTTGTGTGGTCTCGCCACGCAGATGAAAATCTGATGGCTGTAGAAATGTGGTTTCTGAGGAAAATGCAAAGAATACCATGGACAGCCAGAAAGACCAATGAACAGGTCCTTCAAGAAACAAATGAAGATCGTAAACTGATTAGAGATATTAGACGCAGACAGTCAAAATTTTTTTGGGCATGTTATGAGAAGAAGTGAATTGGAGAACTTGGTGACAACTGGTAAGATCGAAGGGAACAGACCAAGGGGAAGACCTAGAAGCAAATACCTGGATGGCTTGGCCTCGTGGCATGGTCGAGACAGAAACACAGAGCTGATCCACGACTCTGGTGATCGAGTGAGATGGCAAAACATGACCGCCCACGATTACCGGCATGGCACATGATGGATGGATGGTTGTGTGGTCTGGGTTTATGTCTTGTATGTTTGGGGTCATGTGATGTACTGTGCTGATGTTGTATTCTTCCTCTGACAGGAAACCAGATATCGCCAGCGCTACCTAGATCTGATGATCAACGAACCCGTTCGGGATATATTCATCACCAGAGCCAAGATTTTGAATTACCTGCGCAGGTTTTTTGATGATTTGGGTTTCTTAGAGGTGAGAGGTGCCACTTTGGTTGGTTTTTTTTTCTACAAGATTAAATAAATAAGACATGTAAATAACTTATGATTCACATTTACTTGCACTTACAGCAGGATAATGAACATGCAGTCCCCATATCACCATGTCAGGCACATGATGTGCCTATTTATAACCTATAAATTCACAAGTAAGGATTGGCACTCAGAAACACAGTGCCTGTATATCAGGCACTCATTGGGGGACGATGCATCAATAACATTAGATATGCAGATGATACAGTCTTGATTGCAGACAATGAACAGGATCTGCAAAATTTAGTAGATGCGGTTGTTACACACAGTGAACAACAAGGGTTAGAATTAAATTGTAAAAAGACACAGATTATGGTCGTCACTAGGAAGAACGAAATACCACAGTGTAATATACAAGTAAATGGGAATATTCTTCAACAAGTGAATAGGTACAATTATCTCGGAACAGTAATAACATCTGATGGGAGATGCCTTGAAGAGATTAGAACAAGGATCGCCATGGCAAAAGTAGCCTTTAGCAAGATGAAAAACATACTGACCAATAAAAAGATGTCAATTGAAACGAGAAAAAGAGTGTTGAGATGCTACATAGAACCTGTACTTTTATATGGATGTGAAGCTTGGACAATGAGCAGCCAGGCTGAAAAACATCTGATGGCTGTAGAAATGTGGTTTCTGAGGAAAATGCAAAGAATACCATGGACAGCCAGAAAGACCAATGAACAAGTCCTTCAAGAAACAAATGAAGATCGTAAACTGATCAGAGACATTAGACGTAGACAGTCACAATTTTTTGGGCATGTTATGAGAAGAAATGATTTGGAGAACTTGGTGACAACTGGTAAGATCGAGGGGAACAGACCAAGGGGAAGACCTAGAAACAAGTATCTGGATGGCTTGGCCTTGTGGCATGGTCGAGACAGAAACACGGAACTGATCCACGACTCTGTTGATCGAGTGAGATGGCAGAACATGACCGCCCACGCTTACCGGCATGGCACATGATGGATGGATGGATTGGCACTCATAGAAATCAGAGAAAGCAGTAGAGATTAGTGTCACACCAGACAACATAAACATTTTATGTTGCCACGTCCTATAGTCTCCATTTTTTTTCTTCTGTGAATAAAGATTTTATGTTGCCAAGTGTGTCCTCTAGTGTCTACTTCTTTCTTCTTCTGTGGATGCAAATCAATGCTTGTGGATTTGTTTGATGTGCTGTCTTAGTTTCCTCAAGGGTTCCCCAATTGATATTTCTGTGTATTGCTGTCTGTGACCTAGTTGTAAGGGGTCTTGCTTATATGACTTTCATGTAGATTGCTGTTGCATGTGTCTGCAAGTGCAACATCCCTGTATATCAGGTTGAGATGCCCACATTCACATGTATCCTCAGGTTGAGACACCCACATTCACATGTATCCTCAGGTTGAGACACCCACATTCGCATGTATCCTCAGGTTGAGATGCCTACATTCACATGTATCGTCAGGTTGAGACACTCATTTTCACATGTATCAGGTTGAGACACCCATGTTCACATGTATCCTCAGGTTGAGACACCCATGTTCACATGTATCCTCAGGTTGAGACACCCATGTTCACATGTATCCTCAGGTTAAGACACCCATGTTCACATGTATCCTCAGGTTGAGACACCCATGTTCACATGTATCCTCAGGTTGAGACACCCATGTTCACATGTATCCTCAGGTTGAGACACCCATGTTCACATGTATCCTCAGGTTGAGACACCCATGATGAGCTTGATCCCAGGTGGGGCTGTAGCCAAGCCATTTATCACACACCACAATGACCTCAACCAAGATCTGTATATGAGGATTGCACCAGAGCTCTATCTCAAGGTAGGTGTTGCTTCTGTACTTGTGGAACTTGTTCCGTCATGATGTGGTCAGTGTTACCTTTTGTTCTTGCCTCTTTACCATTGTATCATGAGATTCACAGCAGTGGCTGGCACATGGTATAGTGCTAGGACAGCAAAGAATGCTGGCAAGACCATGGAAGAATACATTTTGTCTTGTCTAACTGCTGGATTTTCCTGTATCAAGCTGCCCACATTTAGACCTGCAATTGTTGCAGTGTGGTACATGTTTGTATGTGTGTGGTGCATGTTTGTGTATTCTGTCCTCAGTGATTGTTAGAATATGTGTTCTTTGTTGTTCTTGTCACTTTCATTGTTCTAGTTGACACCTGTTCTTGATACTACTACTGTTCTTGTCACTTTCATTGTTCTAGTTGACACCTTGTTCTTGATACTACTACTGTTCTTGTCACTTTCATTGTTCTTGTTGACACCTTGTTTGTTCTTGTTACTTCCATTCCTCTTGTTGACACCATGTATGGCTTGTGTTTGTAGATGCTGGTGGTTGGTGGCATTGACCGGGTGTACGAGATTGGGAAGCAGTTTCGAAATGAAGGGATAGATCTGACCCACAACCCAGAGTTCACCACGCTGGAGTTCTACATGGCGTATGCTGATTACAACGACATTATGGTCATGTCCGAGAGTATGTTGTCAGGTAGGCATTGTTAGTCGCTACGATGCTGCATTTCAGTACAGCTTGAGTTTAGTTTGTATCTTAAAGTGTGTGGGAATTGTAGTCCACCACTTGTACACAGCTTAGTTTCTGTCACAAAGTGTCTTGTATCTATGCTAGGATTGATTGTCAGGTAGGAATTGTTAGTCCAGATACTGAATTTAAGAATCAACTCAACTGCACTCTTCTCACACATGCTGCAGTTGCTACACATCTAGTGTGATTTATGGGAACACAGTAGTTGACTAGGTCACACACATACAGCTTTGCAGGCATAACCAGGCTATATTAGCCATCATGCAATTAGTACAATATTAGTGGAGAGTTTCATATGAACATACACTGGGAAATTTATACCATACCTTCAATATTGGGAACTTGCGCTCAGTCTTGCTTCCTGTGCTCCATTCACATGGTCTGCTGTGTGAGTAATGCTTGCTGTTTACCTGTGTTCTCACCTTGGGCACATGATGACAATGGTTGGTAAGCAAGTTAATTTTAAAGCTGACGTTATAAGACTGACATCTAATATCTAGTCAATCCTTGATATTGTTTAAGTACATTAGGATCTGTTTCAAAGTGACCTTAGTTTTTCCCCTGCAGAACTGACTGTGAAGTTGTGAGATGAATGCGCGATTTGATAATTCTGTGCCATGTTTCCATTGATTTGGTGTTTATGGCTTGTTGCCTCTGCCAGGTTTAGTGAAACAGCTGACGGGAGGCTACAAGATCACCTACCACCCAGAGGGTCCAGAGGGACAAGCTTATGAGGTTGATTTTACTCCACCATTCAAGAGAGTGTCTATGATTCCCACGCTGGAGAAGGAGATGAATGTCAAGTTCCCTGCAGCCACAGAACTCCACACAGAAGGTGGTGCTTGTTGATTTTATCTCTAGCTTCTTTTATGCTTCTCATCTTGTATCTCTAGCTTCTTGTATGGTTTTCATCTTGTATTTCTAGATTCTTGTATGCTTCTCATCTTGTATCTCTAGATTCTTGTATGCTTCTCATCTTGTATCTCTAGATTCTTGTATGCTTCTCATCTTGTATCTCTAGATTCTTATATGCTTCTCATCTTGTATCTCTAGATTCTTGTATGCTTCTCATCTTGTATCTCTAGTTTCTTGTATGCTTCTCATCTTGTATCTCTAGATTCTTGTATGGTTTTCATCTTGTATCTCTACATTCTTGTATGCTTCTCATCTTGTATCTCTAGCTTCTTGTATGCTTCTCATCTTGTATCTCTAGATTCTTGTATGCTTCTCATCTTGTATCTCTAGATTCTTGTATGCTTCTCATCTTGTATCTCTAGATTCTTGTATGCTTCTCATCTTGTATCTCTAGATTCTTATATGCTTCTCATCTTGTATCTCTAGATTCTTGTATGCTTCTCATCTTGTATCTCTAGATTCTTATATGCTTCTCATCTTGTATCTCTAGCTTCTTGTATGCTTCTCATCTTGTATCTCTAGATTCTTGTATGCTTCTCATCTTGTATCTCTAGTTTCTTTTATGCTTCTCATCTTGTATCTCTAGCTTCTATCCTCCTGTGTGGCTCTGGTCTTATTTACCAGCTGTACATATTCTCAGTCAAGACAGTGCTGCTGAGGCCACAGAATCAAATTCACACTGGCCAGGACCATGAAGCACCTCTTCATGGTACAACTTGTCTGCGGACTAGAGCCTCAGTTTGGTCAGCATTCCAAGGACTTGCATACAACAGACAATTCAGTGTTTTTGTTTCATGTTGTTAGACTATCATTTTGTTTTGTCTTTTAACGTAAAAGAAATAAAACCTTCAAAAACCCCTCTGCCGTGCGTCCACCTTGACGAGGTAGAGGGGCTTGCGCGTTCCAATGACCCCAAGAGCTATGCCGACGGTAGCACTGCTACTGGTAGGGTCACCCATGTCGGACAGGTCAAGGGAGAGGGACCAGACGAAGTGACGCACAAACCTGCTGCCTTGTAGGTAGACTGGGGACAGTCAAAGGCTAGGGAAAGCATCCCGAAAAGTGCTTGTCGAAATCGGATGTACTGAGCCACAAGCTTGACAAAGAAGTGCAACGTAACTTTATCATTTCATGATGCCACAGATGAAAATTAATCGTTATGGTGCTAATCCCGTGAAGTCCCATCAGGCGGTGATAGTGCCGGGCCCCCTGCCTCGAGGGGGTCCACCCATGACTACTGGTGGTCACCTTCCCCTGTGCTGTGGAGTCAAGGCACAGAGGAGTAGGTTAAGAGCTATTGACCAAATACCAAGGACACTCAACATACTACAGTGGAATGCCGAAGGAGTTTATAACAAGAAAGAATCCCTGACACAGCGTCTTCATAAAGATAGAATAGATGTGGCATGCATTCAAGAGACACACCTCAATGCCAATCGCAAATTTTCAGTCAGAGGATATCAGGCCACACGTTTCGACCGCGAAGGACATAAAGGAGGAGTTCTAATACTTACACGAAATACAATACCTTGCAGCGAAGTATCTGTGATCTCTGACAACCAAACAGAAATTATAGGTGTTGATATAATGATAAAGGACGTGAAAATAAGAATCTACAATCTGTATAGCCCAGCAGATAAGGACCTTACACTCTCAAACATGAAAATAACTGACACAAACTGCATTATTGTCGGAGACTTTAATAGCCGTTCAGAAAGATGGGGAGACCCAGATACTGACAAAAGAGGAGATGAATTGGAGGACTGGGAAATAGACTCAAATTTCCATCTACTCAACAAAGCGGATGACACACCGAGCTTCTACTCCAGAAGATGGCTTACCACTTCTACTCCAGACTTAGCTTTCTGCACAGGAGACATCCTCCACAAAATCGATCGCCATGTGCTGGACCAATTAGCAGGTAGTGACCACAGACCAATCAAGCTTGTAATGAATATGGAGTATGTTCCACAGGAGCAAAAGCCCTTGCCCCGCTGGAATTACAAACGAGCAGATTGGGACAGATTTGCCATACTAACAGACAAATATTGTGAAAACATAAATACACGATATGGCAACATAAAGCAAATGGTGGAAAGTCTAAACAGAGCGATAATACAGGCAGCCACTGAGTCCATTCCAAGAGGAAAAATTACAAACCATACTGGACTGAAGAACTACAAAGTTTGGAGGACAAAGTTGAAGATGCCAGGAAGACAGCAGAGAGAGAACAAACAATTGAAGCGAATATCTCTCTCAAAGCCATCTCAGCAAAATATAAAAGAACAGTAAATCAAACAAGAGATTGTTGGAGGGAAAAAACAGAAAACCTGAATTTTGACAGGGATGGAAACAAACTATGGAAACTAGTGAAAGCCATGAACAATGAAGGACCTAGAAACAAACAAATAACAATTAAACAAGGAAATGCCTTGCTTACAGGAAAAAAGGCTGCAAATGCACTAATGGAACACTATGCAAATGCAAACCACATTGATATTACAACCGAACAGAAGAAAGCAATCAAAGACAAACAGATACATCATAGAAATACAGAGACAGCAGCAGAATATATGATGGCAAATCTAACAATGGAAGAAATGGAACAGGCAATGAATACCCTAAAAAAGAAGAAATCACCAGGAAAGGATGGAATCACAAATGAAATGCTAATAGGACTAGGCAACAAGGCAAAGAAGAAACTACTAGCAGTCCTAAATAACAGCTGGAAGAGAGGAATAGTCCCACAGGCATGGAAGGAAGCTATACTAATACCAGTCCCAAAGAAAGGAAAAGACCTGGAAGAACCAAATGGCTATCGACCTATCAGTCTACTTAGCTGTGTAGGAAAATTAATGGAACGCATTATCAATGGCAGGCTAACATGGCATCTGGAAGAAAACAAACTCTTAACACCACACCAAGCAGGATTCAGAAAGTACAGATCCACTGAAGATCAAATAACCTATATAGCTCAGGAAATAGAGGATGCCTTCCAAGAGAAAAAGCACACACTAGCAGTCTGGATAGATTTAGAAAAAGCATTTGATAAAGTATGGAAGGAAGGACTGAAAGTAAAACTGCAAAACATGCATGTTTGTGGAAAAATGTATAAATGGATCAGCCACTACCTTGAGAACAGAACTGCCAGGACAAAAGTACAAGGACAAACAAGCAAAATGGTGCTGCTGGAGCAAGGTGTCCCCCAAGGAGTTCTTTCACCAACATTATTCCTAGCATATATAAATGACATCACAGAAAATTTTCCAGCCAGAGTACACACATCCTCCTTTGCAGATGACCTAGCCATATGGACATCTGAAGAATATATTAGTACAGCTAACAGCAGAATACAGCAAGCCTTATAAGCGCTAGAGGACTGGTCAAAATCATGGCTAGTGAAGATAAGTGAGGAGAAAACAACATGCACAGTGTTCTCCCTCTCAAATAAAACTCAGCAACCTAAGCTGGTATTGAATGGAAAAATATTGCGCCATGAAGAAAATCCAAACTATCTAGGAGTCACCTTTGATCGTCGCCTGACATGGAAGACACAGGTTGAGAAAAATCGAACAAGAGCAAGGCAGAGAATGGCAATCATGAAAAAGCTTGCTGGTACAACGTGGGGAGCAGATGAGAAAGTTCTCAAGAAGTTATATACTGGACGGGTGAGGCCAGTACTGGAATATGGCATTGCAGCTTGGGCAACAGCAGCTAAGTCAAACTTTAACAAAATAAGTAGAGTCCAAAACCAAGGAATGCGAATCATAACTGGAAGCCTGAAGACAACGCCTATTAATGAACTAGAAAAGATCACTTGCTTACAACCAATGCAGGATAGAAGAGATAGCAGAGCCCAGCAACAAGCAGAAAAATTTAGAAGATTGACAGACCACCCTATGTACAACAGATTTAATGGTTTTGGAAAGGGAAGACTGAAGCGTAGCAACTTTGTAGAAACTGCAAAGCGAAGGATTAGGGCAGATCCTATACTTAACATATCAACAGTCAAGCCCATACACAATGCACACAAGTTCCAAGCTTGGAGACAGCAGCAACTGCCTGAGATGATAGAAAACATTCCTGGTATTGAGAAAAAGAACACTCAGCATGAAACCGAAAGAAGAGAAATAACCCTAAACTACATAAAAGAACGTTACCCAAGCAGGAATTGGACCCATGCATATACAGATGGATCAGCCAAAAATTCAATAGAGAATGGAGGAGGAGGAATTCTCCTAAATTTAAAAAATGGAGTGAAAAAAACACATTCAATGGCAACTGGAAAATTTTCAAGTAACTTCAAAGCGGAGGTAGAGGCTTTGAAAACTGCAGCAGAAATGCTCCTGATGGAGGAAAATAAAGAGAAGCAAATAGCTATCTTCACAGATGCAAAGTCAGCTGTCTCAATACTGAAGAGCAATAACAGCACAGAACTAACTGACCTAAGAGCAGCACTCCATGGTCTATGCCAGAAATCCAAAAAAGTTGTAATACAGTGGATCCCATCACATTGCAGTATACCTGGAAACGAAGAGGCTGACAGACTGGCAAAAGAGGGCGGACGACTACCACAGCCTGACATAGACATAACCTATAATGAGGCAAAGAGGTTGATAAAAAGCACTTATAGAACCAAATGGGAATCAGAGCATCCAGGCCATCAGAAGGATGATGCATATTACAAACTCGACCGAAGAGAACAAGTAGCAATCTTCAGACTCCGCACAGGACATAACAGGCTGAAATACCACTTGTTCAATAAACTAAAGATAGGAGATACCGATGAATGTAATTGTAGAACTGGAAAAATGACAGCAAAACATTTGCTGCAGGATTGCCCAACGTATGCAGAACAGAGAAAGATATTTTGGCCCACACCTGCTTCATTTGAGGACAAGCTCTATGGAGATATCAACAAGCTCAAGTTGACCGTAGCTTACTTTAACTACATACAGGTTGACATTTAAAGGTGTATGAAGAAGTATTCAGACTGCCACACTTCATACCACAGGTATGTCGGTTACAAAAGCCTCCCAGAGGCATGAAATGGAATATTGCTGGATAGGAGATCCATTACGTGGGAAAGTCCGAACCAAAAGCTCACTGTGTGGGCTTTCAAAAAATGTGGAAAAAGTGTCCTAGTGGCACGAAATGGAATATTGCTCGGATAGCAAATCCATTGTGCGGAAAGTCCGAATCGAAAGCTCACTGTGTGGATGTCATCTGCACACTGCATTCTTCTGGTTTCCGGTAGAACAGCCTATGGTGAACGGAAGGCCCAATATACGGAAGTGAGGCTAAGCAGCCATGTGCAGGACGTGACGATTCCTTGGGTGAGCCCAGTACCAGAGCGCTGTGTGATGGCTCTGCAATTATGGAAGCCTCCTTGGATGGCGGGGAATGCCCATGGTCTGCCCCTGCCTTCCCTTGAGGGCTGACCAGGATGTCTTTGGCTGTTCTATATGGGCCAGCTAGGATGGGAGATAACACCACAACAGTGAGAGTCAAACGTCCTAAGAAACCCCCGGGAAGGTTAACCCGGTCAACAAATGCCCGCAGAAGTCGGATGTGTCGGCCTAACGGCGCAAGAACGCAGCTCTGCTGTAAACAGGCACAACGCAATCACATCCGGAAAAAAACTCCGGATGAACGAAAAAGAAGAAGAAACCTTCAAAAAGGCTAGTTGCATAACCTTTATATGACGTTGCAGCCAAACACAGCATTTTTTGGCTGTTTGTGATTTCTTGGCAAGTTTACGTTCAGTAGTTTGCCATTGCTTTTAGAATGGCTGATGCTCATACCACTGTTCAAAAACAAGCGCAAGGCGGTCCAAATTGCCCACAGCTGTGTTCCGTATGCGGAATTACAATTTGTGATTCTCTTCACTGCGGCGCTGACCTTCAAAGGGTCTCCATGGAAATGTGCCAGCCACTAGCTGTTGTCAGAATGTTATAATTACCAGCAGTCATGATCAGAATGGTGTAATTATAGCAATCATTGTCAGAATGTTGTAATTACCAGCAACTGTGGTCAGATTGTAATTACTAGCAGTCATGATCAGAATGGTGTAATTATAGCAATCATTGTCAGAATGTTGTAATTACTGCAACCATCATCAGAATGTTATAATTACTGTCAACCATTATCAGAATGTTGTATTAATACAGGTTTGTGATTATCTCTTCAGCCTCCCGCAAGTTTCTGGATGACCTGGCTGTGAAACATGGCGTAGAGTGTCCACCACCCAGGACTTCGTCCAGATTGCTGGACAAGGTCAGTAGATTGTACACACTTGAGTTGATTGGGTGAGGGTGTTGGGGAGCACATCATGTAATCCAGCACCTGGGTTCATCAAGTGGATTTTAAACAGCATTCTTCAGGTACAGCATGATCTTTGGTCTGATTGTAGTGGTACACCAGGATCTTGTCTGATTGTAGGTACAGTAGAATCGTGGTCAGATTGTACGCAGTCATATTGTAGGTACAGTAGAATCGTGGTCAGGTTGTACGCAGTCATATTGTAGGTACAGTAGAATCGTGGTCAGGTTGTACGCAGTCATATTGTAGGTAGAGTAGAATCGTGGCCAGGTGGTACGCAGTCATGTTGTAGGTGGACTAGGATCTTAGTCATGTTGTGGGTGGACTAGGATCTTTGTCATGTTGTTGGTGGACTAGGATCTTTGTCAGGTTGTATATAGTCATATTGTTGGGGACTAGGATCTTTGTCAGGTTTATGTAGTCATATTGTTGATGGACTAGGATCTTGGTCAGATTGTAGTGATATTCTGATTCCTGCAACATTACTTGTGGGATCTTGGTCAGATTGTTGTGATATTCTGATTCCAACAACATTACTTGTGGGTACAGTGTGATCTTGGTCTGGCTTTACATCATTGCTTGAGGGGAAAGCTCAAGACAAACTTTGTTCCAATGTTTGGTGAATGCATGAATAAATCAGTTCAATTGGAACAGATGGATTGCCATGTCCAGTTAAAACATAGTTCAAACTCATGACTTGATTTCAAGTTTGTTACTTGTGCTGTTAAAATGTCATGTATTATTGTGCTTGTGTGTGCCTGTATTATTGTGCTTGTGTGTATCTGTATTATCTTCTTCTTCTTCTGCGTTCATCCGGAGTTTTTTTTTCCGGACGTGACTGCGTTGTGACTGTTTACAGCAGAGCTGCGTTCTTGCGCCGTTAGGCTGACACATCCGACTTCTGCAGGCATTTGTTGACCGGGTTAACCTTCCCGGGGGTCTGTATTATTATTAGCGTGCTGATAGAGGAGGAGGGGGTTCATCCCTTACATTGGGAGTTGGGTCTTTACCATTGGTTTCACGTTCAGAAAGCAATGGCAAACTACTGGACGTAATATTGTCTAGAAAGTCAACCTGGTGCTGGGGTTGATCACAGCCTCCTGCAAAGGACATTCAATGAACACAGATGTGTGTACCAAATGCCTGGTGCAACCTTGAAGAAACCAAGGTTGTCTTTTAAAAACTCATAGAAAATGGTTGTTACTAAATGTGGCTACAATGCCTGTGATGATACTCTTCTCTTATAGATGGTTGGTGACTTCATTGAGGACAAGATTGTCAATCCCACATTCATCATCGAGCATCCAGAAATTATGAGTCCCTTGTCTAAATGGTGAGTAGTCTTGTGAGCCAGCATTGTGTTGACAGTCTGCTGTCAAATGTTTGGTATATTCTTCTGTGTTCATCCGGAATGTTTTTTCAGATGTAGTTGCAGTGTGTCTGGTTAGGCACCCTAGGGCCGAAACCATTAGGCCAACACATCCGACATAGTGCACATGCACATAGTGTGCATTTGTTACCAGGTTAGCATTCCTGAGGGACTCTCACTTTTGTGGTGCCGTCCACATCCCAGCTGGTCAAGTTAGAACGGTGGAAGACTTCACGGTCAGCCCTCAAGGGAAGGCAGGGGCAATCCATGGGCATTTTCCACTATACAAGGAGGCTTCCATAACTGCAGAGCCAATACGTAACGCTCTGGTGCTGGGCTCACCCATGGAATCACCACTTCCTGCACGTGGCTGCTTTAATTCTTCATGTATTGGGCATTTCGATCGCTGCAAACGACTTCCACTCAGCGAGCTTTCAGTTTGTGTGCGTACGGACTCTGTACCCGGAAAACAAGATAGTCAGAGCTGTTCCGGGCATGGAGGACATTTCACTTGGACGTTTTTGCGCCCTTAGGCCTGCATTTGGTAGACTGGTTTGCCTTCCCGGGGTTTCGAGGGACATTTGACACTTACTGTTGTGGTGCCGCCCATATCTCAGCTGTTCAGGGTACAGCGGTCAAAGGCATCAGGGCCAATCCTCAAGGGATGGCAGGGGCAGACCATGGGCATTCCCCGCGATCCAAGGAGGCTTCCATAGTTGCAGAGCAGGCACATAGTGCTCTGAGACTGGGCTCACCCGAGGAATCGCCACATCCTGCTCATGGCTGCTTTAAATCCTCATTTCCGTGTTTTTGACGTTTCGTTTGCCACTGGTCGCTCCCCCACATGAACCAGAGAGGACAGTCTGCAGATGACATCCACTCATGAAGCTTTCGCTTCAAACTTCCACATCTAGCCAAGCGTTCTGTTTCGTGTTTTGGAGACGTTTTTTCACTTTTGTCTATGCTCATTCTATGAGTTTAGATACAGACTTTCATCGTGATCATTTCATGTGGCTGGGGGCGCTTTTTCTACCTTTAGTGCCCGCTCACAAGGTAGGGTACATGTGCTGCCAGCTCAGCACCTTACCTCCGTGCATTGATGAGCATGTAACGGCCAGGCCCTCCCATCTGGGAACCCCTCATATCTCCCAGTTGAGAGCCTTCAAACAAGTGTGCTAAACATATGGCGTGCTCAGCATCTCGCCTCCATTTTAAGGTTCATTATCGGCCCGGCTCTCACAACTGAGGATTAATGGCTTAGAGGCGTTCAGCCATATCCCTCAGCTGGGAGCCTAGAGTATGTGTCCAGGCCAAGAATTAGTGGCATCGTGCACCTGTTTCGGAATTTGACTGTAATCTTCAGTCTGCCAGCAGAGCAGCAAGTAGTGTCTCTCTTGGTCTGGTCCCTAACCCAAGACCTGTCCGACATGGAGTTGTGCTTCCATCAGCAAAGCTCTTGGCGTCAATGGGACACGCAAGCCCCTCTACCAGAGGGGATGTTTGGTACGACACTTACCCTCATTTATTTCCTAGTATTGTTGGCACTGAGATGAACCAAGAGGCCAAAATAATGTTATCACATAAATTAATATGGAAAATATAATAATGGACATAATGCTAACTTGTCAATGGATGCCAGTGTGTATGTTTTTGTTTCTGGTCACATCTGTTTGCTTCCTTGTCTCCTGGGCTTTTGGTTGGTAACACCAGATAATTGGTTTGGTTTGCGAACTGACAAACATGTTGAAGTTCAGTATTGGCCAACAATTGTGGTTTGTTGTTGTCTTGATTGGCTCTCCAGTAACTAAGTTAAAGATGATGGTGGCCTTGGGTTCTTCCTGTGACTAGCTTCTCCTCCAGTGGTGTTGGGTGGGGTCATCTTGGAATTGGTGTGTAGTAATATGGGACTAGAACTATATGCCCATTGTGCCTTAATTTATGTTGTAATTCTGTGCTTCTCTGTAGTTTTTTGGGACATGTTCTACAGCTTGTTGGTGAGTTGATTGCTTTGACAGTTGTGTCATCGTTGCATCTTTCAGGCATAGATCATCGCCTGGCTTGACAGAGAGGCTGGAGTTGTTTATCATGCACAAGGAAGTCATCAATGCTTACACAGAGTTGAACGATCCTGTCGTACAGCGAGAGAGGTTCCAGCAGCAGGCCAAGGTTAGTCTTCTAGGAATCCTGACCTGGTCTGACACATTGCAGAGACAGCTCACTGTTTGTTGTGTGATGTTTGGCTTCATGTTTTGCATAATATTAAAATAAAATCAGAAGCAAGATCAGTTAAATACATCAGTTAGTAAAACTTAATACACAAAGGTGCATTCTTCGTGGATAACCAACATAGTACTGGCCAAAGTAGAAGATGCATGATAGAGAGTAATAGTGCTGGGTAGAGTCAGTGGGGAGTTGACACTTGCTAGACTACACTGAATAGAGATATCAGTGGGGAGTTGAACTTGCTAGACAACACTGAATAGAGATGTCAATGGGGAGTTGACACTTGCTAGGCTACACTGAATAGAGATATCAGTGGGGAGTTGACACTTGCTAGACAACACTGAATAGACATATCAGGAGTTGCAGGGGAGTTGACACTTGCTAGACTACACTGAATAGAGATATCAGTGGGGAGTTGAACTTGCTAGACAACACTGAATAGAGGTATCAGTGGGGAGTTGACACTTGCTAGACAACACTGAATAGACATATCAGGAGTTGCAGGGGAGTTGACACTTGCTAGACAACACTGACTAGAGATATCAATGGGGAGTTGACACTTGCTAGACAACACTGAATAGAGGTATCAGTGGGGAGTTGACACTTGCTAGACTACACTGAATAGAGGTATCAGTGGGGAGTTGACACTTGCTAGGCTACACTGAATAGAGATATCAGTGGGGAGTTGAACTTGCTAGACAACACTGAATAGAGGTATCAGTGGGGAGTTGACACTTGCTAGACAACACTGAATAGACATATCAGGAGTTGCAGGGGAGTTGACACTTGCTAGACAACACTGACTAGAGATATCAATGGGGAGTTGACACTTGCTAGACAACACTGAATAAAAATGTCAATGGGGAGTTTACACTTGCTAGACAACACTGAATAGAGATATCAGTGAGGAGTTGACACTTGCTAGACAACACTGAATAGAGATGTCAATGGGGAGTTGACACTTGCTAGACAACACTGACTAGAGATATCAATGGGGAGTTGACACTTGCTAGACAACACTGAATAAAAATGTCAATGGGGAGTTGACACTTGCTAGACAACACTGAATAGAGATATCAGTGAGGAGTTGACACTTGCTAGACAACACTGAATAGAGATGTCAATGGGGAGTTGACACTTGCTAGACAACACTGAATAAAGATGTCAATGGGGAGTTGACACTTGCTAGACAACACTGAATAGAGATATCAGTGAGGAGTTGACACTTGCTAGACAACACTGAATAAAGATGTCAATGGGGAGTTGACACTTGCTAGACAACACTGAATAGAGATATCAGTGAGGAGTTGACACTTGCTAGACAACACTGACTAGAGATATCAGTGGGGAGTTGACACTTGCTAGACAACACTGAATAGAGATGTCAGGAGTCAGTCTGGAACTGTTTTGTCAACACATTTCAAGAGTTAGATTTCTGTTCTGTATGTGACAGCTAAGAAACAGAGCGGGTCATATCTATCAGATGGGTACCTGGCTTTACTCTCTGTTGGTGTCGGGGAGGGGTGGCTACTCCAGTATACTATATCTAGCGTATGTGAAATGGCCATACCAACAGCAAGGTGTCCTTGTTATAGGTAGAATGTTTGGTTTAGAAGAATTGCTATCATTACACATGGATAATGCTTCAGTCCTCTCCCATGGATAAAACAAGGAGAACTTCAGCACCATGCACAAACTTTGTAGCACCAGCAAGTATCCAGATATGTGTATGGCTCAATATCAACTTGGAGAAGACTAGTTATGTACCAGCCAGCTCCAGGATTAATCACACCGTGCCGAACATCAAAGTGAATGGCCATAGACTAAGTGTTGTTGACAAATTCACCTATCTTGGCAGCACTGTCACAAGCTGCCACAATTGATGATGAAGTGAATGCAAGAATCTCCACGCAGTGTTTGGCATACTGGGACAGAAATGGAATAAGCCTGCAAACAAAGCTGAAAGTCTACAGAGCAGTTGTATTATCCACACTGTTATATGCTTGTGAAACCTGGACTGTTTATCAACAACACGCTAGGAAATTAAACCACTTCCACACAGTCTGCCTAAGGAAGCTACTGAAGATTAAATGGCAAGACAAGATTCCAGACACTGAAACCCTAGAAAGAGTGTCCATGCCCAGTATCCACACTCTACTAATGAAGAACCAGATTCGCTGGGCTGGTAACTTAACTCGCATGCCAGATCACAGGGTTCTCACAACGAATTTTTTACGACGAGCTGCATTGTGGTAAATGCTCCCAAGGCTGCCAGAGGAAACGCTTTAAAGATACTCTGAAAATCTCACTTACAGCTTTTGGGGTTCATCATGACACATGGGAGACTGCTGCCAAAGACCGAAATTCATGGCGTACATCATTACACAAAGGTGCAGTCACTTGTGAAGCAACCAGGACTGCAAAAACTGGAGAAAATGCTGGACGGAAAAATCACTGCAGGAGATCCTCCTGGAACATCAAGCATTCTTTGCCCACATTGTCAAAGAACATTTTGAGCCAAAATAGGCCTTATCAGCCATCTTAGAAGTCACGGCTCCATATTTTCAACCCCACTGGATGAAATGAATGGTCATCATTATTCTTGATGGACGAACAATACAATAGTTTAGTTTAGTCGACGGATCAACATCACGGCACACGGGTGCAACCCATAAGTGCTCCGTTCTTCTCCTAACTCAAACCTGAGTCCGGAGAAACTCAGCTCAGTGCACGAACTCCGTAGCACCGGCGAGGATCCTGAAATACTTTGGGTAGATTTTTAACACGAAATTTTGCCCGGGCAGCGCTGTTAGGCTACTCTTTTTCGATTTCCAACTGCCAGGGGATTTTTTACGTGCGCAACAATACACACGGGCGTCCGATCTCACTACCCAGAGACCAGGGGAAATTTTTACTAGAAGTCCACGTGAAAAAAATCCCGGTCCTCACCGGGGCTTGAACCCTGGGCCTCCAGCACTCGAGGCGGACACCATACCTCGAGACCACTCAGCCCCCTTATCAGAACAATACAATAGCAAAATTACACATGCTATAAATACTTGTGTTGTTTGTAGCACTGATGTGGATTCTAAATGTCTGTAGCACTAGTGTGGATTCTAAATGTGTGTATGTAGCTTTCCCACACTTAAAAGGTTGATATGATAAAGCTAGCTAATGTTGGATGACTGTATTGTTGTTATTGATGTGTGTATGTTGCTTTTCCCAGGACAAGGCTGCTGGAGATGATGAGGCCATGTTTGTTGATGAGAATTTCTGTGTATCACTGGAGTACGGCCTGCCACCTACAGGAGGTTTTGGTTTGGGCATTGACAGGCTCACCATGTTTCTGACTGACCAGAACAACATCAAGGTAGGGCTGGTGTCCAGTTGTACACATCTGCATCTTAGTACTACTGTGTCTTCTTGTATACACCTTTATGTCAGTACTGCCGCGTGCTCATCATCAAGCCCGTTACTTTGCAATGCCATGCCACACATGTGCCCAGTGTTGTGCTGGCCACCTCCACTCTCCAAGACATTCCTTGGTACGTGTTTTAGGCTGGCTCGGGTCAGCCTAGGAACCCAGGTCAGTATAATCAATCTGCCCTCATATGGGTTCAAGCCCACGACCACCACGTCAGTGTCTGGCCACTTGACTGGCATGGTGTAGACATTGCTTCTATCACTCTTCTGTCCTGACTAGCATGGTGTAGACATACCATCTATCACTCTCCTGCCTTGACTGGCATGGTGTAGACATACCATCTATCACTCTCCTGCCTTGACTGGCATGGTGTAGACATACCATCTATCACTCTCCTGCCTTGACTGGCATGGTGTAGACATACCATATATCACTCTTCTGCCTTGACTGGCAAGGTGTAGACATACCATATATCACTCTTCTGGCATGGTGTAGACATACCATCTAAGTGCTTAAGTGGCATATTAGGCCACGAGAGAAATGTTATTTTCTGTGGTGACTTCAACGCTAAAGGCAGATCATGGGGAAACACTTCCGCCAATACACAGGGGGAGGAGCTCGAGACTGCACTGGAAACCATCGACCTGGTTTGTATCAACAGTGGCTGTGTCACCAGGACAGCAAGCCGTCCGGGCGATGAGGACAATGCTATTGATCTAGCGCTAGTTTCACCTTCACTCACTACAGTGTGTAGATGGGGTATCCTAGGACACCATGGCAGCGACCACCACCCTTGCAGCATACTGGTGGAGAAAGGCAGAACCAGGCAGCACAAGCTAAAGTTAAAGACGTTCCAGTATGACAGTACAGGGCAAGATGTGAGTAAAATAAGACATGACAAGCGCAGAACGTTTCAGGGCAGGAAAAAAAGCTGGGAGCAGCCACCGTGGTGGAGTTTCGAGGTGGAGAAGGCTTGGGTGGATAAGCGTAGTGCTGTAAGGAGATGGCAAAATGCCAAGAAGAACAGAGCTGGTCATCCTAGTCCCTGCTTGCACTTAGAAAGAGAGATGCACACAAAAGTAAGCTATTTCAAAAAACTGGTCAAGGTTGTTAAAAGCGAAAAATGGGCAGAGGTGTGTCAAAGTGTAAGCACAGACAAGTCACTGAAATTGTTCTGGCGACTACATAAAAGCATGAGTGGTGTAGTCAAGAATAAGAGCATTTCTGACTTCCAAGGTGCTGACCTCATCTGGCAGAGGACTGATGAGGACATGGGCAAAGCCCTCTTTGAACGCTACCTTGAGCAGAGCAACCAGACAGACATGGGAGGCCGAAATCTGGCCAAGGAGGTCACCTCAGTCAGATGCAAGGCCCAGAACACTTCGGATGAAGACACAGTGACAGTGAAAGAAATCAAGGCTGTGCTTCGACGATCAAAAAACAGTGCTCCAGGTCCTGATGGCATAAGATACGACGACATAAATAGGTGTACCGACAATGAGCTAGAGAAACTAGCAGACATGTACAACAACAGTATAGGGAGTGCTAGCATCAAGGAGGAATGGTTACACAGCTATCTGATTCCCTTGCCGAAGCCTGACAAAGACCACAAAAAAATTCAGGGATGTCGAATTATAACCATGCAGAATACAATAGGCAAGCTGCTGGAGAAGGTAATTGCCAGGAAAATATCAAGCCAACTAGAGAGGCAAGGTGTTTTCCCACCTACCCTGGGTGGGTACCGTCCAAAATGAGAAACCTGGACCAATGCAGCAGTCTTTGCCCAGGATGTCTATGAAGGTTTCCACTCAGGCACTGAAACCGTTGCTGCAGCGATTGATCTTGAGGACGCATACAACAGAGTACCACTGGATTTTTTAATGTTTCAGCTTCTCGAACTAAACGTAAGTCCATTCCTCCTTAGTTGGATCGCTGCAGCCCTCTTCCAACGGAAAGTAGTTTTTAGATGTGGCAGTTGGACTTCGGAACCAACAACAATATATCCTGGCCTACCACAGGGATCACCATTATCTCCGGTACTGTTCAACGCCTACACAGTGAGAATCACCAGTGAGCAGATCACTGGACCTGGCAGGACATTGTCATATGCCGATGATGTTTTAGTGTATCGTCAGGGTAAGGATAGAGAGGAGGTTGCTGTGGAACTACAAACCGAACTCAATCACATAAGTACTTGGTGTGATTAAGCTGGGGCAATGGTCAACCCAACAAAGGCAACAGTGACTTGGTTCTCGTTGAATAATCATATTGTCAACACTCCAACACCAACTGTAATGCTGTGTTCAGAGACGGTGGAAAGAAAGCAGGCAATGAATTACCTGGGGATACGGTTTGATCGAAGCCTTGCTTATAATGTGCACATAGACCAGGTGATAACAAAGGCCAAGTGGGGTTTGGCAGCGATGCGGGAGATGGCGGCAGCAAACTGTGAGCAGCGCCATCTATGTCTTCTGTACGAGGGGCTGGTCATGTCTGTTTTGGAGTATGCAATGGCAATCCTGACTCTCAGCCATAAGCAGATAGAAAGGATACAGAATGAAGCTATGCGCATTATTCTTGGATGTACAAGAGATACAGCATGCAGGGCGATGCGCTACCTTCTTGATTTTCCAACCATTGAAGAGAGAATACAAGGTTGCAGGGCACGCGCCTACCTCAGAATTAACGCAAACACACAACATCCACTGCATAGTGAAATTAGGAAGGTGAAGGGCAGCAGGTTAAAAAGAGGACGGTCGTGGATGGGTCAAGCCGAAGACATTCTTCAACAGGTGTGTTCACTTGAGGACTTAGAACCTGGCGAGGAGTGGGTGCAAGTGCCAACAGACTTCTGCACATCCTTTTCAGTTTGCATCCAACTAGATAGAAAATGCAGACAAGAAAATCCGGCTGCTGTTGATGCTGAAGTACATGGGCCTTTACAGCTCGGTCCGGAGGGAGAATTGTGAAGGAGGACTCTGGTGCTTTCACTGAAACCACAAGTAGCCTGACCATGGCAGTAAGTAAAGCAATAACATGGCTCGAGACACAGACATTCACTAGGGCTTGTTTCCTTAGCGACTCAATGAACATGATCAAGAGGATAGAG
Organism: Cepaea hortensis; assembly: GCA_963921405.1. Taxonomy (NCBI): domain Eukaryota; kingdom Metazoa; phylum Mollusca; class Gastropoda; order Stylommatophora; family Helicidae; genus Cepaea; species Cepaea hortensis. The sequence continues at coordinate 138,535,762 of OY992876.1, read as the reverse complement.
GAGGGGTCGATCCGAAGAGAATGGTTGCTGCCTCTGGAGCGGTCTGGACTGGCAAAGATTAGTTTCATCTTTGTGCCAGGGCATGCGGGAGTACAAGGAAATGAGCGGGCTGACAAGCTCGCAAGTGTGGCTACTGTGGAGGGCGGACGCGCCTTGGACCAGGCCAACATTCTGAATGCTCTACGAGAAGTAAGACTTTTGCGAGAACCAAGTGATGACTGTGAATCTACAACAATGGCCAGACTGCGAGAGCAGCAAATTAAAAGAGGGGTGGCCAAACAAGAACACTACGCAGGAAGCCAAAGAAGATTGATAAACCATCACAGAACTGGCGTCGTTAGCCGCTACACGCTGCGGGATTTGCTGAGGAGGGGATCCAAGCACTTATGGACTGAATGGTTCGATGTGCAATGAGGATGATCTGTTAACTAACTAACTATACCATCTATCACTCTTCTGCCTTGACTGGCATGGTGTAGACATACCATATATCACTCTTCTGGCATGGTGTAGACATACCTTCTATCACTCTCCTGCCTTGACTGGCAAGGTGTAGACATACCATCTATCACTCTCCTGCCTTGACTGGCAAGGTGTAGACATACCATCTATCACTCTCCTGCCTTGACTGGCAAGGTGTAGACATACCTTCTATCACTCTCCTGCCTTGACTGGCAAGGTGTAGACATACCATCTATCACTCGCTGTGTTACAATTTTGGCCCAAGGAAACCATGTCAGATGTGTTTGTGAGACCTGCATTGATCACTCACTGTTTGTGAGACCTGCGCTGATCACTCCCTGTTTGTGAGCTAGTGGTACAATGTCTCGTGTCAGTCTTATCCTGATAGTCTTGCATTCATCATATTTATCACGCTGAGTTATCCATTAGGACTTTCATTTGCTCTTCATTTAATGTTTTCATGCAGGGAGTGGGGGGGGGGGGTGAACAGGCTGATAGGCTGGCAGGGAATGCGCCTCTTGGTGGTAGATTACTTATGGACAAGGGGGAGGTGGTCGTGCGCGTGTGTGACCATGTGGTGAGGGTTGGGGAACAGACAGTTCTTAGCTCAACTCAACTCTGTTTAGTTCACAAATTTTGTAAGACTTCTCTCATATTGAAACCTTGAACAACTTACAGCTGCCAGTGAATGTTTTCATTGTGCACAAGAATCTCTTACTTTATTTTGTCCTTGTCCAAGAAAACTGGTTATCGAATTCACTACCCAAGAATCGTGTGAGAGTATAAGTTATAACATCGCCAGGTTTTTTGCAGACTATTCTACACCCGCTTATCTGAGAGCTGTTCTACTTGCTCTTAGCTTATGTTGTTGAATATCTACAACTATTTCGTTGTTTTTTTGTTTTTTTTTACAGGAAGTGCTGTTCTTTCCTGCAATGAGGCCAGAAGAAAACACACAACCACCAACAGCGGATACGGGAGCAGCTGCAAAAAAGTCATAACAGAGCCAACCACACTTGTATCAAGCCTGGGGATGCTGGTGTGAATGTGGACACTCTACACTGGTGTGAATATAGACACTCAACGTTGATAGGAATGTAGGCAAGATTGTAGACTTTCGCCAGCCACTAACAACCACTCTTCGTGTTTTATTTATTTTTGTGTTTTTCTGTCTGGTTCAAGAGGTCAGACTTTATGATATTACATCAGATGTACAGTAGGACTCACGTAACATGCTATGCCATTTCGGTGAAATTCTCTTTCTACAGCCTCTTGTTGATTGTTACATCTGGAAAGGGTGTCTCCTTGCCAATGTTATTTTGTACATCCAGTCATTCATACATTGTGAGCAGTCCAGGTCGGTGTTGGCAAGAACAAAGTTTGATATGCTGTTGATTCTGTTGATCAGCAGAAAGTAATTCTGATATTTGTCTTGTTGGAAGTGTGTTACTGATATAAATATTGTTTTCATGTTGGCGTATCTTGATATTTTTGTTTTGTTTTTGCTAGCAGCTTGTGTTTATGTTCAGGTAGAATCAAATGTGTTGAACTGTGAAAGTGTACATCAAGAAATGTTGCATGTATTAAACACTCAATTGCTCTTAGTCTGTGTGTGTGTTGTTTGTTTTTGGTGTTGAATTTTGTTGAATGGATAATTTTGTGAGACCTTGGAGGTTTCAACTCATACTTTTTGTCTGTCTACCGTGGAACCAGTAGAACTGCTAGACGGTCCTGTGGGGGCTGCTGTGTTCGCGTGCCAGGTATGTTTGTGTTGGCTAGCCTGATCCGGTGTTGATGTTGTCAGTCTATCTTAATCTTAGGTTTCTCAGTTGTAGATATTCAGGAGCAGTTTTGCTGGTTGCTAATCCAATAGATGATCAAACCAACTTATTCTCTCGGAGAAATAAGTGCATAACCTTTTAAACTGGTTTGGAAAAAACAGTTATGGAAGGCCTGGTTCAGAACGAAGATGGACATATTGCATTACCGATATCTTGAGCGTGCATGCAATAGGCAGAACTGGCAAGTGATCAAGAAAGTGGGCGGTGATGGTAGCTGCATTCTGCAAGGGACTTGTTACATGATGTATTTTGAATATTCTTGATACTGTCTATTCCTTTAACTGTCAGGCGTAAGAGGTCATTGGACCTGTTCAGTAGGGTTTTATCATATAATTACTTAAATGTCATTTTATGATGATTGATGCCACAACATGTTGGTCATTCCCATGCGTGCCCAGTAGTCCGATGCGACAACCATTCCAAAATACTGGGATACAATATAATGAGAGGGAGAAGGTAATTTTACATCAGTTACAAGAGATCCTACATGGTCTAGACCAGTGTTTCCCAACGTGGGGCCCACGCCCCACAGGGGGGCAATTCGATTGTTAAGGGGGGCAATTCGAAAATGGAAGAAATCGGCTGGATATAACAAAACGGGCAGACTTGAGACTGAAGTTAACTAAATTGGAACCTGACATAAAATCTCTTTGCATCAAGCGCAAGGATCTCACTAAATTTAAATAATAAATAATTACTAATAATCAAAATAATATAGAAAAATGTTTCATTAAAATTATTTTGTACTTGTACAGTTCTCCATTATGTTTTGAAAATTTACTTACTGTGGTTGCTCAGTAATTTCTCTTCCTAAAACCTATCATTCAAGTTTCTTTAGTGAACATTTCAATTTTTGAATATTAAAAATAATGTACATGTAATGTGGGGGGGGGGGGGCATAAGAATGTTAGAAAGGGTTAGGTGGGGCATAGCACAAAAAAGGTTGGGAAACACTGGTCTAGACTAATAAACAACAACAAATGTCTAAGTCAAGCTGGTCGACTTTGTTGCACCGGGTTTTATCCCATATGGCTGGGTCTCTTTCTGCAGGGCAGCCTGCCAAAAGCTTCGCAGAGAGCGCGAACTCTGGAGCTCTGGCAACAGCCCAACCACCCCACACCCCCCGAAGTCTGAGAAAAATGCACGTGTGAACCAAAAGACAGCCTGGAATTGAAACCGCAACCTTCGGGGCACGAGGCAGACAGCTTGACCAATTCGCCACAAAGACTACTGCTAGTTAACAAAGAAGGCCATTTATTTTCCACTAAAAAGGTTGTTTTAACTTGTTGAGAAAATTTAAATCTCTATTGTTCCAATATTCCTTTTTATGATTGTACCAAATGTTAGGTAAGTAACCTACGACTGGTCTAGCAAACCGGTCGGGGATTTACTTGATTTGATCCTAAAATTCTGCTCAAGATTCATGGAGGACAGGCGCCGGAACTTCAATTGCCCCACCCCACGACACCTAACTGCATAAGTGGAAGAAAAACAAACAAGTCTAATACACGTTTTTAATGTATCCCTTACTCAAAGATGGTCGCAGTAGGATGTGATGAGAAATATGACAAAAATGCTAAAGCGTATCGAACATATTTCGATGATAAGTTCCTCTGATAAGGGTAATTTCTAATATCTACCAGGAAAACATCATTATCATCAAGTGCCTTGCCAACTGCCATGAGCAATCATGGTTCTCCACAAACTGTGACCTCTGACTGCATGGAACAATCCATTTGTTGACTACCTTCCATGCCATGAATTCCTTCCTGCCCAGAATTTTCTCTCGCTGTCATCCTGTATCTTTCCACAAATCTTTCCAGTTGTCACTTGTTTTAGTCTTCTTATCCAGCTTTGGCATTGAAACTATCACAGAATTTTGTAATGATATATATAATACTGGGTACATCCCCAAGGATTTGAAAACATCCATTTTCATCACACTACTGAAGAAACCAAGCGCAGTTGATTGTGAGGATTACAGAACTATTAGCTTAATGGGCCACATAATTAAGATACTACTCAAGGTCATACAAGAAAGAATTCAACATAAAATAGATGAGAAAGTAGCTGAAGAACAATTTGGGTTCCGCAAAAACAGTGGCACCAGAGAAACAATTATCTGTTTGAGGATTTTAATTGAAAAATATATGGTTAAAAAAGTATATATGTTTGTTTTATAGACTACAAGAAAGCTTTTGATAGAGTACAACATGAAGGACTAATTACGTGCTTTCATGATATAGGAGTAGACGGAAAGGACATCAGACTTATTAGTAACTTGTACTGGGAACAAGTGGCGTCTATTAGATGTGGAAATTATTCGTCGCCTCTAGAGATAAAAAGAGGAATACGGCAGGGATGTGTACTGTCCCCAAGCCTCTTCAACTTATACACAGAAAGAATTTTTAAACAAGTTGAAATGCCTGGACTTAACATCAATGGAAGAATCATAAACAATCTTAGGTATGCTGATGATACCGTGTTGCTAGCAGAAAGTGAGCAAGAGTTACAAGACCTAGGCACAGTGCAGAATGTGGCTTAGATATTAACATCCAAAAAAAAACTCTGATAATTTGCAATGAAAAGGAAAGGTCATCAAAGAACATCACAGTAAACGAGCAGATACTAGTGAGACAGTATGGGAAACGCTTTGCGCAAAAATCGCTCAAACTTGCCGGGAGAATATAAAATGGAATATTTTTGAAACCAAAAGGTCAAGGGCCAGGATTGTTTTTCTGATAGTCATAGGTTGAGTGGGAGTGCCGAATAGCGACAAGGCCACCCTCTATTGTTGATTAGCAATTTCTCATGGAGAGGAGTGCCAAATGTATTGTACTTTGGGTTCAAGCTGTCAGAGGGACAACAGCAAACTTTAGAGGCGGCATAATTTATTAGTACAGGCGGCATTGGAAGTGACCTTAGCTGTCAGAAGAGAACGCCACTCTCCAAATTTATGGTGGCGGGAAAAGGATGAACTCAGGACCATGAACTTCAGAGACAATGTAGATTTGGGTTAATGATATGAAGGTAGTATGCAAATTAAGCAGGGTACGCGAGGTACTGATTGGAGGACAAGGGACAGCGACGTCACGTGATTCAAGAAAGGCGCCAACCCGAGAAGTAATATATACTTGAGGATCCAGTCAGTTTAGACAGGGTGGAACGAGCAAGAGTGCGGTAGCAGCAGATCCGAGGGCTGGGCGGTCGCCCAGCCCAAGAGGAAGTGTGAGTTTGGAACTCCAGCAATGGTTATGTCTATATATCAGGCTGTTTAGTGTCCAGGAAGATGGAGAGGCAGTATTAAGGACGGAAAAGATGCACATATCACGGTTTCGTCTGGACTGCTGAAGTAAAGTAGGATGGTCAAGGATCTGTGAACCATTTATCCCAGATAGATAAATCTGATGGAGTGGAACGCAAATTCCGAGGATCACAAAATGGCGTGCAAGCCATTTGAGAAGGACTGTTGGCTAAAGAAGACCGCTTTGAAACCAAAAGGTCAAGGGCCAGGATTGTTTTTCTGATAGTCATAGGTTGAGTGGGAGTGCCGAATAGCGACAAGGCCACCCTCTATTGTTGATTAGCAATTTCTCATGGAGAGGAGTGCCAAATGTATTGTACTTTGGGTTCAAGCTGTCAGAGGGACAACAGCAAACTTTAGAGGCGGCATAATTTATTAGTACAGGCGGCATTGGAAGTGACCTTAGCTGTCAGAAGAGAACGCCACTCTCCAAATTTATGGTGGCGGGAAAAGGATGAACTCAGGACCATGAACTTCAGAGACAATGTAGATTTGGGTTAATGATATGAAGGTAGTATGCAAATTAAGCAGGGTACGCGAGGTACTGATTGGAGGACAAGGGACAGCGACGTCACGTGATTCAAGAAAGGCGCCAACCCGAGAAGTAATATATACTTGAGGATCCAGTCAGTTTAGACAGGGTGGAACGAGCAAGAGTGCGGTAGCAGCAGATCCGAGGGCTGGGCGGTCGCCCAGCCCAAGAGGAAGTGTGAGTTTGGAACTCCAGCAATGGTTATGTCTATATATCAGGCTGTTTAGTGTCCAGGAAGATGGAGAGGCAGTATTAAGGACGGAAAAGATGCACATATCACGGTTTCGTCTGGACTGCTGAAGTAAAGTAGGATGGTCAAGGATCTGTGAACCATTTATCCCAGATAGATAAATCTGATGGAGTGGAACGCAAATTCCGAGGATCACAAAATGGCGTGCAAGCCATTTGAGAAGGACTGTTGGCTAAAGAAGACCGCTCGTTAGTTGCAGTAGATGGCTAAACGTCAAATAGGACAACCACTAGCCAGACTGCGATCGGAATCACACGGGAAACACTGCGATCGGAATCACACAGGAGACTAATGGCAAACATGATTGGAAAGGTCAAGTGGGATCCACGACAAGCGATTGATTGGGCCGAGACAAATGAAACCCAGAAGGACGACCAGAAAACCCACTGGATGGCAGAAGTTGAATGTAAGTTGACATAAGACTTAGACCTAATTAGTTTAATTGTATATTATAATCAGGTATCTTAGTTTAGAGAGCTATAGCAAACTACCGTAGGTGAACTTACCGCGTAATCATAAACGACCCGGCAAAGGATCAGGACTGAATGCGACGTCCTGAATATGACCTATATTTAAATGGCCGAAATAGAGTGATTGGAGTCAAATTAATCGGTTAGATAAGCAGAGTGTGGATAAACTATGTATGTTCATGTAACCAAGCAATTAGAAGTACACAATTAATGAGAACTAGGCGAGTGCAACATGTAAATATGGAATGAAAGAGTATGAGACGCGACCACTAGGTCAAGCCATTCAATGAGGCCAGGTGAATACAGCGGATGAATGGACCGCGCTTGGAGCAAAGCCTGCAGATGAAAGAATGTGCTTGTATTGTTGCCGGCCCGGCAGAGTTGAATCGGGGTCAGACTGCGGCGGAGAAAATAGAGTATACAACTGGTTAGCAGTATAACCTAAAAGTAGCGGGTTCGGACCTTCATGGAGAATCGGGGGTAAAAGGCTTAAATGGCTTTAATACTACAAGGCGAGATAGGGAAATAGAGAGCGGTGAATAGATACAACTGGACGGGCACTAAGTGAGCTGAAGGGGACAGGAATGCCTTTGGATATAAACTTTACAGACAGATTGGGGGGATATATCCTGGGTAGAGAAAAGGAAACGTGCGTCCATACTTCGAGAGCTGAATATTGAAGGAGATTGGCTTATAAAGACGACAAACTATACTGCGGGGATGGATGAAGAGGCACGTTTATCAATTATCATAACTAGGGTGTTGTTAGGCGTGATATTAATCCATGTAGTCAACTTGGGTTTGTGTTAATAGTTGTGTGGGTTTATGTAGTCAATGTTGACGGCCCATAATGATGGTTAATCATGAGTGGACTTATGTACTGCAAAAGATTATAATGATTGTAGGAGTTTTAGTGTGAAAGAGCATTTCATATATGTGATTGGTGGGCAGTACCGGTGTCCCATCTTGTTGTCTTATAATTACTGTTGGGGTACCGAACTGCAATGATATTGTTAATGATGTAGAGTTATGTTGTTAATGATAATGGCTAGGATATACGCAAGGATGATGACGTTAGGGGAGTTGGAGTCACTAGGGGATACAGGTTATTATTGATCGATTGCTATGTTTATGATGTGTTGATTGTTTTGTGATTAATGACAAGGGGAATTTATGTTGTTGAGGGTTGTCCCACTGCCGAATTGTATGTCTGTCCGCTGTGGAAAGACTGTCAGTGTCGGCGTGGGTATTGTATTAATGTCACATGATTATTAAACATGGTAAAGTGTTTGGGGATTTATGGGTTGATGTTGGCATCAGGGAACACTGGTTGGTGGTGTACGACCGCCCAGGCAGTGATGGAATATCACTGACCCGATGTCAATACACATAGCTGAAGACAAGGGTGAGCAGTAGGTTGATGACACCCGATGATACTGTTCACATAGTCAAGGGTGTCTTTTTGTTCAATTTTCAGGTTGTCGCTTGATCGATTGCCTGGGTAAACTAGTGGGCGGTCATTTGACGGTGGAAGTTGGTTGTGTGCATCCTTAGTAGATTTATATACTTTCTTGTCAGACTTGCATACTTTATTATTATATTCTCCTGATTGATATGTGACTAGCTATTGGTTTAATTGCGTGCAATTCCTTAGTTTGATGGTATTACCTCGATGCTAGTTACCTGACAGCATTCTTCCATAATTGTTTGAATTATTACCGCACGACACTTTGTATACTTTGTAATGTCTTTTGAGAAGCAAATAAACTTGGTTCAGTGTTAGCTTATTCTTATGAGTGCCTGTACTATTGTCGGTTAGGATAGTGTTGTATTCGTGACCTGCATACCTGTATACTTGTGAGGTTGGTAGATAAAACCAAGGGTAATCACAATTCAGTGGTTATCTCTACAACCGGAAGACGGACAATCTTTATCTTTCAATTCTTTATTCTCTCCTCCTCCACTTCTCTCTCTCATCTCTCATCTTCGTGCTATCACACTAGAATAAGTTTCTCCTATCTTGGGCGTATAATAACAGATGGTGGCAGAAGTGAAATAGAAATGAAAAAGAGAATAGGAATGGCCAAAAATGCTTTCAAGGGCATGAAATCAATATTAACATCTAGAGAGATTAATAACGCATTAAAAATGAGAATTGTCAAATGCTACTTAATGCTATTGTATGGCGCGGAAGCCTGGACATTGAACAAGCAACTAGAATGTCGCATAGAAGCCCTGGAGATGTGGATATATAGACGAATATGTCGTATTTCATGGAAACAAAGACAATAAAATGCAGAGGTTCTAGAAAAACTGGGAATGAAGAGAGAGTTGATGAAAGAAATGAGGAGGCAAGTGAAATATTTTGGCCACGTTAAAAGACATGATACTCTTATAAAAATCATAATGGAAGGCAAGGATGGGGGCAAGCGAGCGAGAGGTAGACAACGATACAAGTGGGAAGATAACATCAAGAGATGGACGAACATCAGAATGTACAGTCAAGGCGAGAGACAGTGTTGGAGATTCATTGTAGAGACGGCACCTGATTGATTGATTCGTCTTATAATCTGGCCATAAAATGATGCTGCCTCTTTCTGATGTCTGTGATAAGTTGTCTTTGCGATTTGGCCTCCCTCGAAATATCCCGATTACTCTTTCAAGGAATTTTCAGGCTTACAATTGTGGTAAAAGGTACGCCCACGGAACAAGCACGACAGGAGCCTTCCATTCTCAGTAGTTCTTCCCCTCCCACGCTGAATGTTAGACTGCTTTACACTCTCGGTGGGCGGGCCGGCCTGGGTCATGACTCCTTGACGTTTGTCTCCTGTCATGCGTTGGCATATCCACCTTTGTTTATGGCATTTATCCTACATTGATGTCGCTATGTGTGCCTACCTGCAAGCCATTCTGCCCTCGGGGAGGTGCACACTGGGCTCCGGGTGCATCTGCCAACATTCTAAACATCATGTTTAAAATATCCGATACATTAAACAGATCACATAACACTGTAGGTGACCGTGGAGCAAGGGAACACCTAGAAGATGAAGGATATTTGGAAACTAAAGTGAGAATAATGAACAACTAAATCTCTCTTGATGAAACCTCACTACAAGAGACAGAATACAACGATAGGGAAACAGAAATGTTAAGATTAGACTACAAAAAGACAAGTGAATAGAAATTAAACTTTGCACCAAACTGAATATTTAACTCTGTGTTAAATCAGCACTGTTGTATGAATTAGAAACATAGACAATGACTAAAAGTATTACAAATATTGATTATCTAGTGCCTGTATATAACTGGGACTACAATGGCGTGACAACATCTATGGGGAGAACTAAACAAATTCCAGTTAATCAAGGAGTGAGGAAAGAAGCAAGCGCTGGATAGGATGGATGCACACTGAGAAAAGACCCCAAAAAAAAAAATGTTTGCATTTCCTTTACAGGACATCGCTGTCAACATCAGCATCTTTCAGCTAATTGTTGATTTCTTGGCAAGATTACGCTCAGTAGTTTGCCATTGCTTTCTGAGCGGCCGGCTCACATACCCAGTAAGTTACCGACCCGATTCGAACCACTGCTGATTCTCACCGTCGTCACGTTACCTACGAGATTACGGAGAAAAGTCGCTAACCTCTAGGCCAGGAAGCCGGCTGAGAAAAGACAAGGATAGTATAATTAGACGCTCTCTTGTCTGGGACCCCCTAGAACAAACGAAATAGTGGAAGACATAAAAACACGGAAAAGTGAATTAAAGGCAATGATAAATAACAGGGAGAACAGAGCAGCGGGATATGGCGAAAGCTTGGTGTGAGTTGGTTGAGGACCTATGCCCAGTGGAGGATAAAGAGCTGAAGAACAACATGACAGTCCAGGAGCACGAGAGAATTCTCTCCACAACTATTAACATAACAGATGTAACAATTATGGGTAGATTGATGGTATTCACATGCATAAAGATATCGGATATGACAAAGTATGGCTGAATGGATAAGAACGCGTGTTCTTAAACATCCGATGTTGATGCCAAGGTAAATCCCTTTCCGGACAGTTGGACTAATATGTTGACCTATCGTCCTTGACTTGGGGACATAAATTACAAGTACCCCTGAGGTCGCAGTCGGTTCGCCTGATGACGAGGAACACTGTTAATAGGGAAAGCTAATCCACACGCAAAATTCAGTCCAACATTACTAGCAGTGTGTAGGGACTACGCTTTTAGTTCAAAGCGAACGAGCGCAAAAATAAACAAAAACAAAGAAAAAACTGAACATGATTTTCGACTTCGAATATAATACATATTACTTGATATGTACCAGAGCTGACCTCTGATTGGTACATATCTTTACAAGATTTCTTTCTGTGTCCGAATCTAATAGATATCTGGCAAATTAAACTCCCACCTGGGTCAGACAACAGGAAGCGGTAAAAACTCCGCCGCGGAGGTTTCTGATCATCAGATGAGGCCCCCCCCCCTTTGTCAAATATGTCGGCCACTTGACACTCCCAGGGGGCGGGCCCGCCTGGGTCATAGATCCCCGGGCGTTTTCTCATGTTGTACGTTCGCCTATCTTCCTTCCAGACGTTCGTATATCGCACTTGATATCGCTGTGTGCCCTCGCGGGGTGGGGGTGGGGGGGGGCATTGGACAACCTGTGCATCTACCAGAGTGATCACTACCGTAACTGAGCACAGGAAAGCCAGCTTCGTTCCCCGGCAGGTTGTTTAGACAGATACAACACTTCCCAATCTCTACCGTCCATCTGTGCTTAGTCCACGCTGGCTTGTTCATCACTGTTTGTTTGGCACTGAATCAGTGAAAGGACAGGGCATTTGAGACAATATCACAACGAAAAGGGCGACAAGAATAACAACTATTGGTGAAGCTTTAAAGGTATTGAAATGGTGTCAGAAATCAATTAAAAGGTATTGATTGGCACTCATAGAGTTCCAATCCAACGCCTGTGAATGTATTTCTCATGCTGGATCAATGATAGCAACACAGATGATGGCTATGAATGGGGTCATTTAGATGGATCATCATCATCAAGTGCCTTGCCAATTGGGGTGAACAGTCATGCTTGCTTGCGTTCGCTGGCTGTGAACTCCAGCGTGAAGTCCTGTATGTCGGATGAAGACATCCTGTTGTCCAACATCAGTGTGATGTCATACCGGACTGAGGTTTGCGTGAGTATCCATTGTCCCATGTCTGGCTTATTGGTGTGCAGACTGGTGGTTCCTCGCCGTGCAGGCAGATACTCTCCGACTTTTGAAGAATCAGCGATCCTACTGTATTAGCCAAGACCCCGAAGGGACCTGTTGCCCAGGACGCTTGACTAGGACGTGTTAGTAGGTCTTGGCCAGTATAAAACCTGGCCCTGGTGCCTTGGAAACACCTCTGCGTCCCTTGAACAGTCATGTTCCTCTATATATTGAGATCTACAACAGCTATCTTAGACAGATAGATGGTTCCAAATGTTGCTGTTATGTAGCCGGGGCGCAGAGTTGGGGTGAACGCCCAACCTTGAATAAATACCCCAATGGTTCGTGCATACATCACCTCTGCAGCAAAAGTCCAACTCCTGGCCTTCACGTGGCGGAACTGTTTTATTGACTAACAGGAGAAGGGGTGGCGGCGAGTCTCTGGCGCCAAAAATATAACCAGCACGCTCCAGATGTGTATGCATGCGCAGACACGTGTGGCGCGCCTACACATATAAACTCGAGTAAGACCACAGTCTGCTCTAGCAAAGGAAAGGTGCTGAAGACGGAGTCAACCAGCCAGGAAGGAGTCTCTGTGGCGAAGTGGTCAAGCTGTTTGACTCGGGCTCCGAAGGTTGTGGGTTCGATTCCGGGCCGCGTCCTTCTGTTCACGAGTGAAATTTTTCGGAGACTCCCGTCGGTCGTCGCTAGAGCTACAGAGTTTGTGCTTTGTGCGACGCTTTCCGCGCTGCGGAAAGAGACCAGGCCGCATGGGATAAAACACGGTGCAATGCAGTCGATGCTGTAGACTTTTGAGCGACTTTTTTTTAAACCAGCCAGGAGGCGCACCACAGAAATCAGGATGCCACGCAATCACGCGTAATGAAATATGTCGACTACTGCTAAATGTTATGGTGCTGGCCCTGCTTTGGACCCCCAGGCAGGTGCAGTGCCGGACCCCATGCCTCTAAAGGGTCCAACTAGTACTACAACTACTGGAGGTCCTTCTCAGATGTCTTGTGGAGCCAGGGACCTGAGGCCGAGAGAGACGACAGTGAAAGATAAACTCTATGGACCACTGAGTGAACTAAAGAAGACAGTTAAATTCATACAAGAGACGATATTGCAGTTATAGACATATTTCAAGCGAAAGAAAGAAGAAGAAGACACACATGTAGATAAACATCTAAATTGTCCAGGATAAAACAAAAAAAAAAGAGTGAGAGAGCTCTCTACTCTTCAAAGTGCACGATAGCAATAGGAGTAAATAAACAGACGTGACCACAAGGTCATGGTCACTGCGAGCAGACGAGCGAGACCTGGTTGCCAACTAACGGTTTATGACTTTATAGATTTTAATTGGTAATCAACGCGCGAGGAGTGGACACTAGAAGCGATCTAGATGTTAAGGGACCAACTAGACAACAGTGGAAGAGTTGCAGACACACCGGAGGTCCGAATTCAGTCAAACGACTCAGTACTGGCTGTTTGAACCATGGGTGCCACAGAAAGTAAAACAACCGACTCCAAGTACCAGCTTGCGTTCGATGAAGAAGAGAGAAAGATAGCTAGCAGCGTATTCTGTAGTTTGTCTCACGGCAAGAAGTCATTCAACAAGGAAAATTTACAGGTAATATCGCATCGTTACTATAATTCACAGATTTGTAGAACTGGAACTTTTGTGTTGTAGACTAGACTAGTACTAGCTACTACTACTACTAGCATACACAGAGAATATTTTTAAATGGGGTTTCCACTTATGAAATCATACCAGTTGGATACAGCTTGACAAGACGAATCCAACGGTATCTCAACGAAGATTATTTGTCAATTCTAAGCGGAGTTATTAATATTAATACTTTTGTGTCGTGGTTTACAACCAGGAAGTGCCAAGAAATCTACACCATTGTGTTTGTTCTTTTCGCGGCACGTAAATTGGGAGCCGAGAAATTCTGCCTTCTGTTACTGTGGCTTGTTTAATTTTAAACGGACAACATAGATCCATATATCATTGCGCCCTAGGTGGCGAGACCTAACTTGACGTATTGTCTATTTTTCAATAGGATGTGCCATGACCTAATTAACAATTAAAAATGGCTGCCAATTGTTTATTATTCATTAAAAGTATGTCGCATCGCTAACTCACCTGGTAACATGTCTATTTTATTATGCGTTTTGGTAACAGGAATGTTAAGGTCACATTTCTCTTTTGATAGAATGTTGAGAGGATTGACTTCATTGCACCAGGTGTTACCCCAAATGACTCAGTCTCTTTCCGCAGGGCGACATGCCGAAAGCATCGCACAAAGCACGAATCTCTCCTTTCTCAGAGAAAAATGCACTCGACTTTTAAGACTTTGCGATAGGATGTGCTGTGACATAATTAACAGTTAAAAATAGCTGCCAATTTATATTAATTAAATGTCATATGAAATGTTCATCGTTAGTGAAGGAACAATTCTCATTGTGACAGCTTTCTTTTGTTGATTAAATATCATTTATTGATGTAAGTAAATAAGTTTGTAACTGCTGCATAAATTAAGCAGCAATTAATTAATTATTAAATAATAAAAAATAAAAATATTAATTAATTAAATATTCACTAAAATCGATTTCTACTTCTGCTCTATAATTACACTGTTCTGTATCTAAAAGTGAGCAATTAATAATTAAATACTAACATTTTAAAAAACAGTAACTTATTTCACAGTATTTTATTTAAATCTAAATAATTATGTACAGGAGCGCTGCTAAGAAACAAAGTACTCCTTACAGGTTTACAACAAACGGGTCTGAAAACTAGCTTTCAAAATTATTTTCTTCATTCATGTCAAAGGGTGACAAATTATACAAGTACTCAGATAAATTACAGCTACAAATGAAACTTGTATTGTTTAATTTTAGTAGTTAAATTGCCAGTTCTAATTATAAAATAAAAAGGAGTCCGCTCTGCTATACTACGCAAGGCTAACGGCATGGGTCCATATCTAATGGTTATGCTAAAAATTACTATCAATTAAACTTCTGTTCTGTTTAATTTTAGTAATTAAACTGACGGTTCAAATTATAAAATAAACAAAGGATCGACTGTAATAAATACTATAGAGAGGGTGACGCCATAGATAGAATTTTGCGAAATGGATGCGTTATTTCAATTTCATTCTCAATCTGACTGGCTTTGCTGCACTAATCTTAGACTATACTGGCTATACTAAAAATTGTTTTCCTAACAAATGCTGAAGTGGGCAATGTTGAAACTCTTCACATATATGAGAAATTGAACGGAGAATCCAAAAATGCAATAAAAAGTATACTTTTATTTACGATATGTGAGTTATAAGAAAAATTAGCTTACTGAGCATCACTTATCGAAATTAACTCAACGGAGAAATCATGTCTGGCGAGAAAGTTTTGCAGTCTTAGCAGGTAGACCACTTGAGTGGCTTTAGAGTGGTTTCCTGTGAAGTTTAACCAGTTATTTCCGAATACATCTAATCAGAAATAAACATGGGTAACCCTAGGCATAAACCACATGTCGCAAGAAACTTTATGCTAATTAGGGTTACACCGCGCGCCCCCCCCCCCCCCCCCATGTTAGGATATGCCGACCTTTGACATTGCTACTACTACTTTCTACTACACTACTCTAGTAGTAGTACTTAATAGCAATGTTGGTCATGATTTTCACATTTGGATTTTACTTATGAAACTATCACAGTAGCGGGTCAGCATGGTCAAATGGGTGTTCAAACGCGTGTTCTTAAACATCCGGTGTGCTGATACCGAGGTTAGGGGTTCAACCCCTACAGTGAACAGTTGGACTAAAATGATGACCCGTCGTCCTTGACCTGGGGACGTAAATTGCAAGTACCTCTGAAGTCGGGGTGGGTTCGCCTGTTGGCGAGGGACACTGTTAATAGGAAAAGCTAATCCACACGCAAATTCAGTCCATCACTACTATAAATAGTGTGTTTGGACTATGCTTGAGTTCAAAGTGAGTGAGCGCCATTAAAACAAAAAACTATCACAGTTGAATGCAGCTTAACAAGATGAATTCAACACTATCTCAATGAAGGCTGTACATCAATTCTAAGCGGAGATATTAATACTTTTGTGTCGTGATCTACAATCAGGAAGTGCACAGGAGTCTGAGCAAATGAGCAGTTCTGCTCACGGCCCCGTAAATTGGGAGCTAAGAACATTAAATTTTGCCTTCTATTACTGTGGCTTGTTTATTTTTAAACGAACCGCAAAGCAACCATATATTGTTGCGTGCAGGGCAGCAATGCCTAACTTGACATGTTATCTATTTTCTATAGGATGTGCCATGACCTAATTAATATTTAAAGATAGCCGCAAATTGATTCAATCAATCAGGTGCTGTCTCCACAATAAAGGTTGGCTGCAATGGATCTCTAACACTGTTTGTCTCTCGCCCTGACTACATTCTGTCAGGCTGATCCTTTCCACTGCTAATTATTATAGTTTTTGTTTTTAGGATGTTAATATCTAAGCCACATTCTGCACTATACCTGTTTACTTTTTCCACTAGGTCTTGTAACTCTTGCTCACTTTCTGCTAGTAACATGGTATTGTCAGCATACCTAAGATTATTTATAATTCTTCCATTGACATTAAGTCCAGGCAGTTCAACTTGTTTAAAAATTCTTTTTGTGTATAGGTTGAAGAGGCTTGGGGACAGTACACATCCCTGCTATACTCCTCTTTTTATCTCTATAGGCGATGAATAGTTATTCCGCATCTAATAGACGCCATTTGTTCCCAGTACAAGTTACTAATAAGTCTGATGTCCTTTCCGTCTACTCCTATATTTTGAAGGCACGTAATTAGTCTTTCATGTTGTACTCTATCAAAAGCTTTCTTGTCTATATCTATAAAATGCAATGTATGTCTGTCTGTATCTCTGTATGTTTGTTATTTATGTGTTCGGGAACGGTCCATCCAATTGAGATGAAATTTTCTACACGTCTTCTTCTCATTCTGGTGCTGCCAACTGGCATAGTTTGTTAGTTTGCAAACATTTATTTACGTAATAAAATTTAATTTTTTAATTACATGATTTAACATAAGAAAACTTATATCAAGGGACATAACTTTTAGTAGCATTGCTATATCTTAAGTTAAGTCCCCTAGCTATATGTACTCCGAACATAAATGGATGGATGGATAGATAGATAGATTGATTGATCCCCGCCAGGGGCTGGGCGAAGCCGGGCCGGGTCCTTTAGATGGATGGATGGATAGATAGATAGATTGATAGATAGATAGATCGATCGATAGGTAGGTAGGTAGATAGATAGATCTGAACTGATAGATAGAGAGGGTGGGGTAGACAGAGGGAGAGACGGACTGGTAGGCAGGCAGGCGGACGGATGGATAGATAGATAGATTGATCCCTGCCAGGGGCTGGACGAAGCCGGGCCGGGTCCTCTAGATGGATGGATGAATGGATAGATAGATAGATAGATAGATAGATAGATCTGACCTGATAGATAGAGAGGGAGGGATAGACGGAGGGAGAGACGGACGGACGGGTAGGCAGACAGACAGACAGACCGTTAGGCCGACACATCCGACTTCTGCGGGCATTTGTTGACCGGGTTAACCTTCCCGGGGGTTTCTTAGGACGTTTGAATCTCACTGTTGTAGTGTTATCCCTCATCCTAGCTGGCCCATACAGAACAGCCAAAGACATCCTGGTCAACCCTCAAGTGAAGGCAGGGGCAGACCATGGGCATTCCCCGCCATCCAAGGAGGCTTCCATACTTGCAGAGCCATCACACAGCGCTCTGGTACTGGGCTCACCCAAGGAATCGTCACGTCCTGCACATGGCTGCTTAGTCTCACTTCCGTATATTGGGCCCCCCGTTCACCATAGGATGTTCCTCCGGAAACCAGAAGAATGCAGTCTGCAGATGACATCCACACAGTGAGCTTTCGATTAAGACTTTCCACATAATGGATTTGCTATCCAAGCAATATTCCATTTCGTGCCACTAGGACACTTTTTCCACCTTTTATGAAGCCCACACAGTGAGCTTTCGATTCAGACTTTTCACGTAATGGATTTGCTATCCAAGCAATATTCCATTTCGTGTCACTAGGACACTTTTTCCACCATTTACGAAGCCCACACAGTGAGCTTTTGATTCGGACTTTCCACGTAATGGATGTGCTATCCAAGCAATATTCCATTTCATGCCTCTGGGACGCTTTTGTAACCGACATACCTGTGGTATGAAGTGTGGCAGTCTAAATACATCTTCATGCACCTTTAGATGTCAACCTGAATGTAGTTAAAGTAAGCTGTAGTCAACTTGAGCTTGTTGATATCTCCATAGAGCTTGTCCTCAAATGAAGCAGGCGTGGGCCAAAATATCTTTCTCTGTTCTGCATATATTGGGCACTCCTGCAGCAAATGTTTAGATGTCATTTTACCAGTTCCACAATTGCATTCATCGGTATCTCCTATCATTAGTTTATTGAACAAGTGGTATTTCAGCCTGTTATGTCCTGTGCGGAGTCTGAAGATTGCTACTTGTTCTCTTCGGTCGAGTTTGTAATATGCATCAACCTTCTGGTGGCCTGGATGCTCTGATTCCCATTTGGTTCTATAAGTGCTTTTTATAAATCTCTTTGCCTCATTATAGGTTATGTCTATGTCAGGCTGTGGTAGTCGTCCACCCACTTTTGCTAGTCTGTCAGCTTCTTCATTTCCAGGTATACTGCAATGTGATGGGATCCACTGTATTACAACATTTTTGGATTTCTGGCATAGACCATGGAGTGCTGCTCTTAGGTCAGCTAGTTCTGTGCTGTTTTTGCTCTTCAGTATTGAGACAGCTGACTTTGCATCTGTGAAGATAGCTATTTGCTTCTCTTTATTTTCCTCCATCAAGAGCATTTCTGCTGCAGTTTTCAAAGCCTCTACCTCCGCTTTGAAGTTACTTGAAAATTTTCCAGTTGCCATTGAATGTGTTTTTTTCACTCCATTTTTTAAATTTAGGAGAATTCCTCCTCCCCCATTTTTAATTGAATCTTTGGCTGATCCATCTGTATATGCATGGGTCCAATTGCTGCTTGGGTAATGTTTTTTTATGTAGTTGAGGGTTATTTTTCTTCTTTCGGTTTCATTCTGAGTGTTCTTTTTCTCAATACCAGGAATGTTTTCTATCATCACAGGCAGTTGCTGCTGTCTCCAAGCTGGGAAGTTGTGTGCATTGTAAATGGGCTTGACTGTTGATATGTTAAGTATGGGATCTGCCCTAATCTTTGGTTTGGCAGTTTCTACAAAGTTGCTACGCTTCAGTCTTCCTTTTCCAAAACCATTAAATCTGTTGTACATAGGGTGGTCTGTCAATCTTCTAAATTTTTCTGCTTGTTGCTGGGCTCTGCTATCTCTTCTGTCCTGCATTGGTTGTAAACAAGTGATCTTTTCTAGTTCATTAATAGGCGTTGTCTTCAGGCTTCCAGTTATGATTCGCATTCCTTGGTTTTGGACTCTACTTATTTTGTTAAAGTTTGACTTAGCTGCTGTTGCCCAAGCTGCAATGCCATATTCCAGTACTGGCCTCACCCATCCAGTATATAACTTCTTGAGAACTTTCTCATCTGCTCCCCACGTTGTACCAGCAAGCTTTTTCATGATTGCCATTCTCTGCCTTGCTCTTGTTCGATTTTTCTCAACCTGTGTCTTCCATGTCAGGCGACGATCAAAGGTGACTCCTAGATAGTTTGGATTTTCTTCATGGCGCAATATTTTTCCATTCAATACCAGCTTAGGTTGCTGAGTTTTATTTGAGAGGGAGAACACTGTGCATGTTGTTTTCTCCTCACTTATCTTCACTAGCCATGATTTTGACCAGTCCTCTAGCGCTAATAAGGCTTGCTGTATTCTGCTGTTAACTGTACTAATATATTCTTCAGATGTCCATATGGCTAGGTCATCTGCAAAGGAGGATGTGTGTACTCTGGCTGTAAAATTTTCTGTGATGTCGTTTATATATGCTAGGAATAATGTTGGTGAAAGAACTCCTCCTTGGGGGACACCTTGCTCCAACAGCATCATTTTGCTTGTTTGTCCTTGTACTTTTGTCCTGGCAGTTCTGTCTCCACCTTGTCGTGTGTGTGTGTGTGTGGGGGGGGGGGGGGGGAGGAGGAGGATAGACAGGTCTGAAAACTGGCTTTAAAAACTATTTTCAGACATGTAAAATGGTGAGAAATTATACAAGCACACAGATAAATTAATGCTACAAATGAAACATGTATTCTTTTTAATTTTAGTAGGTAAATTGCCAGTTATAATTATACAATAAATACGAGTCCGTTATACTACACAATGATAGGTATGGGTCCGCCATTGTAAATTTTGCATTATGAGATATCAATATCTCATTGTTATGCTAAAATTATGTGTTTTCCGAAAAAAGTAAGAAAAAGAAATTGTTGAAAGTCTTCAAATATATGTAAAATTGAATGCAGAGATTTAAAAAAGAATTCATTCAAAAGTCAAGTTGTATTTAACTAACAGGAGTTATAAAAAACAAAGAGTCTACCGTATGCCAAGAAATTGAAATACCTTCACAGAGACGAAAGTTCTAGGCTTCCAACTCAATCAGTACAGCAGGCAGACCACAGTTGCAATTGTTAGAGTTGTTTCTCGCGATGTATGAGCTGTTATTTTCAAATATATCCAATCAGAAGCAGACATGGGTACACCAGGTCGCAGGTATTCTTTTGCGCATGACCGACCTTGCGTCAACCCACGCCTCTCACTTTTAGAAAAACTGACAACTGAAATTGCTACCACTACTAGTACTTTACAGTACAGCCCAGACATCTTTCCTTCCACACATTACTAAGCACTTAAGCAGTCGGCACTTGTTTGTTACATATATTTTGGATTTATAACGACGATCACAAAGGAAAGTTTTGGAGTGAGATGACTAAGCATTTTCTTGTTTTGCTGTTGACCTTTTAGTTCTCATATTGTTTCAAATTCCTGGTCCTGTACTGATTCAAAAAGGCAAGCAAGTTTGGACCAAGCAAACATGGATGGCAGATAAGGGGAAGTAGGGTTTTGTCTAGTAATGTTAATATGGTGACAGACTTGTATTATGTATCAAATTAAAGGAGATTGCATAGGGAACACAGCAGTATTGATAAATGTGGCACATAAGAAAATCTTTGTAATAATGAAAGTTTACTTAATGCATATTGAAAACAAAATCAGAAAGATTGAGACAAATTAGGACACATCCTGAGGGAAACTTTAAATGAAGGAAGTATTAGAAAGTCAATGTCCATTTATTGAGCATGATAATTGTGCAGGATACAGTGACAAGAAACTACACAATGACCCAAGTTTTGTTGTTTTCTCGCTGGCTTTGAACTCAAGTGCAGTCCCTACACGTGCTACTACTTCTAATGATTGTCACTACTAAGGAGTTCACTGGACTGATATTTGCATGTGGATTACTTTCCCAATTAACAGTGTCCCTCGCCATCAGGCGAACCCACTTTGGCGTCAGAGGTACTTGTAATTTACGTCCCCAAGTCAAGGATGAGGAGTCAACAGAAGTCCAGCTGACTGGTGTAGGAGTTGAACCGGCTAACTCAGCATCAACACACCGGAAGTTTAAGAGCTACTTATCCATTCAGCCATGTTGGCCTCCAATGGTCCTAGTATGACAGTATATCATCTTTTGGTTAAAAACTGGTGGTCATGTGTGGCAATATATCATCATTCAGCACTGAATTAGTGAACATATAGTATGGTGACAATACGCCTGTCGGGGGGCTGAGTGGTCTCGAGGTATGGTGTCCGCCTCGAGTGCTGGAGGTCCCGGGTTCAGGCACCGGTGAGGACCGGGATTTATTTAAAAAATCCATCTGGACTTCTAGTAATAAAATTTCCCCTGGTCTCTGGGTAGTGATTTTGGATGCCCGTGTGTATTGTTGCGCACGTAAAAAATCCCTTGGCAGTTGGAAATCGAAAAATAGTAGCCTAACGGCGCTGCCCGGGCAAAATTTCGAGTTAAAATTCTACCCAAAGTATTTTTGGGATCCTCGCCGATGTAATGGAGTTCGTGCATTGAGCTGAGTTTCTCCAGACTCAGGGTTGTGTTAGGAGGAAACCGGAGCACTTATGGGTTAAACCGTGTGTTAAACAATATTACGCCTTGCTTCCCAGAACATGTCCTGGTTACCACTTCAGGCTGGGTCAACCTGGCAGTCAGGGTCCGTGTTTACAACAATCATGGGGATTCAAACCACCAGCTTGGCAGGCAAGCATATTTGCCACTACCACACACTATCATCATCATGCTGTTGCTGCCTTGCCCCTCCCAAGCCCTGGTGTTGAGTTGTTCATGATTGGTTGGATGTTGCAGCTAAAGCTGTCTATGGGATGAGGCAGCAAGTCACATGCAGACTCTCCTTAGTCGCCTCTTTGCAAGCATGTAACCTACATTCATGTTACTATTCCTTCACGGGTCCCAGTAACACACAGGCGTTTAGTTTAGTTTAGTCGTTGAACAACATCACGGCACATGGTTTAACCCATAAGTGCTCTGTTTTCCTCCTAACACAACCTTTCTGTTTCTGATGCTCCCGTTCCCATTGCTTGTCTGTTTCTGATGTTCCCGTTCCCGTTGCTTGTCTGTTTCTGATGCTCCCGTTCCCGTTGCTCGTCTGTTTCTGAAGCTTGTAATGCCTTTTTCTTTCCTATAAAAATTAAAAATTGATTTTAACCCTTTACCAGGCAGAACGGCCATTTGCGGCCGATGCCTTTAACGGGCAGAGCGGCCGATTCCGTCCGATACTATTATGCATTGTAAAAACGCGATTTCTCGGCCTTACGATACTTCCAACGGCTGCTTTCGCCAATAGCTTGACAACGTGGCCGCCATTTTTAAGCGCTGACTATGAATTTGAACGGACTTTTACGGACGTTTTTTGATAGTTTTTGGGGTTTTTACGCTTAGTTTTGTCAAAACGGATTTCGGCGATTCTTCAAGTGATAGCCGAGGTTTCGCTAGGTTCAATTTAAGTGACATTAAAGGGCACGAAGTTGACTATTAATTGGAGCTAGATATCAGTCACAAAGCGTTACTTTGCATTAGCAGTCTGAGTCGGACTTTAAAGAAAGTGATTATGATTCTGAAAATGTGTTTGTAAATTGCCGTATAGATGACGGAAAATCACAAACAACATGCTGTATTTCGTAAATATTTGTGTTCATATATAGATTACCGGCAACAATCACGTGAGTAACATATTCTGCATGCTTTTCCCTTCATTGTGTTGTTTATTTAACTAAAATCTGTTGACTGACACCTTATTTGTGATGTTTTTACTAACGCAACCCGAAATATTACCGAACCTGAAAAAAATCTTGCCCGTTCAGGGCTAAAAAACGGACAAGCGTCTGCCCTGTAAAGGGTTAAACTAACTATTTTTATTGGATCCGCGGGAGTGAGAACATCATCTGTACAAAATTTCATCTTAATCGGATGGACCGTTCGTGAACGCATAAAGGACACACAAACAAACAAACATTCTCTTTTATATATATAGACTTGTACTGGGAACAAGAAATAATTACTCATCACCCATAGAGATAAAAAGAGGAGTACGGCAGGGATTCGTGTTGTTCCC
Source organism: Cepaea hortensis (assembly GCA_963921405.1). NCBI lineage: Eukaryota > Metazoa > Mollusca > Gastropoda > Stylommatophora > Helicidae > Cepaea > Cepaea hortensis. Next base: position 138,512,014 of record OY992876.1, on the reverse strand, counting down.
AAGCCTATTCAACCTATACACAGAAATAATTTTTAAACAAGTTGAACTGTCTGGACTTAACATCAATGGAAGAATCATAAACAATCTTACATATGCTGACTTTTTAAACAAGTTGAACTGTCTGGACTTAACATCAATGGAAGAATCATAAACAATCTTACATATGCTGACGCAACCCTTGTTACTAGCAGAAAGCAAGCAAGAGTTACAAAACCTAGAGGTACAAGTAAACAGGCATAGTGCAGGATGTAGCTTAGATATTAACATCCTAAAAACAAAAACTGATAATTAGCAGTGGAAACAAAAGGTCATCAGTGAACATCACAATAAACTAGGAGATACAGAACAAATTTCTCCTATCTTCCACATATAATAACATATTAAGGCAGAAGTGAAGTAGAAATCAAAAAGAGAATAGGAATGGCCAAAACTGCTTTCAACAACATGAGATCAGTATTAACATCTAGAGAGATTAACAACGCATTAAAAATGAGAATTGTCAAATGCTACGTAAATTCAACACTACTGTATGGTGCGGAAGCCTGAACATAGAACAAGCAACTAGAAAGTCAAACAGAGGCCTTGGTGATGTTGATATACAGAAGAATATGTTGTATTTCATGGAAACAAAAGCAATATCAAATACAGAGATTCTTTAAAAAAAACTTGGAATGAAAAATGAGTTGATGAAAGAAATAAAAAAAGAGGCAAGTGAAATATTTCGGCCATGTTAAAAGACATGACACTCTCATAAAAACTATACTGGAGGGCAAGGTTGAGGGCAAGCGAGCAAGAGGCAGACAATGATACAAGTGGGAAGATAACATCAAGAGATGGACAAACATCAATCTGACAGAATGCACAATCAAGGCAAGAGACAGACAGTGTTGGAGATCCATTGCAGCCAACCTTCGTTGTGGAGATGGCACCTGATTGGTCAATTAATCTGTACAGGAATGGGTGGCCAAAGGGTCAGAATAGTCACCTTACACATCATGGGAATGTGTTCGATCCTTAGCAAAGCTTGGGGTTTATAAACAATGTCCTAACCTGTATACTGCATGGCAACTGAATAGGTAAATGGCCTGTATTCCCCATTCATGACAACTCTCTCAGCACTTGCCAAAAATGGTACATGTGCCATAATGAAAACAGACAGACAGTCTTTGATGAAGTTGTGTACTGATGGCACTTATCACATCACCCACAGAGTGCTGACTTGTTTATACAAATATGGGTCTAGCCCAGTTTCACCGATGCATCTTAAGGCATATGAAAGGCTCCTTTACTTTTGTTTTTAAAGTTGTGTGCTTTTTGGTTTTGCTCTCGCTCGCTTTGAACTCGTGCGTATTCCCTACACACTACTTCTAGTAGTGCTGGACTGAATTTTGCGTGTGGATTAGCTTTACCTATTAACAGTGTCCCTCACCATCAGGCGAACCCACGCCGACTTCAGAGGTGTTGTGTACTATTAATTAATATGGCAGCCAGTAGAATGTTAATTCAAACCATTTAAATGCAGTACTAGGGTACTAAACTTTTCAGAGAGATATCAGCAAATCTAACATTGACTGAGACAGTGAATAAAGCAACTTCATCAGATGTACACATTTATTCTGATAGCAAGGAATGGATGCTTTCAGAACAGATATATATGTTAATAACATGAGCATCTTGTATCTTTTGTTGCAGCATTTTACAAGCCCAGTTCTTGATCACTTGACTAGTGCCCGCTTGTTTGATTTGCTGGAGGGGCCCCTTCCTCAGAAGTACCAACAACATAAAGGGCACCATAACCGTCCTCAGCATCACCAGAATCACGAGATCAACCTTCCTCACTTCACCTCTCACCTGGCTAACCTTTTGAAAGGTGATATCCCAGACCTTGCACACAGCTGCATGTTCCTGGCCTCCAGTTCTCCGAAAACTGTTTCTGCTCAAGATCTGATCACGGTACATGTCTGTAATGAGTTGTACGTCAGGCTTTGACAGCCAGACTATGGCCGTGTTATCCAGTGGGGGGATGTTACTGTTTCATTTAGAGACATGGTCTATAATGTCCCATATTTGTTAGGGTGTTTATATCTATATGTTCATCCTCTTGTTCCTTGCCCTGTATGGTCTTTCTTTAAATGTTTATTTATGAATGTTTTTACCCTTGTGTCTTGCCATATGGGATGCTTGTTATTCTTCAACTGTCTCTTATCATGTGTGATGTTTGTTACAATATATTCTCTGTATATTCTGCTACAATGTCTTGCAATGCTTGGTGTTTGTTACAATATTGTTTATATCTGTATATTCATTTGTTGTGTCTTGCCATGTGTGATGTGTGAGAATGTTTATAACTGTATATTCTTCTGTTTCATGTTATGTGTGATGTTTGTGACATTGCTTCTAAGAATCCTGTGTAACCTCTGCATTGCCCAGGCCAGCCTATGTCAGACTTCTTGTGAACAGTCTCTGCTTTTGCTGATCACAAAGCCAAGATATTCACAGTTTGTGATTTTTTCCATTTCTTCATAGCTGTTTGTGATCTTTAGTTTACATGTAGTTTTGTCTGTGCAAATTATTTTTATTCTGTTGGGGTAACCATTGTCACTTCTCTTGACAGAATCAACTCTCTAATCTTTGAGCACTGTTTGAGAGGAGGACCTTGTCATCTGCAGTTTGTGAGTTTTGGGATTGAATTTCTACCAGTTATGAATGGATCATAGTTGTCTTTAGTCTCATTATTTGTTTAATTGTTTTATTACATTTTCTGCATATATGTTGAACAGTGGGGGGGGGGGGGTGTGTGTGTGTGTATGTGAGAGAGAGAATATCAGTTGATGTTATCTTTCCATAAGGGGGTCAGCATGGCCGAATGGATAAGAGTGCTCACTCTTAAACTTCTGGTGTGCTGACGTTGAGGTAGTGGGTTTTAACCCCTACACTAATCAGTTGCACTAAAATCTTGACATCTCAACCTTGACTTGGGGACGTAAATTACAAGTACCTCAGAAGTTAGAGTGGGTTTACCTGATGGCAAGAGACACTGGTTATAGGGAAAGCTAATCCACACGCAAAATCAGTCCAGTGCACTCCCTAGTAGTGGCATCTCCTAGAAGTAGTAGCACATGTATGGACTACGCTTGAGTACAGAGCGAGCAAATGCAAAAAGAAACTATCTTTTTCATATTACAACATAGTGGAGCACAGTTTCCAGTATATATTCTATTGCTAGGTGGGTCCTGTGTGGGTGTTGTTTGTCATGCTAGGTTGTTTGTTGGGTCATTATATTTTAACATGATTGTGTCTTATTTCAGTTTGTCGATAGCATTCTTCACAGTTACGAAAAACTGCTGACAGCACATTGTTCAGCCTACCAGAGCTGGATTTTTGCACCTGCAACAGATTCTCGCCTCCGACTGGCACGCTCTTTGTTGAGTCCACTGCTACAGCTTGGTAATATTGCCTTGTGTTTTATTGTTATCTCTTTGTTGAGTCCACTGCTATAGCCTGGTAATGTTGCCTTTTGTTTTATTGTTATCTCTTTGTTGAGTCCACTGCTATAGCCTGGTAATGTTGCCTTGTGTGTTATTGCTATCTCTTTGTTGAGTCCACTGCTACAGCCTGGTAATGTTGCCTTGTGTGTTATTGTTATCTCCTTGTTGAGTCCACTGCTACAGCCTGGTAATGTTGCCTTGTGTGTTATTGTTATCTCCTTGTTGAGTCCACTGCTACAGCCTGGTAATGTTGCCTTGTGTGTTATTGCTATCTCTTTGTTGAGTCCACTGCTACAGCCTGGTAATGTTGCCTTGTGTGTTATTGCTATCTCTTTGTTGAGTCCACTGCTACAGCCTGGTAATGTTGCCTTGTGTGTTATTGTTATCTCCTTGTTGAGTCCACTGCTATAGCCTGGTAATGTTGCCTTGTGTGTTATTGCTACCTCTTTGTTGAGTCCACTGCTATAGCCTGGTAATGTTGCCTTGTGTGTTATTGTTATCTCTTTGTTGAGTCCACTGCTACAGCCTGGTATTGTTGTCTTGTGTTTTATTGCTATCTCATTGTTGAGTCCACTGCTACAGCCTGGCAATGTAGCCTTGTGTGTTAGTGTTATCTCCTTGTTGAGTCCACTGCTACAGCCTGGCAATGTAGCCTTGTGTGTTAGTGTTATCTCCTTGTGGAGTCCACTGCTACAGCCTGGTAATGTTGCCATGTGTGTTATTGTTATCTCCTTGTTGAGTCCACTGCTACAGCCTAGTAATGTTGCCTTGTGTGTTATTGCTATCTCCTTGTTCAGTCCACTGCTACAGCCTGGTAATGTTGCCTTGTGTGTTATTGTTATCTCCTTGTTGAGTCCACTGCTACAGCCTAGTAATGTTGCCTTGTGTGTTATTGCTATCTCCTTGTTCAGTCCACTGCGACAGCCTGGTAATGTTGCCTTGTGTGTTATTGCTATCTCCTTGTTCACTCCACTGCTACAGCCTGGTAATGTTGCCTTGTGTTTTATTGCTATATCCTTGTAATGTTGCCTTGTGTGTTATTGTTATCTCTTTGTTGAGTCCACTGCTACAGCCTGGTAATGTTGCCTTGTGTTTTATTGCTATATCCTTGTAATGTTGCCTTGTGTGTTATTGTTATCTCTTTGTTGAGTCCACTGCTACAGCCTGGTAATGTTGCCTTGTGTGTTAGTGTTATCTCCTTGTTGAGTCCACTGCTACAGCCTGGTAATGTTGCCTTGTGTGTTACTGTTATCTCCTTGTTGAGTCCACTGCTACAGCCTGGTAATGTTGCCTTGTGTCACAGTCCTAGATCTCTAGGGGATTGAAACTCGGGCTCATACAGGCAACAAACTCCGTTCAGATACAATCGAGCATCATTTATTTACATTTATATTACAGTACGCTGGCGACGTGAGTTTTCACAAGCCAGCAATTAGCAAGTTGCGTATCACAGGAGTTTACAATGAACATGATTATCACAACAACTCTAGCAGCTATCTAACATATGTATAAGACCCCTAAAACACTTGGGTCTGAAACTATCAAGTCCCCTTAAGGTAAGCCCTGTTGCTTCCTCGATGTCCAGTCCGTGTCTGTCCTTCCACACGTGTCGCAATCCGACACGGGTGGTAACTCTCTCTGAGTTTCTCGTGGACCCCGCAATTGGCGGGCCCCATCAGTGTCCACGTGGCTGTGGACACACTGACCGTTCCTTCGAGAAGGCTCTAGATTATTCGAGCCCTCGAGTGACTCGGTTCTTTCCCTTTAGCTGGATTTATATCCCTTCGCCAGTGTCTCGTTCTTTTAGGTTGGTACCGCCCTTAGGTGAGGCTGTGACAGGAGTCCCCCTCCCCCCCTGCTTTGATGGGTTATTCTATGGTAATTAGTTCTGTACTAATTCTGTCACAGTATCACATAAAGTCGGTGTTTGTAGTTTGGTGGATAGTAACTTGGCAACTTAGATATCTGCATCGCCGACTCATGTATTCTCCCATACACCACTTTAAGATGATTGCTGAAGAGGTCTCTCTCTTCTATGTTCTTAAACATGCTTATCTGACCGAAGTACCGTGACGTTTCCCAGTTGTTTTTACAACCGCGCCCTTCTCAAGTATCCATATGATACCAAGATATTAAAACTCTGTGTGAGAGAGTTTTAACAAGACAAATGTCTTGGCTATTTAAGTACACCTGCAAATCTTATCCTGTGTGTGTATTTCGATACATTTTTACTTCCGTATGTTGTATAATGCTGGATATGTAGTTATGCTGTTGTTTTATCACATCTGACTACGTGTTTCTGTTGGCTTGTTTGTGTATTGAATGATATGTTGCTGTTTCTAATAAAGTGACTGTATTTTAATTGTTAGTGTTCAGTTTTGAGTTTGTATAACGTGTGTGCTCATTGTGTGGTTTATCTCCAAGCGTCACGAGTTGGGATATCCTTTGTCATGAATTACCCCAATATGTGTAATGCATGATCGGGGCATTCCAAGCAGTGGCGCTTAGATGTAATGTATTAAACATGTATCAACAATTTAGACAGGTAATACATTTTTACATGAAGACGCAGACAAATTAAAATAAATACGTTTTGCGTACAATTTGTCCGCTCAGTATATCGCTCTCTCATTTAATTCATTCACTCTGTCATTCATACGTCTTTCATACAAAATAGTATTTTGTTAAAATATATAGATAAAGTTGAGGTAAGTGTTATTGCCCTTAGAAAAATTGATTAGGCGATATGTTCCCTTTAAGGTAACAAGTAATTTGTTTACGTGTAATCAAAAAATGGTTTATAATTTAAATAGCAAACAATTGTATAGGAAAAATATTTCACCTATGAGTGGAAATACCTGTCATGTTATGGTAGAAAATCTACAAGTTATAGGTTGACATATTTTATATACATAATGATTAAATACAAGTGTAATACATATTACCTAATAGTAACTTAATTAACTAACTAACTAACTCCAACGACGATGTGTGTTGTCCTCCTGTTGTCCGTGTGTCGTGCCATCAATGTTAACAGTTAATATAGCTGTCCCTTGCATGTTGTAATCGACGTAGTTCTATTCCGGCTGTTTGCAAAGTTTCTTAGCCATAGCGAGTATGCAGTGTTCTTAATCTTTACAGATGACTGTCAGTTCACTGGTTGAAATCATTTCACAGATATTATATATTGCTCGGATTGTTTTTCACGCCTTGGCAATTGGTAATATAGGGTTCTCGAAGTTTCATGTTCGTGGGTGTTATACGTAACCTATTCATTTGGGCGTTGATACTTCTGAATGAAAGTTCTCTAGTCGGTGTAGAGGTACAGTGTTCTATGAAACAGACTAAAATATCACAGCTTCTTGTATGGCGAATAGTTAATGTGCCTAGTGTTCTTCTGCTGGAGCATTAGTTTGCCGTGATAAAAAGTCAGCAATAATGTTATCAGTGCCCTTGATATGGCGGATTTCGAAGTCGAAATCCTGGAGAAGAAGACACCATCTTTCCAAACGATGGTTCTTTGGAACACCTTGCTTAAGTACCAGCAGTGGCGAACTATCGGTTAAAACAACAAAATGCGAACCTAAGAGGAACTTAGATAATCGACGCATACAAAAAAGTAATGTGGAGTAATGAATCTCTGCCTTTTTCAGCTTGCGGCTGACGTAGAGTATCGGATGTCTCGTGCCTTGATATTCTTGCTTCAGGCACCCTCCAATTGCGATAGCACTCGAATCTGTGGTTAGAATAAAGGGTATATCTATGTTTGGTAATCTTAATACTGGTGGGTTAGAAAAAATTGATTTCAATTTGCACATTGCATCCTCTAAGCGGATACTCTTACAAAATTTTTCGGGGTGATCTTTTGTCAACATATTAGAAAAAATTGATGTGAGTTCTGCCCAGTTTGGTATAAACTTGGCGTAATAGTTTATGAGACCTAATAAGCTTCTAACCTGTTTCTTTGTAGTTGGAACTTCTAGGTTGAGGATTTTTGATACTATTTTATCATCTGTCAATAGTTTGCCTTCGGAAATCCTATGACCTAGGAAGTCTATCTCTTTATAGCCTATTTCAACCTTGGAAGGTTTGTTAGTAAGTCCAAAAAGCAAGATTTGGTTAAAGACTTGTTGGAGAGTAAGTAAGTGAGAAGTCATGTTTGAAGAATGGATACATATATCATCAATATAAGATTGCACGTCCTTGATGCCGTGTAATAGCAGTCTAGTTAACCTGACAAATGTGGCAGGAGCGTTCTTGAGACCAAACGGAAGATATCTCCATTCGTACAGCCCAAGGGGTGTAGCGAATGCTGTTATATGCCTTGAAGAGGGTTCTAGTGGCACTTGCCAGTAACCTTTAGCTAAATCAAGCTTAGAAAATAAGGATGATTGAGACATATTCAAGATGAGGTCTTCACAGCTGTTCATTGGCTCAGCATCTGTCGTGGTTATGGTATTTAATTTCCTATAATCTATGCACAAACGAATGGTTTTGTCCTTCTTTTTCACCAGGACAATTGGAGAAGAATATTGGGACACAGATTTCTGTATTATTCTATTTTTCTCTAAGTCCAAAATTTCTTTATCTAAATTTGCTCTATAATGTAAAGGAATCGAATATGGTCTACATTTGATCGGTGTTAGATCTGTCAACACAATTGAATGCGTTATTTTGTCAGTCCGTCCAGGTTTGTTTGAGAAGATAGTTCTATAGTCGTTCAGAAGAGACAAAATGTCTTGTCGCTGCTGTTGTGTCAAGGTGTCAGAGATTTGTATGTCATTCATAGTACTGTCGTCGTTCATAATTGGTACTGGAATTTCTGTATTGTCTGAGTCCGTCTGATTTATTACTGACGCTACTGTTTGTAAATTGTCTTCAACGTCCTTGTCGTCGTCGTCGAGACTAATAGTTGTCAATGTGTCGTTAACTTGGTCATACTTGTCGTTATTCCATATTGTCGGTACTGTGAGTATGTTATCGTCGTCTTCATTGTCCCAAGAATGAGTCGTTAACGATGCTTCGTTTGTCGGGTTGTCATTCAGTCGGGTAACTGCCGTTTCGTTTCTGTTGTCATTCTTGTCAGTCTGGTTATTGCCATCTGTTATCTGCGTCTGCTTGTCCGTGTCACTGTAATTTCTAGAATAGTATGGTTTTAACATATTTACATGGAATATTTTCAACTTTCCATTCAAAGAAATTTCGTAGTCAACTTCCGAAATTCTTCTCACAACATTAAATGGTCCCTGCCAAGAGGTTGATAGTAAATCTCTCTTGTCAGGTAGTAATAGTAAAATATCTTGATTTGGTTGTAATACAATCGTTTTTGCCCCTTTGTTGGCGTACTGCCTGTACCTAAAACCTTTCTCCTGTAGTGATGTTCTGGCCAGTATACAGGATCTAATGATTTTGTCTCTGGTGTCAGTGACCAGTTGGAGGACATCAAAAAAGAAATGGAGAGAGAGAAGATTAACATATTAGGAATATCGGAAACGAGATGGAGAGGAGCAGGGATAAGGACAGGAGAGGATTGTAAGATTATTTACTCGGGGGGAGAAGAACAGCAAAGAGGTGTAGCCATTATATTAAATAAGCAAACATCAAATTCTGTCAAAGGATATTGGGCTGTGTCAGACAGAGTTCTATTAGTAAAATTAAACGGAAGACCTTTTAAAATAAATGTAATTCAAGTATATGCCCCAACAAGTGAAAGCAGTGAAGAAAGTATAGAGAAATTTTATAATGACATGGAGTCTGCTTTGAAGAACTGTAAAAATTCAGAAATAAATATCATAATGGGTGATTTCAACGCAAAAATAGGAAAGCAAAGCGATGGATGCAGTGTAGGCAACCATGGTTTGGGAGAGAGAAATGAAAGAGGTTACAGACTTGTAGAATGGGCAAAAGAACAAGAAATGGTTGTAGGAAACACCTGGTTTAAACAACATCCTAGAAGATTATGGACATGGAGGAGTCCAGACAGCAGGATTAAAAACCAGATAGATTACATCCTGATAAGCAAAAGGTTTCGAAATGCATTAACAGTTGTAAAAACAGTTCCAAATGCAGACTGTTACAGTGATCACAGATTAATTATTGGCACATTGAGGGTAAAGTTAAAGAAAGTCAAGTATACAGCAGGAAACCCTAAATATGACTTGTGCAAATTGAAAACTGACAAGGAAATACAAGATAATTTTAACATAGAAGTAAAGAACAAATTTGATTTATTGTCTGATCTAGAGATCCTATTTCAAGATGTAGATGATCAATGGGAAATGCTGAAGAATTCAATCAGTTGTGCAGCAGAAAAAACTATTCCAAAAGTAAAGAAAGTGGGCCGTAAGACATGGATGACTGAAGAAATTTTACAACTAATGGAAACAAGAAGACAGAACAAAAATAATCCTGCCAAATATGAAGAAATTCACAGAAAAGTCAGAACCTTATGTAAGGAGGCTAAAGAAACATGGCTTGAGAAAAATTGCAGAGAAATTGAAAAACAACACAACAGTAAAAATGCGAAACTAATGCACAAAAGAATTCAGGAGATTACTAATCAAAGAACACGTACATCAGCAGGCTGCCTAAAGACAAAAGATGGAAGAGTCGTAATAGAAAAAGATCAGATTTTACATGTATGGTCAGATTACGTGAAAAACCTTTATGACGATAACAGAGACGAACAATATATTGTTCAAAATAACAATGAAGGGCCAGCAATTTTGAAGACGGAGGTTCAGAATGCTCTTAATCATATGAAATCTGGCAAGACCCCCGGTCCAGACAGCGTCACAACAGAAATGATTAATGCTTTAGAAGAATATGGAATAGATAAAGTTACCAGTCTGCTTAATACAATATATGATACTGGAAATATACCTCATGAGTTATGTAATTCTGTATTTATTGCAATCCCAAAGAAATCAGGAGCCTTGGAATGTGATCAACATCGAACAATTAGTATAATGAGTCACATCACGAAGATTTTGCTAAGAATTATCATGCAAAGAGTTAGGAGGAAAATACAACCTGAAATAGGAGAAGAACAATGTGGGTTTGTAGTAGGCAAGGGTACAGTAAATGCTGTGTATATACTGAGAACCGTAATCGAACGTTCTATAGAAGTAAACAAAGATCTACACCTTTGCTTTATTGACTACACAAAGGCTTTTGATAAAGTGAGACATGTCAACATGATAAGGATGCTTGAAGATCTACAAATTGATGGGAAAGACCTTAGACTTGTAAAAAACATATATTGGAAACAACAAGCTGCCATAAGAGTTGATAATGAAGTAAGCCAATATCAGCCTATTAAGAGAGGTGTGAGACAGGGATGTGTAATGTCTCCAGATCTGTTTTCCCTGTACAGTGAAAATATTTTCAGAAATATTGAAAATATGGAAGGAATCAACATTGGGGGACGATGCATCAATAACATTAGATATGCAGATGATACAGTCTTGATTGCAGACAATGAACAGGACCTGCAAAATTTAGTAGATGCGATTGTTACACACAGTGAACAACAAGGGTTAGAATTAAATTGTAAAAAGACACAGATTATGGTCGTCACTAGGAAGAACGAAATACCACAGTGTAATATACAAGTAAATGGGAATATTCTTCAACAAGTGAATAGGTACAATTATCTCGGAACAGTAATAACATCTGATGGGAGATGCCTTGAAGAGATTAGAACAAGGATCGCCATGGCAAAAGTAGCCTTTAGCAAGATGAAAAACATACTGACCAATAAAAAGATGTCAATTGAAACGAGAAAAAGAGTGTTGAGATGCTACATAGAACCTGTACTTTTATATGGATGTGAAGCTTGGACAATGAGCAGCCAGGCTGAAAAACATCTGATGGCTGTAGAAATGTGGTTTCTGAGGAAAATGCAAAGAATACCATGGACAGCCAGAAAGACCAATGAACAAGTCCTTCAAGAAACAAATGAAGATCGTAAACTGATCAGAGACATTAGACGTAGACAGTCACAATTTTTTGGGCATGTTATGAGAAGAAATGATTTGGAGAACTTGGTGACAACTGGTAAGATCGAGGGGAACAGACCAAGGGGAAGACCTAGAAACAAGTATCTGGATGGCTTGGCCTTGTGGCATGGTCGAGACAGAAACACGGAACTGATCCACGACTCTGTTGATCGAGTGAGATGGCAGAACATGACCGCCCACGCTTACCGGCATGGCACATGATGGATGGTCAGTGACCAAATCATAGGTGGAAACTGGTAATTGGGTGTTTACAGGTTGTGATATTAAATCTTTATAAATAGTGAGAGGTCCTCTTGGGTTCGCTCCATATATCAATTCGAACGGAGAGAACCCCGTACTTGATTGTGGGACTTCTCTGTATGCGAACAGCACCGTTGGGAGAAGTATATCCCAATCGGCTGGATTTTCAGCTGTCACTTTGGATAACATATGTTTTAGGTCCCCATTTAGTTTTTCGCAGATTCCATTCGCGGCCGGTCGATAGGGACTCGTAAAACATTGTTTTATGCCTAGTAACTTAGTTACCGATTGGGTGGCATTAGATATGAATTGTGTTCCTCTATCTGATATTATCTTCTCCGGGAAGCCAAAACGGGAGAATAACTGCAATAATACGTCCGTCACATCCTTAGAGGAGATAGATTTTAATGGAATCATTTCTGCCCATCTTGAACATAAATCAACAAGTGTAAAAATGTATCTATTTCCTTTGTTATAGAATCCCCTGAACAAAACGCTTTGACAAGGCCTTTATATTTGTTGTATTTTTGTTCATCTTCTTTACTTCTAATTTTGTTTACTGACATTTCTAAGTTGGAGTCAATTTCCATTTGTTTTAGTTTTATCTGTGTCTCTGCATTTAATTGGGCTTGTTTGGTCGCGGCCTCAAGCTCCATTTTCTTCTCTTCCAGTTACATCTGCATCTTTTCTCTTTCTGCTTGCAACTTTTTCTCTTCTGCCTCAATTTGCATCTGTATCTTTTTCTCTTCTCTTTCCGTTGCTCTTTCTTCTCGTGCAATATTTTCTGAATGTGTCTTTTGTGCCCATTCTGAAAGTTTTTCTTCTTTATATCCTAACTTAATACCTAATTCAATGCATTGTTCTAATGTTGACATCTTGTATTTTAGTGATTGTTTACTTTCTTGAAATTAAATCCCTTTGAAATTAGTTTGGGTGTACAAAAGTTGGTTATCCCCCCTCAATGTTTACATTCAAATTTATATGAGAAGACTTACTTGGATACAAGATTAGCATATACATACAAATCAATACATAGAAAAAAATGTTACAATGAATGAGGGTGAGTATCGCTTAGGGATGTAATGAGCATGAAATGAAACTCATCCTATTTTCCCTGAGCTCTCGACTGTAGACTTGTTTTCTCGCCACTGCTGGAGGACAGGTTACATACACGATATTTCGCGGAACAATCTGATGTTGGAATCAAAAAAAATTAGTAACTGTCACTGTAATTGTCACAGTCATGTCAAATATCATAAACATTATCATCAGTTCAAATATTTTTGTAGAGGGACTATAATCGCTCATTTATCGATAGCTGCAAAGTTTTTAACTTTGTCATGTATTCAAGTTGATATATATTTATTTTTTTTTACTTGGCAAAACCAAGAGCTTTTTGAAAAGTAAAGCTTGTGTATGCCAAAACCGGCGCTTGCCCCCAAATAGCCTGTTACAGTCCTAGATCTCTAGGGGATTGAAACTCGGGCTCATACAGGCAACAAACTCCGTTCAGATACAATCGAGCATCATTTATTTACATTTATATTACAGTACGCTGGCGACGTGAGTTTTCACAAGCCAGCAATTAGCAAGTTGCGTATCACAGGAGTTTACAATGAACATGATTATCACAACAACTCTAGCAGCTATCTAACATATGTATAAGACCCCTAAAACACTTGGGTCTGAAACTATCAAGTCCCCTTAAGGTAAGCCCTGTTGCTTCCTCGATGTCCAGTCCGTGTCTGTCCTTCCACACGTGTCGCAATCCGACACGGGTGGTAACTCTCTCTGAGTTTCTCGTGGACCCCGCAATTGGCGGGCCCCATCAGTGTCCACGTGGCTGTGGACACACTGACCGTTCCTTCGAGAAGGCTCTAGATTATTTGAGCCCTCGAGTGACTCGGTTCTTTCCCTTTAGCTGGATTTATATCCCTTCGCCAGTGTCTCGTTCTTTTAGGTTGGTACCGCCCTTAGGTGAGGCTGTGACACCTTGTGTGTTATTGTTATCTCCTTGTTGAGTCCACTGCTACAGCCTGGTAATGTTGCCTTGTGTGTTAGTGTTATCTCCTTCTTGAGTCCACTGCTACAGCCTGGTAATGTTGCCTTGTGTGTTATTGCTATTTCCTTGATCAGTCCACTGCGACAGCCTGGTAATGTTGCCTTGTGTGTTATTGCTATCTCCTTGTTCAGTCCACTGCGACAGCCTGGTAATGTTGCCTTGTGTGTTATTGCTATCTCCTTGTTGAGTCCACTGCTACAGCCTAGTAATGTTGCCTTGTGTGTTAGTATTATCTCTTTGTTGAGTCCACTGCTACAGCCTGGTAATGTTGCCTTGTGTGTTATTGTTATCTCCTTGTTGAGTCCACTGCTACAGCCTAGTAATGTTGCCTTGTGTGTTATTGCTATCTCCTTGTTGAGTCCACTGCGACAGCCTGGTAATGTTGCCTTGTGTGTTATTGTTATCTCCTTGTTGAGTCCACTGCGACAGCCTGGTAATGTTGCCTTGTGTGTTATTGCTATCTCCTTGTTCAGTCCACTGCGACAGCCTGGTAATGTTGCCTTGTGTGTTAGTATTATCTCTTTGTTGAGTCCACTGCTACAGCCTAGTAATGTTGCCTTGTGTGTTATTGCTATCTCTTTGTTGAGTCCACTGCGACAGCCTAGTAATTTTGCCTTGTGTGTTAGTATTATCTCTTTGTTGAGTCCACTGCTACAGCCTAGTAATGTTGCCTTGTGTGTTATTGCTATCTCCTTGTTCAGTCCACTGCGACAGCCTGGTAATGTTGCCTTGTGTTAGTGTTTTCTCCTTGAGTCCACTACTACAGCCTAGTAATGTTGCCTTGTGTGTTATTGCTATCTCCTTGTTCAGTCCACTGCGACAGCCTGGTAATGTTGCCTTGTGTTTTATTCTTCTCAGTTTATCTTATCAGTTCTTGTTGGCTATAATATTAGTTTTTGACCATGTGTTACCAAGCCCTTTTGGGGAAGTACAGAATGGTTACACTGTAAAACTGCTGTGCATGTTGAGTAAAAGATGACTAAAGAGGGTTAGTCTATCTCACACCATAGAAACAAAATCAGCCAACATTCAACCAACAATGAGCTTGCCTACAACAGGTGTGGTTGTGGGTCTATACTCCACTAGGTGTCTCAAGGGGAAAATAAGAAGAAGAAGAAAAACATTAGCTTGTGTTGTTCTTTGTTAGATTATGAGTGAAATATTTGAGTGTAGTACCAAATTTAATTAATTTTGACTTCCACAAATGTCCTAGTGCTCTGAAAGATTCTCTTTATTTCTGTATTCTTATTTTAATATCTCTATCTGTTCTTTCATCTTTGTCTACATTGCTACCTAAATATGTATATGATTGTATCACTTGAAGTGAGATTTCAGTAAGGAAGATTGGGTTATCTTTCACTTGATTTATATTCAATATTTTTGTATTTCCCCTATGATTCTTCCTTCTTTTATTATTATGCATTTCATCACCCCATGGAGCGTAAGCCATGAACAAACCCATGCCAGATCCATGGTAGACTCATTCATGATTTTTTATATTGTGTAGCTAAAGATTTTTGCCGGATAAAGTAGCCAGTTTGATGCCAACACTACTTAGTTGCTTCTTATGACATCATGGTCAGTTACAATGTTACTATTCTTTGCGTCTCTTGTGAACCCTGGCAGCACATTGCCCATGAATGTTGAAACCTGATTGTTATACTTGGGAGAGGGGGGGGGGGGGGGGGAAGACAAAAATTTCTTATTGTCACTGTGACCACATGGAAGAGTATCTGTAGTATGGTTGTGTTTATGTACATGCAGACAAGCCATTGCCAGAAGCCTCCAACAAGCTGACATTCACAGAGGATGAAGTCACAAACTGGTTGTCTCAATGTTCCATTTTCCTTCAAGTTCTCAGCCAAGTGTTTCATGGAGCATTCCAGTTCTATGTAAGTTTGCTGTGGGTGTCCTCTCGTGTCCATGAAACTGTGTAGACTTGTCACATATTGATGGTTATACAGCATGGAATACATATGATATAATTGAAATATAATATTGTAACATGCTCTGTGTAAAATACTGTAACACAGTATATGTAAAACATAATACTGTAACATGTTCTATGTAAACCATTGTAACATCATCATCATCACCATGTGCCATGCCAACAAGTGTAGGCAGTCATGTTTCACCATCTCACGCGATCACCAAAATCGTGGATCAGCTCAGTGTTCTTGTCTTGACCATACCCCCGGGAAGGTTAACCCTGTCAACAAACACCCGCAGAAGTCGGATGTGTCGGCCTAAGGGAGCAAAACTTGGCCACATCACAAAAATTTCTGAAAAAACACTCCGGATGAACGCAGAAAAAAAAGGTCTTGACCATACCACGGGGCCAAGCCATCCAGGTATTTACTTCTTTGCCATCCTCTTTCCTCACCTTGTGCTCATTGTCCTCGCTTCATATCCATACAAAAGTACAAGTTCTATGTAGCACCTCAAGATTCTTTTTCTCGTTCAAATGATATCTTTTTATTGGTCAGTAATGTTTTCCATCTTGCAAAAGGCTACCTTTGCTATGTTGATTCTTGTTCTAATCTCTTCAAAGTATCTCCCATCAGATGTTATAACTGTTCTGAGATAATTGTACCAATTCACTTGTTTAAGAATATTCCCATTTACTTGTATATCTTCTTCTTCTGCTGCGTTCATCTGGAGTGTTGTTTATTTTTCAGACGTAATTGCGGTGTGTCTCGTTATGCACCCTTGGGCCAAAACCCTTAGGCCAACACATCCAACTTTATTGTGCATTTTTAAATCAGGTTAGCATTCCTGGGGGACTCACTGTTGTGGTGCCATCCACATCCCAGCTGGTCAAGTTAGAACCGTCAAATACTTCACGGTCAACCCTCAAGGGAAGGCAGGGGCAGTTCTTGGGCATTTTCCGCCATCCAAGGAGTCTTCCATAATTGCAGAGCCGACACATAGCACTCTGGTACTGGGCTCACCCAAGGAATCGCCACATCCTGCAGGATGGCTGCTTTAATTCCTTACTTCCATGTACTGGGCATTTCATTCACCACAGGCTGCTCCCCACACAAACCAATCGACATTTGATAGGGCAAACATTTGAAAGATGCGTCACTGGCACGTACAAACCGCACAGAACAAAGATCAGGACAAAGTTATCTAGAGTCACCAGTGGGAACGCTACTCTCCGCGAAGTGTAACGACGATTGGTTTTGAACTAATAAAAGCGATCTTTCCTCGAGGGCCGGAGCTTGGTAAGCATGTATTAGCTCTCGAATTGCCACAGTTATCCAAGTAGGATCGTGTCATCGAAGGAACCTCGACTGATTTAATGAGCCATTCGCGGTTTCACCGTGAGACAGTGTGAACTTAGACATGCATGGCTTAATCTTTGAGACAAGCATATGACTACCGGTAGGATCAACCAGATAGCTATCGGACAGATGGACTATTTCATCTGACACAATCGGTACCCAGTGATACATGCAAAACTACTGGACACCTACCGACGAGCTTCCAATCTACGCCGGCAGGACTAACTGAAAAGCTATGCCAGCTTACTGACTGCAAGCCCACTACTCATCGAGAGAGAGTGGGCGCTTATCGAGACTTTGTCGTACGGTCGTACAAATATGCTCTTTTGCCCACTCAAACCACGACTCTGACTTCACGATACGGTTACATTTTCGAAACACGTGCCTCGCTAAAATGTGACGCGTGGGAAGATCCCGATTGGGTGCACCTCACACAGCCATACGAGACAACGAACGCTAGAAGCGGGACTGATCTTGCGAACCTGACCAGCCCTCACGCTTGTATATTACATTGTGATATTTCCTTCTTTCTAGTGGTGACCATAGTCTGTCTTCTTACAATTTAATTCTAACCCTAATTGTTCACTGTGTGCAACAACCGCATGTACTAAATGTTGCAGATTCTGCTCATTGTCTGCAATCAATACTGTATCATCTGCATATCTAATGTTATTGATGTTACGTCCCCCAATGGTGATTCCTTTCATATCTTCTATATTTCTGAAAATATTTTTAATGTACAAAGAAAAAAGATCTGGACATTACACATCCCTGTCGTACACCTCTTTTAATAGGCTGATATTGACCTATTTCATTATCAATTTTTATGGCACCATGTTGTGTCCAATACATGTTTTTTAACATGTCCAAGGTCCTTCTCATCAATTTGTAGATCTGCAAGCATCTTCATCATGTTGACATGTCTTAATTTATTAAAAGTCTTTGTGTAGTCAATAAAGCAAAGATGTAGGTCTTTGTTTACTTCTATAGAACGTTCAATTAATGTTCTCATCATTTACACAGCATTTACTGTACTCTTGCCTTCTACGAACTCACTGTAACATATGTAAACATAATATTGTAATTTGTTCTGTTTAAAATATGCAACATATTTATATGTAAAACAAAATACTGTAACATGATCTATGAAAAATACTGTAACATATTATATGTAAAACAGAATACTGTAACCTGATTGATGTTAAAAAATGGTAACATGTTCTGTGAAAAACACTGACATTTTTAAAGCAAAACTAGCGTTTTTTTAAATAAAATGCTGTATTATGTTATGTATAAACTACTGTAACATTTTATTTATAAAACATGACACTCTGACGTACTTTAATCTGAAACAGTGCTACATGTTCTGCGTGACAACAAAACACTGTCTTCAGATTATCTTTGTGAAAATGATACTATATCTGAGCCATTAACATCTGACATGTGTGTTGAATCTGTAGCACCAGCACCTGCCCTGGTTTTGTAACCAGTCCCCATGACCAGAGTCCCACTACAGTGTGCATTGTTGAGTTTACTGAGAAGAGAACTGGATACAGCAAACTGTCAGGTGTCAATCTTCATCTGTTCTTCTTGTTGATGATTTGTGTGACACACCCTTCTCGTCTCTCCCAGCAAACAGAACCACAACAGATGACCTTCCATCCGCGGCTGCCACACGTCAGGGACACCAACTGGTCCAAGTTTAAGACCATTCTTGACTTCCCCACCGTGCTGTACTTGAACTTTGCCCTGTCCAGTGAGCTACAAGCTGAGTGGAAGTTGCTGTTCAACAGTAGCCTGCATGGCTGCAGCTTCTCTCGGTTGCTGCAGTATATCAGAAATAAGGGGCCAACATATATCATAGTCCGAGATCAAGATGGTTATGTGTTTGGAGGATTTGCTGCAGTCTCCTGGGACATCAGTCCAAAATTTGTAGGTATGTATCGAAGGTTGACATGTATCAGAAGTTGAATGGGCTTGATTAATATGAATCAACTTTGTAGAATCAACAGAAGGAAAGATGGGGTCACATCCTTTATCGACATGTCAACAGTCAAGCCCATCAGTAAAAGCTTGGAGTCAACAGCACATGCCTCAGATGATAGAGAACATTCCCGCTTGTGAGATACAGAGCACTCAGAATGAAATTCTATGGAGAAAAATAAGCCAAAGTTACATAGAGGAATATTACTTCAGGCACACTATTTCAGCTAGACAGACATGGATATAGCCTGTGGTGAGGCCAAAGGTTTGTCAGAAGCACAGAGCTGTTTCATCATCAGCAAGTGCCTCTATGGGTGATAATGCTACTCTCCAGATCTTGTTCTCCAACAGAGTTTATCAGCCTCAGATATCCCAGTTTTTTTAATGAAATAAGTAACTGCCAAAAATGCTTTCAGAATGTCAGATTTTGTGTCTGTCACCTATCTTTTGCCATCTCCAGCAGCTGCCTCCATGTCTAGCCCACCTGGGGGGTGTCTTTTGCCACCTCCATGTCCAGCCCACCTATCTTTTGCCATCTCCAGCAGCCCCTTCCATGTCCAGCCCACCTATCTTTTGCCACCTCCTGCAGCTGTCTCCATGCCCAGCCCACCTATCTTTTGCCACCTCCAGCAGCCCCCTCCATGCCCAGCCCACCTATCTTTTGCCACCTCCAGCAGCTGCCTCCATGTCCCTTCCCATATTATTCTGTAATTCAGTTTCACCATATATATTTTAGCTTTCCCTCAAATTCTTTTATCCTGTGGCTTTCAGAGAAATGTATTTTAGTCCTTCTGTGCTGTGCAGACACCAGTTAATTCATGTGTGTCGTTTATTAGTAATTGGTTTAGTTGTCCTCTAACCCATACAGTAGTACTGATTTAACTTTAGAATGAAATATTGTAAGTTTGGTGGTAGATTTCATTTTGTTGACTTCCACCAGTTTCCTAGTGTTGTGAAAGCTCTTCTTGTCTCTTGTATTATTATGTCCCCCTCTGATGTGTCTCCACCTTGTCGTGGTAGAGGGGCTTGCATGTTCCAGTGACCCCAAGAGCTATGTCGGCAGTAGCACAGCTACATGTCGGACAGGTCAAGGGGTGCTGGAACCAGACCAAGAGAGACACTGCAGGTAGACTGGGGACAGGCAGTCAAAAGTCCAAATCAGGCCCACAATGCCACTGCAATCTTGGTCCAGACACATATTCTACGACTCTCTGCTGAGGGATATGGCTGAACGCCTCTAAGTCATTAACCCTCAGATGGAGAGCTGGGCCGATACTCACCCACTGCAAACCAGAGGTGAGATGCTGAGCCTGCTACATGCTTGGTCCAGACACTTGTTCGAAGGTTCTCACCCGAGGGATATGAGGGGTCCCCCGGATGAGAGGGCCTGGCCATTACTCGCTCACTGATGCATAGAGGTAAGGTGCTGAGCTGGCAGCACATGTAGCCTCCCTCGTGAGCGTTACCAAAGGTGAAAAAGCGTCCCAATCGCATGCAATGGTTACGATGCAAGTCTGTATAAAAAACTCACTGAGTGAGTATAGGTGGAGAAACGTCTCATTAGCATGAATGGAATGCTTGGCTAGCAAATCCATTACGTGGAAGTCCAAAGTGAAAGCTTGCAGAGTGGATTTCGTCTGCAGACTGACCGTTCCTGGTCTGTGCGGGGAGCGGCCAGGGGCGAACGAAATATCCAATATATGGAAGTGAGGAATTATAGCAGCCATGTGCAGGACGTGGCGATTCCTTGGGTGAGCCCAGTCTCAGAGCGCCATATGCCAGCTCTGCAATTATGGAGCCTCCTTGGATGGCGGAAAATACCTATGGACTGTCCCTGCCTTCTCTTGTGTGCTGACCTCAAAGTCTTTGGCCGTTCTAATTTGACCAGCAGAGATGTTGACAACACCACAGCAGTAAGAGTCGAATGTCCCTCGAAACCACGGGAAGGCAAACCCGTTTACCAAACGCCAGCTGAAGTTGAATATGCCAGCCTAAGGGCGCAAATAAAACGGGCACAACACAAAAACGTCAGAGTGAAATGTCCTTCGTGCCCGGAACAGCTCTGATTATCTAGTCTTCCGAATGTCCTTCATGCCTGGAACAGCTCTGACTACTTTGTCTTCCGGGCACAGCGACCAGCTCATGTCCAAACTGAAAGCTCACTGAGTGGATGCCATCTGCAGACCGTCCGTTCCTGGTTTGTGCAGGGAGCAGCCCGTAGCGAATGAAATGCCGAATACCCCTCTGCCGTGTGTCCACCTTGACGAGGTAGAGGGGCTTGTATATTCCAATGACCCCAAGAGCTATGCCGACGGTAACACAGCTACTGGTAGGGTCACCCATGTCGGACAGGTCAAGAGAGAGGGACCAGACCAAGTGACACACAAACCTGCTGCCTTGTAGGTAGACTGGGGACGGTCAAAGGCTAGGGGAAAGCACCCCGAACAAATGCTTGTCGAAATCGGATGTACTGAGCCACAGGCTTGACAAAGCAGTGCAACGTAACTTAATTCATGATGTCACAAATCAAAATTAATCGTTATGGTGCTAATCCCGCAAAGTCCCATCAGGCGGTGATAGTGCCGGGCCCCCTGCCTCGAGGGGGTCCACCCATGACTACTGGTGGTCACCTTCCCCTGTGCTGTGGAGTCAAGGCACAGAGGAGTAGGTTAAGAGCTATTAACCAAACACCCCAGACACTCAACATACTACAGTGGAATGCCGAAGGAGTTTATAACAAGAAAGTCTCCCTAACACAGCGTCTTCATAAAGATAGAATAGATGTGGCATGCATTCAAGAGACACACCTCAACGCCAATCGCAAATTTTCAGTCAGGGGATATCAGGCCACACGTTTCGACCGCGAAGGACACAAAGGAGTTCTAATACTTACACGAAATACAATACCTTGCAGCAAAGTATCTGTGATCTCTGACAACCAAACAGAAATTATAGGTGTTGATATAATGATAAAGGACGGGAAAATAAGAATTTACAATCTGTATAGCCCGGCAGATAAGGATCTTACACTCTCAAACATGAAAATAACTGACACAAATTGCATTATTGTCGGAGACTTTAATAGCCGTTCAGAAAGATGGGGATACCCAGATACTGACAAAAGAGGAGATGAAGTGGAGGACTGGGAAATAGACTCAAATCTCCATCTACTCAACAAAGCGGATGACACACCGAGCTTCTACTCCAGAAGATGGATTACCACTTCTACTCCAGACTTAGCTTTCTGCACAGGAGACATCCTCCACAAAATTGATCGCCATGTGCTTGACCAATTAGCAGGTAGTGACCACAGACCAATCAAGCTTATAATGAATATGGAGTATGTTCCACAGGAGCAAAAGCCTTTGCCCCGCTGGAATTACAAACGAGCAGATTGGGACAGATTTGCCATACTAACAGACAAATATTGTGAAAACATAAATACGCGATATGGCAACATGAAGCAAATGGTGGAAAGTCTAAACAGAGCAGTAATACAGGCAGCCACTGAGTCTATTCCAAGAGGAGCGAGGAAAAATTACAAACCATACTGGACTGAAGAACTACAAATTTTGGAGGACAAAGTTGAAGATGCCAGGAAGACCGCAGAGAGAGAACAAACAACTGAAGCGAACATCTCTCTCAAAGCCATCTCAGCAAAATATAAAAGAACAGTAAATCAAACAACAAGAGATTGGTGGAAGGAAAAAACAGAAAACCTGAATTTTGACAGGGATGGAAACAAACTATGGAAACTAGTGAAAGCCATGAACAATGAAGGACCTAGAAACAAACAAATAACAATTAAACAAGGAAATGCCTTGCTTACAGGAAAAAAGGCTGCAAATGTACTAATGGAACACTATGCCAGTGCAAACCACATTGATATTACAACCGAACAGAAGAAAGCAATCAAAGATAAACAGATACATCATAGTAATACAGAGACAGCAGCAGAATATATGATGGCAAATCTAACAATGGAAGAAATGGAACAGGCAATGAATACCCTAAAAAAGAAGAAATCACCAGGAAAGGATGGAATCACAAATGAAATGCTAATAGACTAGGCACTAAGGCAAAAAAGAAACTACTAGCAGTCCTAAATTACAGCTGGAAGAGGGGAATAGTCCCACTGGCATGGAAGGAAGCTATACTAATACCAGTCCCAAAGAAAGGAAAAGTCCTGGAAGAACCAAATGGCTATCGACCTATCAGTCTACTTAGCTGTGTAGGAAAATTAATGGAACACATTATCAATGGCTGGCTAACATGGCATCTGGAAGAAAACCAACTCTTAACATCACACCAAGCAGGATTAAGAAAGTACAGATCCACTGAAGATCAAATAACCTATATAGCTCAGGAAATAGAGGATGCCTTCCAAGAGAAAAAGCACACACTAGCGGCCTGGATAGATTTAGAAAAAGCATTTGATAAAGTATGGAAGGAAGGACTAAAAGTAAAACTGCAAAAAATGCATATTTGTGGGAAAATGTACAAATGGATCAGCCACTACTTTGAGAACAGATCTGCCAGGACAAAAGTACAAGGACAAACCAGCAAAATGATGCTGTTGGAGCAAGGTGTCCCCCAAGAAGGAGTTCTTTCACCAACATTATTCCTAGCATATATAAACGACATCACGGAAAATTTTCCAGCCAGAGTACACACATCATCCTTTGCAGATGACCTAGCCATATGGACATCTCAAGAATATATTAGTACAGCTAACAGCAGAATACAGCAAGCCCTATTAGCGCTAGAGGACTGGTCAAAATCATGGCTAGTGAAGATAAGTGAGGAGAAAACAACTTGCACAGTGTTCTCCCTCTCAAATAAAACTCAGCAACCTAAGCTGGTATTGAATGGAAAAATATTGCGCCATGAAGAAAATCCAAACTATCTAGGAGTCACCTTTGATCGTCGCCTGACATGGAAAACACAGGTTGAGAAAAATCGAATAAGAGCAAGGCAAAGAATGGCAATCGTGAAAAAGCTTGCTGGTACAACGTGGGGAGCAGATGAGAAAGTTCTCAAGAAGTTATATACTGGACGGGTGAGGCCAGCACTGGAATATGGCATTGCAGCTTGGGCAACAGCAGCTAAGTCAAACTTTAACAAAATAAGTAGAGTCCAAAATCAAGGAATGCGAATCATAACTGGAAGCCTGAAGACAACGCCTATTAATGAACTAGAAAAGATCACTTGTTTACAACCAATGCAGGATAGAAGAGATAGCAGAGCCCAGCAACAAGCAGAACAATTTAGAAGATTGACAGACCACCCTATGTATAAAAGGTTTAGTGGTTTTGGAAAGGGAAGACTGAAGCATAGCAACTTTGTAGAAACTGCAAAACGAAAGATTAGGGTAGATCCTATACTTAACATATCAACAGTCAAACCCATTTACAATGCACACATGTTCCCAGCTTGGAGACAGCAGCAACTGCCTGAGATGATAGAAAACATTCCTGGTATTGAGAAAAAGAACACTCAGCATGAAACCGAAAGAAGAGAAATAACCCTAAACTACATAAGAACATTACCCAAGCAGCAGTTGGACCCATGCATATACAGATGGATCAGCCAAAAATTAAATAGACAATGGAGGAAGAGGAATTCTCCTAAATTTAAAAAATGGAGTGAAAAAAACACATTCAGTGGCAACTGGAAAGTTTTCAAGTAACTTCAAAGCGGAGGTAGAGGCTCTGAAAACTGCAGCAGAAATGCTCTTGATGGAGGAAAATAAAGAGAAGCAAATAGCTATTTTCACAGATGCAAAGTCAGCTGTCTCAATACTGAAGAGCAATAACAGCACAGAACTATCTGACCTAAGAGCAGCACTCTATGGTCTATGCCAGAAATCCAAAAAAAGTTGTAATACAGTGGATTCCATCACATTGCAGTATACCTGGAAATGAAGAGGCTGACAGACTGGCAAAAGAGGGAAGACGACTACCACAGCCTGACATAGACATAACTTATAATGAGGCAAAGAGGTTGATAAAAAGCACTTATAGAACCAAATGGGAATCAGAGCATCCAGGCCACCAGAAGGATGATGCATATTACAAACTCGACCAAAGAGAACAAGTAGCAATCTTCAGACTCCGCACAGGACATAACAGGCTGAAATACCACTTGTTCAATAAACTAAAGATAGGAGATACCGATGAATGTAATTGTGGAACTGGTAAAATGACAGCTAAAAATTTGCTGTAGGAGTGCCCAATATATGCAGAACAGAGAAAGATATTTTGGCCCACACCTGCTTCATTTGAGGACATGCTCTATGGAGATATCAACAAGCTCAAGTTGACCACAGCTTACTTTAACTAAATACAGGTTGACATTTAAAGGTGCATGAAGAAGTATTCAGACTGCCACACTTCATACCACAAGTATGTCGGTTACAAAAGCAACCCATAGGCATGAAATGGAATATTGCTTGGATAGCAAATCCATTATGTGGAAAGTCCAAATCGAAAGCTCGCTGTGAGGGCTTCATAAAAGGTGGAAAAGTGTGCTAGTGGCACGAAATAGAATATTGCTTGGATAGCAAATCCATTACGTGGAAAGTCCGAATCAAAAGCTCACTGTGTGGACGTCATCAGCAGACTGCATTCTTCTGGTTTCCGGAAGAACAGCTTATGGTGAACGGAAGGCCCAATATACGGAAGTGAGGCTAAGCAGCCATGTGCAGGACGTGACGATTCCTTGGGTGAGCCCAGTACCAGAGCGCTACGTGTTGGCTCTGCAAGTATGGAAGCCTCCTTGGATGGCGGGGAATGCCCATGGTCTGCCCCTGCCTTCCCTTGAGGACTGACCAGGATGTCTTTGGCTGTTCTATATGGGCCAGCTGGGATGGGGGATAACACCACACCAGTGAGAGTCAAATGTCCTAAGAAACCCCCGGGAAGGTTAACCCGGTCAACAAATGCCCGCAGAAGTCGGATGTGTCGGCCTAGCGGCGCAAGAACGCAGCTTTGCTGTAAACAGGCACAACGCAATCACATCCAGAAAAAAAAAACTGGATGAACGCAGAAGAAAAAGAAGAAGAAATGCCAAATACATTGAAGTGAGGAAATGAAGCAACCATATGCAGCACATGGAAATTCCTTGGGTGAGCCCAGTACCAGAGCATTATGTGTCGGCTCTGCAAATATGGAAGCCTCCTTGGATGGTGGATAATGCCCATGGACTGCCCCTGCCTTCCCTTGAGGGCCCGACCATGAAGTCTTCGACTGTTCTAACTTGACCAGCTGGGATGTGGACGGTACCACAAAAATGAGAATCCTCCAGGAATGCTAACCTAGTTTTTTTTTAAATGTACGCAGAAGTCGGATGTGTTGGCCTAAGGGTTTTGGCCCAAGGGTGCATAATGAAACACACCATAATTACGTCTGAAAAAAACATTCCGGATGAACACAGCAGAAGAAAAAGTATTGTTATGTCGATATCTCTGTCTGTTCTCACATTCTCTTCCACATTGCTACATACGTGAGTGGCACCTTACAGTCTTGACAGACCAAAGTATGTAAGTAGAAATTTAGCCAAAATTCCATCACAATGCCTGGTCAGAGCTTCAGAGAACATGTGGTGCCCAAACGACATGTTCCCTCTCAGCCTTGCCTTGTATGATCCAGAGGAATGGATAACCAATATGTCTGGAACAAGGTAGGCTGCAGACGCTTGCGGCTCACTGTCAAATTTCCGAGACCTCGCCTCCACGAGCAGGAGGCGAGCGATGGCCAGACTCCAAACCCTTGGGATTTGACTTAGAGGCGTTCAGCCAAATCCCGCATATAAGGGTCGTATACTTGAAATACCACTACTTTTATCGTTTCTTTACTTATTCAGCGAGGAGACGAGCAATATCTCTGGCGGGCCTATTCTCGCTGGTCGCGAGATCTGCACAGTTTTCAGGCAGGGAGATTTGCTCGCAGCAGATGAGCAATATCTCCGGCGGGCCTACTCTCGTTGGTCGTGGGAGCCGCATGAGTCAGGCGGGGAGTCTGACGATAGTACACGCTTACAAGGTCCAGACACTTGCGTTTGACAGGTGTATGCACCCAGTGGTCCGGGCGTGGTTAGCATGTATTAGCTCTAGAATTGCCACAGTTCTCCAAGTAGGATTGTGTCGCTACATAAATAGGCCTGTAATTACACCTCTTGAAGTGAGGTTTTACCAAGGGAGATAAGTTTTATTTTAACTACAGTAGCACAGCTCCACCAAATCTCAGCACAGTGTAGAAGTTGCTAATGCTAATTCCTGTCGCTTCATGTCACCTTTGTATTACATCACATTCTGTTTGTCATCTTATAATACATCACATGTTGTTTGTCACCTGTGTAATACACCACACACTGTTTTGTCACCTGTTCAGTTCATATTAATTTTTGTATGTCAGCATTGCTGAATGGATAAGTACACATGTTCTTAAACATCCAGTGTGCTGATGCCGAGGTAAGGGGGCTCAGCCCCTATACCGGACAGTTGGACTAAAATGTTGACCTATCATCCTTGATTTGGGGACGTTAATTACAAGTACCTCTGAAGTTGGAGTGGGTTCACCTGATGGCGAGGGAAACTGTTAATAGGTAAAGCTAATCCACTTGCAAAATTAATTCTAGCACTACTAGAATTAGTGTGTATGGACTACGCTTGAGTTCAAAGCAAGCGAGCGCACGCACACACAAAATATTAATTACATTATTTGTCTCTTATTCTATTGCTGGTTACAGTAATGCAAGTCCAGTAAGTTTGATATACATTACATACTTTGTCAATAATGGTGTGGTTGCAGGAAACTCATCCTGTTTCCTATTCTCGGTGAGACCCAGCTATTGTACCTACAAACCAACTGGCTACAACCCCAACTTTATGTACCTCAACCACCAGGTGCAGACGCTGCCCAATGGCTTGGTAAGTCATGTAGAATATACATGATTTTTGGAGTATTTACTATTTCTCTCTCTCTCTCTCTCTCTCTCTTTCTCTCTGGTTATGTGTCTATCTCTCTGTATCACTGATTATCTCTCCTTCTCTCAGTCTCACTGATTACCTGCCTGTCTCTTTCCTTCCCCCAGTTGACTATACTCAAGTGATTGTATATAGAGTGTGAGATGTCAGTGGCATTGCTGTCATCTGTGTCAGGTAAAACACACATGGATCAAAGCTACAGCATGCCATGTGTGTTTACATTGAATACACTTCTGGTGGCCCGTGTTTATCACAACCTGAAGTCTACACTTTCAGTTTTACATGCGTGTATTCTTGGTTTCTTACCATTAATCCTGAACTATTCTCACAGTGAAAAATAAATGTTTGTTACTCACATAGTTAACCATAAATACATGTTATTCTAACAGTGAAACATAAATATTTGTTATTCACAGTGAAATATAAGTGCTAGTTATTTTCAGTCAAACATAAGTACATGGTTATTTATTCTAATTATTTTCATTGAAACATATATATACTAGCTATTCTCAGCCATCTAACTGTTCAAATGTTCAGCAGAAAGCATTATCCTGAAAGTCTTTGGATATTTCTTCAAATCAGGGCATGGGAGGCCAGTTTGAATTCTTTGGGTTGTGGATTGACCAGTCATTTGACCGTGGTCACAGTAAAGCCAGCGCCAGAGGTTGTACAACTTACGGCAGCCCTCGGCTCTCAGCAAATGAGGAGTTTGAGGTAGACTGCATGGAAGTGTGGGCCGTAGGAAAGAAGAAAAAGAAAGACGGAGAGGAGGATGACGAGGAGGAGGATGAGATGGTGGATGGCAGCAAGGTATGTGTTATTTGTCTGTCTGATTCTATCATGTTAACCCTACAAGTGTTGCCACGTTGCTGGGCAGTTCTCATGACTTTAAGCATGAATGTTGTCTCTTGAACATCATATTTGTACATGGCCAGTCATCCCATAAAGCATACATGTTGTAGGAATCTGGTATTTATGTGTTTATTGAAACCAGCTAGTCCTTTTGAGATACATTTAATATGACCAATATATCAGATGGCAACCACGGCAGCCTAGTGGCTAGATGCTGTTTAAATCCACGTGGGGGAAGATTTGTAAACTTGACCTGGTCTGGCCTGGCCTTCCCAGGTCCACCCAGCCTTCCCAGGTCCGCCCAGCCTTCCCAGGTCCACCCAGCCTTCCCAAGTCCACCCAGCCTTCCCAGGTCCACCCAGCCTTCCCAAGTACACCCAGCCTTCCCAGGTCCACCCAGCCTTCCCAGGTCCACCCAGCCTTCCCAGGTCCACCCAGCCTTCCCAGGTCCATCCAGCCTTCCCAAGTCCACCCAGCCTTCCCATGTCCACCCAACCTAAAGTGGTAACCAGGAAATGTCTTGGGAAGGAAAGGCGGTGGGCGTGACACTGTCCACATCAGCCACCATGTGCCAGTTGGTCTATACAAATATGAGTCCAGCACCATATGCCCAGTGTATCTGAAGGCATGTAAAGCGACCCTTGACTTGTATTTGTGACAGTATTTGGATATAAAATACAAGTTGAGATGCTGTCCACAGACACTAGAATCAATCTGATAGCTTTGACCCTGTTGGTATCACAGATCTCTTTGGAAGCTATTGAAGATTAAATGGCAAGACAAGATCCCAGACACTGAAGTCCTAGAAAGAGTTCCCATCCCCAGTATCCACACTCTACTAATGAAGAATCAGATTCGCTGGGTCGGTCACTTGACTCGCATGCCAGATCACAGGCTCCCTAAAGAAATTTTTTTATGGTAAACTGCGCTGTGGTAAACGCTCCCAAGGCAGCCAGAGGAAATGCTTTAAAGACACTCTGAAGATTTCACTAAAAGCTTTTGGAATTCATAACAACACTTGGGAGACTGCTGCCAAAGATTGAAATTCAAGGCGTACATCAAGGGTGTAGTCACCTGTAAAGCAAACAGGACTGCAAGAGCTATGAAAAAAGGCTGGACAGAAAAACCACTGCAGGAGATCCTCCTCCTGGAACGTCAAGCATTCTTTGCCTACATTGTCAAAGAACATTTCGAGCCAAAATAGGCCTTATCAGCCATCTTAGAGCTCACGGCTCCATACTTTCAACCCCACTGGATGAATGAATGAATGAATGGTCATCATCATTCTTGATGGACAAACACCATCACAAATCAATATGTTCCCTTTAAGATAGTCTATAGTAGGAAGAGGCTTTCTTCACTCATTTACATGTCAGAGGGCCTTTTGGTCTTAGGTACATATTATTCATTTAGGGGCCTAGCCATGTGAAAACATCAGATGTGGGGAGAAGAACAAGAGACTTGCCTTATTCAGTACTTGCATTTATTTAATCATGATGGTAGCTCAGTTTGAAGTGGCCTATGTCGAATGAGAAGTTCTAGAACTGTCTGAATCAACAGCTTTGTTTGTCTTTGCTGTCACTGGTACTATGAACTACACGTACCACTATCAGTGTCTTCAGACTGGCTATTATGGTTTCTGACATAAGTTGGTAAGTGATTCCTAACCATAAGTTGACAAGTGATTCCTAACCATACACTGATAAGTGTAGGTTGGCGTGGATGAGTTCTAAGTGAGTGTGCGTGGGGGATGGGGGGTAATAATTTTTCTTCCTATGTAAATGTATAATGCTCTTGATGAACGAAAGACGAGTGATTGGAAGGGCCGAATGTAAGACGGGCCTTGTAGCCCAATTTGTGACCCTAATAAAGTTGATTTGATTTGATTAGTAATTTCTGATCAAAAGTTGACTGGTCATTCCTGACCATCAGTTGAATATTGATTCTAATTTGATGACAGACTATCAGTGTTTTCTGTACTCACACTGTACTGTTACCCACACTGTCCTAGTTGTTGCTTCAACTCCTAGAACTCTAGGTCTCAGATTGTCCTTAACACCAGCATAATCATGTAAGAAATTAGGAAGATTAAGAACATATCATCCATGGCATGTATATAGTTGTTTCTCTCAAAGTTTGACTAGAGTAGCAGCCCTTGTTGTATGCTATACAAGTCTAGGTTGTGCCCGAGTTTGAAATTCTCTCTGTTACATTGTTACACATGATCTCTTCATCTTCCATGTTTCTTCTGTAACTATGGTGACACTGTATCTGTAATCACTTTCAGGCAGGCAAAAAGAGTATCTTGGACAAAATTGATGCAGAGGACAAAGCGTTGTTGGATCTGGTTGATAGAGGAACTATCAGTGATGCACTGCGTGAGGAGCCGCTGGTGGAAGAGACTAAAGCCCACAGTACTATCATATCTCCTTTTTGATCTCTACTGGTTTTAACCAGGTGTCAGTAGTTGTGACCAGCTATATCTAGTTGTGACTAGTCTCGGCTGGTCTTGGCTGACAGTTGAGTTCTGGACTGCTGTTTATTATATATATCTTTGTTTTTAAAATATTGTAATTGTAGTATGCAACATGGTTACTTGGCAGGAGCTTGAACCAAGCAATAATGTTTGCATCAAGCTGCTTATTTGACCAGCTAATGTTGTTTTCAGGATTGAACAGGAGTTGTTAGCCATGCAGATCCTGGAATATTTCCACTGTTGATCTTCCAACTACAGTATATGGACTGTAGTTGTCACATGTGCTTTCTCTTTTATGTTATATAGCAACAACATATGCCTTATGTGCGACTTCACATTTATATACTGTATATGTTTGCTCATGTTTATTTATGAATGTTTCCATGTTTATTGAATGGTATATGTTTGTTGTATATTTGTTAATGTTTCTATGTTCAATGAATGGTATATGTTTGCTGTATATTTGTGAATATTTTTATATTCAGTGAATGGTTTATTTTTGCTGCATATTTGTGGATGGGGTATATTCTTGAGTTCCCCATCATATCAACTTATATGCACTGATGTAACCAGAGACTAGAGTTGTATCCTGACTGTCTCTATAGAACAGATATGACACATTGAGATCTAGAGTTTTATCCTGACTGTCTCTATAGAACAGATATGACACATTGAGATCTAGAGTTGTATCCTGACTGTCTCTATAGAACATATATGACACATTGAGATCTAGAGTTTTATCCTGACTGTCTCTATAGAACAGATATGACACATTGAGATCTAGAGTTGTATCCTGACTGTCTCTATAGAACAGATATGACACATTGAGATCTAGAGTTGTATCCTGACTGTCTCTATAGAACAGATATGACACATTGAGATCTAGAGTTTTATCCTGACTGTCTCTATAGAACAAATATGACACATTGAGATCTAGAGTCCTGACTGTCTCTATAGAGCATATGAGGGGAAGTCAATAAGTAAGTCACAAATGGGTGTAGAAAAATAATTAAATATGATAACTTGAAACTAGTTAATTTTTATACAAGCATTGTCCCTTTATTTATCAACATAATTTCCACCAACATTGATGCACTTATCCCATCGTTTTATCAGTCCTCCCAAACCAGCTGCATAGAACTGCGTGCTCTGTTTTCTAAACCACGTTTTCACTTCACATTCACTTCGGCATCATTCGCGAAATGTCTCCCGCCAAGATATGTTTTCAGTGGACCAAAAAGGTGGAAATCGCTAGGGGCTAAGTCGGGGCTGTAAGGTGGATGTTCCAGAACTTCCCACCTTAGTTGGTTAATTTTCTCCTGAGTTAATCGAGCCATATGTGGTCTGGCATTGTCATGAAGAAGCAACACTCCTCTAATCAGCAGTCTTGGACGTTTTCTTCGAATTGCATCATGAAGCATCGATAGAACTTCACAGTACAAGTCACCTTTCTTCTTGAAATTGGTTAAAAGCACGCCTTGACAATCCCAGAACACTGTCAGCATAACCTTCCCTGCTGATGGCGTAACCTTGAAATTTTGGACACAAGGCGAAGAAGGATGTTTCCATTGCATTGAAGCATGCTTTGATTCAGACTGGTAGTCAGCATAAACAGGAAGCATTTCCTTATGAATGTCCTTTGCAGGCAGTCCTTTTGCCCACAAAAACGCACAACTGCATGTTACTCTTTGGTTGTACACTCCGTAAGTACAGTCGCCATTTTGTTGCTGCGCTTGCGCATGAGACACCTAGCGTCACCTGACAAACGGGAATATAAAGTTCAATGTTGCTGTCACCTAATGACACCTGTAGAAAACACCAACTACATTTACCTGCCATCCCACAGAACTGTGTGAATTACTTATTGACTTGCCCTCGTATATGACACATTGAGATCTAGAGTTCTATTCTGACTGTCTCCATAGAACAGATATGACACATTGAGATCTAGAGTTCTATCCTGACTGTCTCTATAATGACACATTGAGATCTAAAGTTCTATCCTGACTGTCTCTATAATGACACATTGAGCACTAGAGTTCTACCCTGACTGACTCTATAGTGACACATTGAGATCTAGAGTTCTATCCTGACTATCTGTATAGAACATATATGACGCATTGAGATCTAGAGTTCTATCCTGACTGTCTCTATAGAACATATATGACACATTGAGATCTAGAGTTCTATCCTGACTGTCTCTATAATGACACATTGAGCACTAGAGTTCTAACCTGACTGACTCTATAGTGACACATTGAGATCTAGAGTTGTAACCTGTCTGTCTCTATAGAACATATATGACACATTGAGATCTAGAGTTGTATCCTGACTGTCTCTATAGAACATATATGACCCATTGAGATAAGAGTTCATTCCTGACTGTCTATAGAACATATATGACACATTGAGATCTAGAGGTCTATCCTGATTATCTCTATAGAACAGATATAATACATTGAGATCTAGAGTTGTGAGAGAAACAATCATATGTTGATGCCAAAGATGTAATATCTATAGATGATGGTGTACATATATATAATCATGGTGCTGTGACCTCAAACACCACACATTGCTAGTCTCGAGTTAAGAGTCAGTTTTTATAATTATAACAAACAGTTTTCATTGTTGTCTCATTACTAGTGTCTGCTATGAGAACTTCCAGAGTAAAGGATATCAGCCACTTAATGTTGCCAATGGCAGCAGTGTCCAGATGATAGATAAACACTTGCTCTACCAGAGAAAGAACCCATGCCCCAGGAGAGAGTGACTCTGGGACACCTGTAGTCTTGTCATATCTTCACCTCTTGGACACCTGTAGCCTTGTCTGAGACCAATATCTTCACCTCAGGGACACCTGTAATCTTGCCTGAGATAACATCTACTCCAGCATCTACTACCTTTGGACACATGTCTTGTTTCCCACAACTTGCTCCAAATTTCTTTAGTGTGCTCCCTGTGCCAGGCAGCAACAAACTCTCTGGTGTTGTACCAGACAGCCACAAACTCTCTGTGCTGTACCAGACAGCAACAAACTCTGGTGTTGTACTAGACAGCCACAAACTCTCTGGTGTTGTGCCAGGCAGCAACAAACTCTCTGGTGTTGTACCAGACAGCCACAAACTCTCTGGTGTTGTACCAGACAGCAACAAACTCTCTGGTGTTGTACTAGACAGCAACAAACCCTGGTACTGTACCAGACATCAACAAACTCTAGTGTTGTCCCAGACAGCAACAAACTCTCTGGTGCTGTACCAGACAGCCACAAACTCTCTGGTGTTGTGCCAGGCAGCAACAAACTCTCTGGTGTTGTACCAGACAGCAACAAACTCTCTGGTGTTGTACTAGACAGCAACAAACTCTGGTACTGTACCAGACATCAACAAACTCTAGTGTTGTCCCAGACAGCAACAAACTCTCTGGTGCTGTACCAGACAGCCACAAACTCTCTGGTGTTGTGCCAGGCAGCAACAAACTCTCTGGTGTTGTACCAGACAGCAACAAACTCTCTGGTGTTGTGCCAGGCAACAACAAACTCTCTAGTGTTGTACCAGACAGCAACAAACTCTGGTGTTGTACCAGACACCAACAAACTCTGGTGTTGTACCAGACATATCAACAAACTCTCAGATGCTGTACCAGACAGCCATAAACTCTCTGGTGTTGTGCCAGGCAGCAACAAACTCTCTAGTGTTGTACCAGACAGCAACAAACTCTGGTGTTGTACCAGACACCAACAAGCTCTGGTGTTGTACCAGACATATCAACAAACTCTCAGGTGCTGTACCAGACAGCCACAAACTCTCTGGTGTTGTGCCAGGCAGCAACAAACTCTCTGGTGTTGTACTAGACAGCAACAAACTCTGGTACTGTACCAGACATCAACAAACTCTAGTGTTGTCCCAGACAGCAACAAACTCTCTGGTGCTGTACCAGACAGCCACAAACTCTCTGGTGTTGTGCCAGGCAGCAACAAACTCTCTGGTGTTGTACCAGACAGCAACAAACTCTCTGGTGTTGTACTAGACAGCAACAAACTCTGGTACTGTACCAGACATCAACAAACTCTAGTGTTGTCCCAGACAGCAACAAACTCTCTGGTGCAGTACCAGACAGCCACAAACTCTCTGGTGTTGTGCCAGGCAGCAACAAACTCTCTGGTGTTGTACCAGACAGCAACAAACTCTCTGGTGTTGTACCAGACAGCAACAAACTCTGGTGTTGTACCAGACACCAACAAGCTCTGGTGTTGTACCAGACATATCAACAAACTCTCAGGTGCTGTACCAGACAGCCACAAACTCTCTGGTGTTGTGCCAGGCAGCAACAAACTCTCTGGTGTTGTACCAGACAGCAACAAACTCTCTGGTGTTGTACCAAACAGCAACAAACTCTCTGGTGTTGTACTAGACAGCAACAAACTCTGGTGTTGTACCAGACACCAACAAACTCTGGTGTTGTACCAGACAGCAACAAACTCTAGTCTTGTACCAGACACCAACAAACTCTGGTGTTGTAAGACAGCAACAAACTCTAGTCTTGTACCAGACAGCAACAAACTCTCTGGTGTTATACTAGATGGCAATAAATTCTGGTGCTGTCCCAGACAGCAATAAATTCTGGTGCTGTCCCAGACAGCAATCAACTCTGGTGCTGTACCAGACAGCAATAAACTCTGGTGCTGTTACAGACAGCAACAAACTCTGGTGCTGTACCAGACAGCAACAAACTCTGGTGTTGTCCCAGACAGCAACACACTCTGGTGTTGTCCCATACATCAATAAACTCTGGTGTTGTCCCAGACAGCAACAAACTCTGGTGTTGTACCAGACAGCAATAAACTCTGGTGTTGTACCAGACAGCAATAAACTCTGGTTCTGTACCAGACAGCAATAAACTCTGGTGCTGTACCAGACAGCAACAAACTCTGGTGCTGTACCAGACAATAACAAACTATGGTGCTGTACTAGACAATAACAAACTCTGGTGTTGTCCCAGACAGCAACAAACTCTGGTGTTGCCCCAGACAGCAACAAACTCTGGTGTTGCCCCAGACAGCAACAAACTCTCTATATGACTAGGCATACTTTGACACTGCATCTGTTGGTTCTTGGTCAACTTCTTTCTAGCATCTAGTTACTTAGATATGCTCATTTGTTGTCATTCGAGCAATTCCGGTCTTGTGAATCTTTCCACTCCAGGATAAAGTGGTACCCTACTATCTTGTTTAGAATTTTCTCTTCGACTCTGGGATGTAGTTTTCCCAGTTTTCTCCTTTCACTCAGGGAAAAACTAAGTCACAGGTAGTTGCTATAGAAATAATTGCCTAATCTATCAGGTATGATATGTGAGTGTTTGTGGGCTGCAGGCTAGTCTCTACCAGCGCCCATACTATACAATGCAGTCTTAGTGGTGTTGGTTTATTCTGTACTGGTTGATTGGCTGGCTGCTGTAGCATTGATGCACAGGTGGTGATGATCTGTGTACAAACATCTGCACTACAGATCTGTAACCACACAATCAGTGCTTGAAGGTCTGTACATTCCACAACTGGTGTTATTTTACTCAAGTTCTCAGGTCACTTTCCTCATTCACTTAACCATGCAAGCCTCATTCATATACATAAACACATTAATGCAGGACACATTCACATTCACAATAATGCAGGCCTCATTCACTCACACATAACCATGCAAGCCTCATTCATACACATAAATACATTAATGCAGGACACATTCACAATAATGCAGGCCTCATTCACACTCACACATAACCATGCAGGCTTCATTCACACACACACACACATAACCATGCAGGCTTCATTCACACACACACACATAACCATGCAGGCTTCATTCACTGAGTTCTTGATATGTTGACATAATTGAAATCATTATAAAATATCTCATTGTAATGCAGGTCTGCACCTAGACCAAGACCTGTAGTCTCACATACAAACCCATCACACATGAAGTTGTATTGTGTAAACATCAAACCAATGGCCAGGTTAGTGTAACTGCTAGGATCATGTACTGGTGGGACGAGGGTTTGGTGCCAGCACTCATCATCTGCTAAGAAAGGGACAGATTGACCACCTGTTCCTCTGTGCATTCAGGCCTATACAATGTGACGGTGCCAACACTTGACAGGTTCCAGCTTCAGGACTTGTTTATTGTAACCTGAACCCAGAGCTGTTCACAGTGGGCTTCTCAGTCAGCACTCACATTAGTTGTCCACCCAGGAACACATTTGCTGTCCAGCAGAGGATAGACTGGAGACGAACAGATTAGGCCAGTAGGCAGCAGAGACCTAACAAAATGGGCACAGCTCCAAAATCAGACCATGGACCCAGCACATGACGATAGTGATGAACTCAGTAGTCATACAAACTCTGGGATGTTCTCCAGTCATTTCCAGACCTGATGATGTGTGCTCCAAGAGAGGTGTTTCTGTGATCTGCCAGTTTATCTGTGAAATAAGGGTCTAGCACATTTGATCTGTGAAATAAGGGTCTAGCACATTTGATCTGTGAAATAAGGGTCTAGCACATTTGATCTGTGAAATAAGGGTCTAGCACATTTGCTCTGTGAAATAAGGGTCTAGCACATTTGATCTGTGAAATAAGGGTTTAGCACATTTGATCTGTGAAATAAGGGTCTAGCACATTTGATCTGTGAAATAAGGGTCTTCTAGCACGTTTGATCTGTGAAATAAGGGTCTAGCACATTTGATCTGTGAAATAAGGGTCTTCTAGCTCGTTTGATCTGTGAAATAAGGGTCTAGCACATTTGATCTGTGAAATAAGGGTCTTCTAGCTCGTTTGATCTGTGAAATAAGGGTCTAGCACATTTGATCTTTGAAATAAGGGTCTAGCACATTTGATCTGTGAAATAAGGGTTTAGCACATTTGATCTGTAAAATAAGGGTCTAGCACATTTGATCTGTGAAATAAGGGTCTAGCACATTTGCTCATTCACCTTATGGCATGGAAAAGGGTCTTTTGTTTACTGACTGTATGACACGTTTACTGTGTGAGAAACAGCTTACTGTCAGCCTGTGTATGACGCATTTACTGTGTGAGACGTTTAGCTTACTGTCGGCCTGTGTATGACAGAGCTGTTTACTGCGAGACGTTTAGCTTACTGTCGGCCTGTGTATGACAGAGCTGTTTACTGTGAGAAGTTTAGCTTACTGTCAGTCTGTGTATGACACTTTTACTGTGTGAGAAGTTTAGCTTACTGTCGGCCTGTGTATGAAAGCGCTGTTTACTGCGAGAAGTTTAGCTTACTGTCAGTCTGTGTATGGCACGTTTACTGTGAGAAGTTTAGCTTACTGTTGGCCTGTGTATGACAGGCTTGCTTACTGACTATGTATGACATGTTTACTGTGAGAAGTTTAGCTTACTGTTGGCCTGTGTATGACAACACTATTTACTGTGAGAAGTTTAGCTTACTGTCAGCCTGTGTATGACAGCTGTTTACTGTGAGACGTTTAGCTTACTGTCAGCCTGTGTATGACAGAGCTGTTTACTGTGAGA
The DNA here is from genome assembly GCA_963921405.1 of Cepaea hortensis. NCBI lineage: Eukaryota > Metazoa > Mollusca > Gastropoda > Stylommatophora > Helicidae > Cepaea > Cepaea hortensis. The sequence goes on along the minus strand of OY992876.1, from coordinate 138,473,082 downwards.
CGTTTAGCTTACTGTCAGCCTGTGTATGACAGAGCTGTTTACTGTGAGACGTTTAGCTTACTTCAGCCTGTGTATGACAGCTGTTTACTGTAATAAGTTGAGCTTACTATCAGCCTGTGTATGACAGAGCTGTTTACTGTGAGGAGTTTAGCTTACTATCAGCCTGTGTATGACAGAGCTGTTTACTGTGAGATGTTTAGCTTACTGTCGGCCTATGTATGACAGGCTTGTTTACTGTGAGATGTTCTAGCTGTGTGTACATGGCATATCAGAGTTATGGGTTTCCCATCCCTCTCCTAGTATGATCATACAATGTTCTAGTTGTGTGTACATAGCAGATCACAGCTTTGTTTATTTTGTACATTTGTTGTTTTAGTTAGCCACAAACAGAACATTTACATAGAATGATGGACCACATAATTCATGTCTGATATATGTTATTCTTTTTATTGCAATTACCAATAAAATACGAGTATTTGAAGACAATGCTGTTTTCTTAGTTGACGGATCAACATCACAGCACACGGGTGTAACCCATAAGTTCTACTCCTACCTCAAGCCTGAGTCCGGAGAATCTCAGCTCAGTGCATGAACTACGTAGTACCAGCGAGGATCCTGAAATACTTTGGGTAGATTTTTAACTTGAAATTTTGCCCGGGAAGCGCAATTAGGCTACTCTTTTTCAATATCTAACTCACAACGGAAATTTTTACGTGCGCAACAATATACACGGGCGTCCGGTGAAAAAATCCCAGCCCTCACTAGGGCTTGGACCCAGGACCTCCAGCACTTGAGGCGGACACCATACCTCGAGACCACTCACACACACAACCCCTCACACCATTAAACTCATCTCAGAGTTAGTCCAACAAAGGCAACATGGAAGGAAATCAGTCACCACACCTCATAGTTTAACAATATAAAGACCAAATTTATCTAATGAAATGTTTATAGTACAGTGAAACCTCAGTTTTCGTTGCCTTAAGTTTTCATCGATTTGGGTTTTCGTCTATTCTTTCAGCAAAAAATTTGTCCCGGTTGTCTCAGATTTTGTCGGTGTGAACTTGCATGTTCGCTGCTAATTTTGCGAAAACCGACCCAGGCGTTCTTTGGCTCAGTTTGGCGTTGTTTCTCATTGTGTGCGCATCAGTTGCTAATAAGTTAACTCTTTCCAGTTAGTTCCATCATGGGACCAAAGAAAGTTTCCAGAGTCCGCAGCCCTTCGAAGAAAAAGGCCAGGAACATGATCGAGTTGAAGAAGGAAATCACTGAAAAATACGAGAGCGGTATTAAGACTGCTGAAATTGGCCGCATGTACGGGAAGTTGCCATTAATAAGTTCCATTGTGGCAATAAAGGAGGCTAATGTAGCGAAAGGGGTGAATGTGCTAACGAAACAGAGATGACAAACAATTAAAGATGTTGAACAGTTATTATTAATTTGGATAAATGAAAAACAGATAGATGATGATTCTGTTTCGGAGGCAATCGTATGTGAAAGGCCAGACTGTTGTCTGCCGATCTCATTAAGAAAATGCCAGGGACGAGTGCTAGTGTACTTAGTGATTTAAAGGCCAGCAGAAGATGGTTTGAAAATTCAAGAGTGCTCTGGCATACACAGTGTTACTAGACACGGCGAAGGTGCGAATTCTGACAATTCTGGGGCCGAAGAATAGTATTAAACACATATTTATTCCCTACACTACACTGACCATCCCCTCATATATCCCTACACTACACTGACCATCACCTCATATATCCCTACACTACACTGACCATCCCCTCATATATCCCTACACTACACTGACCATCCCCTCATATATCCCTACACTACACTGACCATCACCTCATATATCCCCACACTACACTGACCATCACCTCATAAATCCCTACACTACACTGACCATCCCCTCATATATCCCTACACTACACTGACCATCACGTCATATATCCCTACACTACACTGACCATCACCTCATATATCCCCACACTACACTGACCATCACCTCATATATCCCCACACTACACTGACCATCACCTCATATATCCCTACACTACACTGACCATCACCTCATATATCCCTACACTACACTGACCATCACCTCATATATCCCCACACTACACTGACCATCACCTCATATATCCCCAAAATACACTGACCATCACATCATATATCCCTACAGTACACTGACCATCACCTCATATATCCCTACAGTACACTGACCATCCCCTCATATATCCCTACACTACACTGACCATCCCCTCATATATCCCTACACTACACTGACCATCACCTCATATATCCCTACACTACACTGACCATCCCCTCACATATCCCTACAGTACACTGACCATCACCTCATATATCCCTACACTACACTAACCATCCCCTAACATATCCCTACACTACACTGACCATCCCCTCACATATCCCTACAGTACACTGACCATCACCTCATATATCCCTACACTACACTGACCATCCCCTCACATATCCCTACAGTACACTGACCATCCCCTCACATATCCCTACAGTACACTGACCATCCCCTCACATATCCCTACAGTACACTGACCATCCCCTCATATATCCCTACACTACACTGACCATCCCCTCACATATCCCTACAGTACACTGACCATCCCCTCACATATCCCTACAGTACACTGACCATCCCCTCACATATCCCTACAGTACACTGACCATCCCCTCATATATCCCTACACTACACTGACCATCATCTCACTTCTCCTTGCAGTACACTGACCATCCCCTCATATATCCATACACTACACTGACCATCATCTCACTTCTCCTTGCAGTACACTGACCATGCCCTCACCTGTCCCCATAATACAATGACCATCCCAGCACTTATTCTTATAGTTCACTGACCTTCCTTGCACTTATTCTTACAGTACACTGGCTATCCTCACGCTTATCCTTACAGTACATTGACCATCTCTTGCACTTATTCTTAAAGTACGAATTTGAAACAAATAGGTATGTTAAACTCCTGCGAGAAGAAACGTACTAAACAATAACATCAACAACGTTGCACATACCTTACAAGGAGATCCATCGTATTGCAAAATACAGGTGAAAATCCGAAATCAGAAGCACTCAATAAATATATAAAATGAATAATAAAATAAACTACACACAAACACGTACAATACGGCACACAGGACTACCGACGTTTCGATTCTCAGAATCTTTGTCAAGGACACCACAGATCAACGAAATACAGCAAACAAAGAAACAAGGAAAAAAACACATGCACGAACTGTCCCTATGCCATGTGGGGCCATGCTTTTTTTTTTTTCCCCTTAAAGTACACTGACCATCTTCTGCATTTATTCTTACAGTACACTAACCATCTCATGCACTTATTATTAAAGTACACTAACCACCCTGACACTTGTCCCCAATGTACACTGGCCATCCCTGCACTTATTCTTACAGTACATGACCATCTCCTGCACTTATTCTTACAGTACACTGACCATCTCTTGCACTTATCCCCACAGAACATTGACCACCCCTGCACATGTCTCCACATTACGCCGACCATCTCCTGCACTTATTCTTACAGTACACTGACCACCCTGATACTTGTCCCCACTGTACACTGGCCATCCCAGCACTTATTCCTAAAGTACACTGACCACTGACATGTCAGCCACTTGTCCCTAGAGTACACAGACCATCCCTGCACTTGCACCTCTCTCAAATATTCTGAAATGAAAACCTGGCAATCACAACTTTGGCTGGGTTATAGACCTGTTGAACTCGTATGGCAAGATGTGGCCATCTATACATTGAATGTTACAAGAGAGCGAGATTATCCGGTCCTTGCCCATCACAGCTCGGTTACAATTGGGGTAGAGTTTCTGTAGCTCATCCACTGTTTCTGTTCTATAAATCGGTACTTGTGTCACCTCTCCGGTCAGGTCTGGCTTGTCTGGGTACAAATCATCACCTTCATAGAAGATAAAATAGCATACAACAATCAGTCTTGTATTTCAGCTGACAATTCATGGAAAATACGAGGGTGAATCAATAAGTAAGTCACACAGTTCTGTGGGATGGCAGGTAAATGTAGTTGGTGTTTTCTACAGGTGTCATTAGGTGACAGCAACATCGAACTTTACATTCCTGTTCGTCAGGTGGCACTAGGTGTCTCATGCGCAGCGCATAAACAAAATGGCGACTGTGCTTACAAAGTGTACAACCAAAGAGCAACGTGCTGTTGTGCATTTTTTGTGGGCAAAAGGACTGTCTGCAAATGACATTCATAAGGAAATGCTTCCTGTTTATGCTGACAAATGTTTGTCCCGTAAAGCGGTACATAGCTGGCTAGAAAAATTTTCTCAAGGACGCTCTAACATTGTTGATGAAATCCGATCTGGTCGTCCTGTTGAGAGATTGCAACAGAAGCATCTGTGCAGTGGGTGGAGGAGATGATTAGAGGTGACAGGCGAGTAACGATAGACTCTGTAGCATCTGCAACAGGGTGCTCACATGGTTCAGCATACAGCATAATGCATGATCAATTGAAATTTCCAGAGCTGCTGACTAGAGGAGTGTTGCTTCTTCATGACAATGCCAGACCACATACGGCTCGATTAACTCAGGAGAAAATTAACCAACTAAGGTGGGAAGTTCTGGAAAATCCACCTTACAGCCCCGACTTAGCCCCTAGCGATTTCCACCTTTTTGGTCCACTGAAAACCTACCTTGGCGGGAGACATTTCGCAAATGACGCCGAAGTTGAATGCAAAATTAAAACGTGGTTTACAAAACAGAGCACGCAGTTCTATGCAGCCAGTTTGGGAGGACTGATAAAATGATGGGATAAGTGCATCGATGTTGATGGAAATTATGTTGAGAAATAAAGGGACAATGTATGTGTGCAAATAAACTGTTTCAAGTTGTTATCATATTTAGTTATTTTTCTACAGCCATTTGTGACTTACTTATTGACTTCCCCTCATAGAATATACAACAATCAGTTTTATTTCTTAGTTGACAAATCATGGAAGATAAAATGCCATACAACTATCAATCTTGTATCTCAGCTGATAAATCTTGGAAGATAAAACCATACAACTATCAGTCTTGTATCTCAGCTGACAAATCATGAAAGATAAAATAGCATATAACAATCAGTTTTGCATGTCAACAGGCAGGTGACTATGAAAGAAACAGAGGTGCAAACACTCAGTTACATCCATTCAGCATCGAACAGTCAGTAACTGTTCCTGAAACCTGTCATATTGGGGGGAATAAACATAATATCAAGAGGGCAATTAGTAGGAGTAAGAAGACATGCACACAACTAATACTGAATGTCTTATCTTGTACAGCTGCACTTCCAGAAAGGGACAGCACATGAGTGTTGTAATGAGAACACTGCGCCAACATAATACACAGATAACAATGCAGAGAAAAAAGAAGTCTTCCCAATGACACTGACCTGAAAGTTGGCCTGAGTAGAATGATTGTTATATACTCATTGAGGCTATCCAGAGGCAATCAGAATACTTGGACAAATACTCAGATGGTTAGAATATTTGGAAAACACTAAATCAAATAAAATACCTGGAGAATTACTACAATAGACAGAACTCTTGGGGAATTACTACAGCAGACATAACTCTTGGGGAATTACTACAGCCGACAGCAATTCTTGGGGAATTACTACAACAGACATAACTCTTGGGGAATTACTACAACAGACATAACTCTTGGGGAATTACTACAACAGACAGCAACTCTTGGGGAATTACTACAACAGACAGCAACTCTTGGGGAATTACTACAGCAGACAGCAACTCTTGAGGAATTACTACAGCAGACAGCAACTCTTGGGGAATTACTACAGCAGACATAACTCTTGGGGAATTACTACAACAGACAGAACTCTTGGGGAATTACTACAAAAGACATAACTCTTGGGGAATTACTACAGCAGACAGCAATTCTTGGGGAATTACTACAGCAGACAGCAACTCTTGGGGAATTACTACAACAGACATAACTCTTGGGGAATTACTACAACAGACAGCAACTCTTGGGGAATTACTACAACAGACAGCAACTCTTGGGGAATTACTACAGCAGACAGCAACTCTTGGGGAATTACTACAGCAGACATAACTCTTGGGGAATTACTACAGCAGACATAACTCTTGGGGAATTACTACAGCAGACATAACTCTTGGGGAATTACTACAGCAGACATAACTCTTGGGGAATTACTACAGCAGACAGAACTCTTGGGGAATTAAACAGACAGAACTCTTGGGGAATTACTACAAAAGACATAACTCTTGGGGAATTACTACAGCAGACATAACTCTTGGGGAATTACTACAACAGACAGCAACTCTTGGGGAATTACTACAACAGACAGAACTCTTGGGGAATTACTACAGCAGACAGAAATCTTGGGGAATTACTACAGCAGACAGCAACTCTTGGGGAATTACTACAACAGACAGCAACTCTTGGGGAATTACTACAACAGACAGCAACTCTTGGGGAATTACTACAGCAGACAGAAATCTTGGGAATTACTACAGCAGACAGCAACTCTTGGGGAATTACTACAACAGACAGCAACTCTTGGGGAATTACTACAACAGACAGCAACTCTTGGGGAATTACTACAGCAGACAGCAATTCTTGGGTAATTACTACAACAGACAGCAACTCTTGGGGAATTACTACAGCAGACATAACTCTTGGGGAATTACTACAGAAAACAGCAACTCTTGGGGAATTACCACAACAGACAGAACTCTTGGGGAATTACTACAACAGACAGAACTCTTGGGGAATTACTACAACAGACAGAACTCTTGGGGAATTACTACAGCAGACAGCAACTCTTGGGAAATTACTACAACAGACAGCAACTCTTGGGGAATTACTACAGCAGACATAACTCTTGGGGAATTACTACAACAGACAGCAACTCTTGGGGAATTACTACAACAGACATAACTCTTGGGGAATTACTACAGCAGACAGCAACTCTTGGGGAATTACTACAGCAGACATAACTCTTGGGGAATTACTACAGCAGAAAGCAACTCTTGGGGAATTACTACAACAGACAGAACTCTTGGGGAATTACTACAGCAGACAGCAACTCTTGGGGAATTACTACAACAGACAGCAACTCTTGGGGAATTACTACAGCAGACAGCAACTCTTGGGGAATTACTACAACAGACAGCAACTCTTGGGGAGTTACTACAACAGACAGCAACTCTTGGGGAATTACTACAACAGACAGCAACTCTTGGGGAATTACTACAGCAGACAGCAACTCTTGGGGAATTACTACAGCAGACAGCAACTCTTGGGGAATTACTACAGCAAAGAGCAACTCTCTTGGGAATTACTACAGCAGACAGCAACTCTTGGGGAATTACTACAGCAGACAGAACTCTTGGGGAATTACAACAACAGACAGAACTCTTAGGGAACTACTACAACAGACATAACTCTTGGGGAATTACTACAGAAGACATAACTCTTGGGGAATTACTACAGTAGACAGCAACTCTTGGGGAATTACTACAGCAGACAGCAACTCTTGGGGAATTACTACAGCAGACATAACTCTTGGGGAATTACTACAGCAGACAGAACTCTTGGGGAATTACTACAGCAGACAGCAACTCTTGGGGAATTACTACAACAGACAGCAACTCTTGGCGAATTACTACAACAGACATAACTCTTGGGGAATTACTGCAACAGACAGCAACTCTTGGGGAATTACTACAGCAGACAGCAACTCATGGGGAATTACTACAGCAGACAGCAACTCTTGGGGAATTACTACAACAGACAGAACTCTTGGGGAATTACTACAGCAGACAGCAACTCTTGGGGAATTACTACAACAGACATAACTCTTGGGGAATTACTACAACAGACATAACTCTTGGGGAATTACTACAACAGACATAACTCTTGGGGAATTATTACAACAGACATAACTCTTAGGGAATTACTACAGCAGACAGCAACTCTTGGGGAATTACTACAGCAGACATAACTCTTGGGGAATTACTACAACAGACAGCAACTCTTGGGGAATTACTACAGCAGACAGCAACTCTTGGGGAATTACTACAACAGACATAACTCTTGGGGAATTCCTACAGCAGACATAACTCTTGGGGAATTACTACAGCAGACATAACTCTTGGTGAATTACTACAGCAGACAGCAACTCTTGGGGAATTACTACAGCAGACATAACTCTTGGGGAATTACTACAGCAGACATAACTCTTGGGGAATTACTACAGCAGACATAACTCTTGGGGAATTACTACAACAGACAGCAACTCTTGGGGAATTACTACAACAGACAGCAACTCTTGGGGAATTACTACAGCAGACAGAAATCTTGGGGAATTACTACAGCAGACAGAAATCTTGGGGAATTACTACAGCAGACAGCAACTCTTGGGGAATTACTACAACAGACAGCAACTCTTGGGGAATTACTACAACAGACAGCAACTCTTGGGGAATTACTACAACAGACAGCAACTCTTGGGGAATTACTACAGCAGACAGCAATTCTTGGGGAATTACTACAACAGACAGCAACTCTTGGGGAATTACTACAGCAGACAGCAACACTTGGGGAATTACTACAGAAGACAGCAACTCTTGGGGAATTACTACAACAGACAGCAACTCTTGGGGAATTACTACAGCAGACATAACTCTTGGGGAATTACTACAGCAGACAGCAACTCTTGGGGAATTACTACAGCAGACAGCAACTCTTGGGGAATTACTACAACAGACAGAACTCTTGGGGAATTACTACAGCAGACAGAACTCTTGGGGAATTACTACAGCAGACATAACTCTTGAGGAATTACTACAACAGATATAACTCTTGGGGAATTACTACAACAGACATAACTCTTGGGGAATTACAACAACAGACAGAACTCTTAGGGAACTACTACAACAGACATAACTCTTGGGGAATTACTACAGAAGACATAACTCTTGGGGAATTACTACAGTAGACAGCAACTCTTGGGGAATTACTACAGCAGACAGCAACTCTTGGGGAATTACTACAGCAGACATAACTCTTGGGGAATTACTACAGCAGACAGAACTCTTGGGGAATTACTACAGCAGACAGCAACTCTTGGGGAATTACTACAACAGACAGCAACTCTTGGCGAATTACTACAACAGACATAACTCTTGGGGAATTACTGCAATAGACAGCAACTCTTGGGGAATTACTACAGCAGACAGCAACTCATAGGGAATTACTACAGCAGACAGCAACTCTTGGGGAATTACTACAACAGACAGAACTCTTGGGGAATTACTACAGCAGACAGCAACTCTTGGGGAATTACTACAACTGACATAACTCTTGGGGAATTACTACAACAGACATAACTCTTGGGGAATTACTACAACAGACATAACTCTTGGGGAATTATTACAACAGACATAACTCTTGGGGAATTACTACAGCAGACAGCAACTCTTGGGGAATTACTACAGCAGACATAACTCTTGGGGAATTACTACAACAGACAGCAACTCTTGGGGAATTACTACAGCAGACAGCAACTCTTGGGGAATTACTACAACAGACAGAACTCTTGGGGAATTCCTACAGCAGACATAACTCTTGGGGAATTACTACAGCAGACATAACTCTTGGTGAATTACTACAGCAGACATAACTCTTGGGGAATTACTACAGCAGACAGCAACTCTTGGGGAATTACTACAGCAGACATAACTCTTGGGGAATTACTACAGCAGACATAACTCTTGGGGAATTACTACAGCAGACATAACTCTTGGGGAATTACTACAACAGACATAACTCTTGGGAAATTACTAAAGCAGACAGCAACTCTTGGGGAATTACTACAACAGACAGCAACTCTTGGCGAATTACTACAACAGACAGCAATTCTTGGGGAATTACTACAACAGACAGCAACTCTTGGGGAATTACTACAGCAGACAGCAATTCTTGGGGAATTACTACAACAGACAGCAACTCTTGGGGAATTACTAAAGCAGACAGCAACACTTGGGGAATTACTACAGAAGACAGCAACTCTTGGGGAATTACTACAACAGACAGCAACTCTTGGGGAATTACTACAGCAGACATAACTCTTGGGGAATTACTACAGCAGACAGCAACTCTTGGGGAATTACTACAGCAGACAGCAACTCTTGGGGAATTACTACAACAGACAGAACTCTTGGGGAATTACTACAGCAGACAGAACTCTTGGGGAATTACTACAGCAGACAGAACTCTTGGGGAATTACTACAACAGACATAACTCTTGGGGAATTACTACAACAGACATAACTCTTGGAGAATTACTACAACAGATATAACTCTTGGGGAATTACTACAGCAGACATAACTCTTGAGGAATTACTACAGCAGACATAACTCTTGGGGAATTACTACAACAGACATAACTCTTGGGGAATTACTACAGCAGACAGCAACTCTTGGGGAATTACTACAGCAGACAGAACTCTTGGGAAATTACTACAACCAACATAACTCTTGGGGAATTACTACAGCAGACAGCAACTCTTGGGGAATTACTACAGTAAACAGCAACTCTTGGGGAATTACTACAGCAGACAGAACTCTTGGGGAATTTCTACAGCAGACATAACTCTTGGGGAATTACTACAGTAGACAGAAATCTTGGGGAATTACTACAACAGACATAACTCTTGGGGAATTACTACAGCAGACATAACTCTTGGGGAATTACTACAGCAGACAGAAATCTTGGGGAATTACTACAACAGACAGCAACTCTTGGGGAATTACTACAACAGACAGAACTCTTGGGGAATTACTACAACAGACAGAACTCTTGGGGAATTACTACAGCAGACAGAACTCTTGGGGAATTACTAAAACAGACAGAACTCTTGGGGAATTACTAAAACAGATAGGACATTTAGGAAATTACTACAAAAGACAGGACAATTGGGAAATTGCAACCTCTGACACGACATTTGGGAAATTACAACATTTGATAGGACATTTGGGGAATTACTACATTTGATAGGACATTAGGGGAATTACCGCAACAGACAGAACACTTGGAAGAATACTACAGCACATAGATGAATATTCAGGATTATTCTCATCACACTCTGGACAAATCTAAAGGACTCACGGTCTGCACCTTACAAATGCTTTCATTACAGAGTGTCTGATTCTATCCAATCCTGGACACAACTGTTGAATGACATCAGTAAATGCCTCCCATTTGGCTGATTCTCTCAGGGCATGGAACATGTCTGACTGAAACACTGATTGGTCCAGGCAGTGGAATATGCCATCTCCGTCCACCCATTGACAAATTCTGTTTTCTCCACTTCCTGTACAGTGTGATCCTGATCGAGATTGTGTCCATAAAATGCAAGATTTAGGGAAGGCAAACCCGTAAAAATGCTAGCTGAAGTTGGATGTGCTGGCCTAAGGGCGCAAATAAATCAGGCACAAAGCAAAAATGTCCAAGTGAAATGTCCCCCGTGCTTGGAACAGCTCTGACTAACTAGTCTTCCGAATGACCTTTGTGTCCGGAACAGCTCTGACTAGCTAGTTTTCCGATTGTCCATCATGCTCAGAACAGCTCTGACTATCTAGTTCTCCGAATGTCCTTCGTGTCCGGAACAGCTCTGACTAGCTAGTTTTCCGAATGTCCATCGTGTCCAGAACAGCTCTGACTAGCTAGTTTTCCGAATGTCCGTTGTGTCTGGAACAGCTCTGACTAGCTAGTTTTCCGAATGTCCGTCGTGTCTGGAACAGCTCTAACTATTTTGTTTGCCGGGCGCAGCGATTAGCACAAGTTTGAACCAAAAGCTTGCTGAGTGGATACTGTCTGCAGACCGACTGTTCCTGGTTTGTGCGGGAAGCGGCCTGCAGTGAACGAAAGGCCCAATACATTGAAGTGAGGAATTAAAGCAGCCATGAGCAGGACGTGGCGATTCCCTCGGTGAGCCCAGCACCAGAGCGCTATGGCGGTCCTGCAACTATGGAAGCTTCCCTGGATGGTGGATAATGCCATGGACTGTCCCTGCCTTCCCCTGAGGGCTGATCGTGAACTTTCAACCGTTCTAACTTGACCAGCTGGGATGTGGATGGCACCACAAAAGTGAGAGTCCCCCAGGAATGCTAACCTGGTCAAAAACGCACGCAAAAGTTGGATGTGTTAGCTTAAGGGTCTAGGCCCAAGGGTGCATAACAATACACCGCAATTACATCTGAAAAAACACTCCAGATGAATGCAGCAGAAGAAGAAGAAATGCAAGATTCACTGGTAAACATTCTCCTGCAGCATTGGTCTCCCTGGTGAAGGGATGTACGGCTTTTGCTGTAACCCTGTATATTCTCGTGAGTAACGCAGCTGCACCCGAACCGGCAGCGGTTCGAGCCGCGCTGGTAACTTACGAGGGGTATGTGAGCCGGTTGCTCAGAAAGCAATGGCAAACTACTGAACGTAATCTTGCCTAGTACATCCACAGCAGCTGAAAAATGCTGATGTTGACTGCAACGTCCTGTAACGAATATGCAACATTAAAAAAAAAAAATTGCCAGTAGCTTCACTGGTATACATTCTTCTCCTTCATCATTGCCAGTAGCTTCACTGGTATACATTCTTCTCCTGCAACATTGCCAGTAGCTTCACTGGTATACATTCTTTTCCTGCAACATTGCCAGTAGCTTCACTGGTATTCATTCTTCTCCTGCAACAATTCCAGTAGCTTCACTGGTATTCATTCTTCTCCTGCAGCATTGCCAGTAGCTTCACTGGTATACATTCTTCTCCTGCAACATTGCCAGTAGCTTCACTGGTATTCATTCTTCTCCTGCAACAATTCCAGTAGCTTCACTGGTATTCATTCTTCTCCTGCAGCATTGCCAGTAGCTTCACTGGTATACATTCTTCTCCTGCAACATTGCCAGTAGCTTCACTGGTATTCATTCTTCTCCTGCAACAATTCCAGTAGCTTCACTGGTATTCATTCTTCTCCTGCAGCATTGCCAGTAGCTTCACTGGTATACATTCTTCTCCTGCAGCATTGCCAGTAGCTTCACTGATATACATTCTTCTCCTGCAGTATTTCCAGTAGCTTCACTGGTATACATTCTTCTCCTGCAGCATTGCCAGTAGCTTCACTGGTATTCATTCTTCTCCTGCAGCATTGCCAGTAGCTTCACTGGTATACATTCTTCTCCTGCAGTATTTCCAGTAGCTTCACTGGTATACATTCTTCTCCTGCAACATTGCCAGTAGCTTCACTGGTATTCATTCTTCTCCTGCAGCATTGCCAGTAGCTTCACTGGTATACATTCTCCCACAGCATTGCCAGTAGCTTCACTGGTATACATTCTCCCACAGCATTGCCAGTAGCTTCACTGGTATACATTCTCCTGCAACATTGCTAATAGCTTCACTGGTATACATTCTTCTCCTGTAGTATTGCCAGTAGCTTCATTGACCTCTTCTGCTGTTGCCCTTGATTCCCCCACTGGGACATAGATCCCCAACCAACTCACTCCAAGTCATTCTGTCTTAAGCTATCTCCTGCAGTTTTGCCCATGTCTTCCCCCTATAGTTCATCTGTGTCTTGAATTCTCTTCTCCATATGTGTTTAGGTCTCCCACTATTTCATTTGCCTTGTGGGTTCCAGTCAAGGAAATGACAGGATCACAGACCTGCCTGACAATATCTTTACATGACCTACCCACAACTTGCCTCTGGTAAGTCTTCTCCCATATTCTCTGTGCAGCTTTCCTTGGCTGTGATGCTCTGTGTCAGCATATACCTTGACGTAAGCCTCCCACGTATGAACTCTGTGAGCCAGGATTGGGAAACCCAGGAGCAACCTCACTGCCACAAAGAGTGTTTCTCTCGCAACACCCTTAAACAATATGCACGGCCTCATTCTTGATCCTCTCCAAACTTTCTACCTGTGTCAACCTGGCAGTGAGAACCCCACCAGTGTTTTAAATTCTTGTCTATGATTACATTGATAGTACACAATGACTGAAATAATATGACAGAATCACAAATGTGGACCTCATGGAATTATCAGTGAATCAAGAGATGAAGAAACTGGTGCTGAGTTAGTCATACACTGATAAAACCTGTTAGCTGCATTCTGAGGAAGTTCTTCTTCTGGAATCCACAAGGCAAACGAAATATAGGGTGACTAAATAAATGCAGAGAAGGGAAACAGAGAGAGAAGACAAATATGGAAAAGATGTGGAAGTAGCTACAAGAGATAACAAATGATATGAGAGTTGGCCATTAGATGGTTGAGACCTAGGCTACATGTGGGAAGAGAAGGACTGCATCAGACAGACGGACTGACTTGTGGTTTGAAAAGTACAAGTAAGCCTTCAGCTGACTCTTTGTCCATGATATGACTGACACAAGCAAAATGTCAACATATGACTGACTTGCCGGTATGTCAGCATGCTTTGAATGAAACAAATAAAAGGGTCAATAAATGACTGACATGTCAGTGTGTCAACATGCTAGACTAATACCAAAAAAGGTCCAAAAATGACAGTCACAAAAGGTCATCAAATGACTGACAGTTAGGATGTCAACATGCTATGACAAACACAAACAAAAGGTCAACAAACAACGAACATGCCAGGACATGATGCTACACACCTGGCAACACAAAGAGAGCCCCATCAGCACAGCTGTAAGGAACAGGCATCCACTGCTGCAGGCCGTGTGATGAGCTGCGCTTCCATGCAAAGGTCACCAGTTCATCTACAGTTCGGAACCTCACCAGGCGAGACAGTTCATATAGCTGTGGGGGAGCAATGACAAGCGAGCCCTCGGAAGATTCCTTTAGAACATCTTCTGGACGTATCCACTGTGAAACAAATAATATTCCATTAATTTTGACAATACGAATGTGATAAAAACATGACAAAATGCACAGACATAATGTTTATAATGTACAGACTAATGGAGCATAATGTGCAAACTAATGTAACATAATGTGCAAACTAATGTAACATAATGTGCAAACTAATGTAACATAATGTACAGACTAATGGAGCATAATGTGCAAACTAATGTAACATAATGTGCAAACTAATGTAACATAATGTGCAAACTAATGTAACATAATGTGCAGACTATTGGAGCATAATGTGCAAACTAATGTAACATAATGTACAAACTAATGTAACATAATGTACAAACTAATGTAACATAATGTACAAACTAATGTAACATAATGTGCAAACTAATGTAACATAATGTACAAACTAATGTAACATAATGTACAAACTAATGTAACATAATGTACAAACTAATGTAACATAATGTACAAACTAATGTAACATAATGTACAAACTAATGTAACATAATGTACAAACTAATGTAACATAATGTGCAAACTAATGTAACATAATGTACAGACTAATGTAACATAATGTACAAACTAATGTAACATAATGTACAAACTAATGTAACATAATGTACAAACTAATGTAACATAATGTACAAACTAATGTAACATAATGTGCAAACTAATGTACCATAATGTGCAAACTAATGTAACATAATGTACAGACTAATGGAGCATAATGTGCAAACTAATGTAACATAATGTGCAAACTAATGTAACATAATGTGCAAACTAATGTAACATAATGTGCAGACTAATGGAGCATAATGTGCAAACTAATGGAGCATAAT
Source organism: Cepaea hortensis (assembly GCA_963921405.1). Classification (NCBI taxonomy): domain Eukaryota; kingdom Metazoa; phylum Mollusca; class Gastropoda; order Stylommatophora; family Helicidae; genus Cepaea; species Cepaea hortensis. The sequence goes on along the minus strand of OY992876.1, from coordinate 138,457,280 downwards.
GTGCAAACTAATGTAACATAATGTGCAAACTAATGTAACATAATGTTCAGACTAATGGAGCATAATGTGCAAACTAATGGAGCATAATGTGCAAACTAATGTAACATAATGTGCAAACTAATGTAACATAATGTGCAAACTAATGTAACATAATGTGCAAACTAATGTAACATAATGTGCAAACTAATGTAACATAATGTGCAAACTAATGGAGCATAATGTGCAGACTAATGTAACATAATGTGCAAACTAATGTAACATAATGTGCAAACTAATGTAACATAATGTGCAGACTAATGGAGCATAATGTGCAAACTAATGGAGCATAATGTGCAAACTAATGTAACATAATGTGCAAACTAATGTAACATAACGTGCAGACTAATGTAACATAATGTGCAAACTATTGTAAGATAATGTGCAGACTAATGGAGCATTATGTGCAAACTAATGTAACATAATGTGCAGACTAATGTAACATAATGTGCAAACTAATGTAACATAATGTACAGACTAATGTAACATAATGTGCAAACTAATGTAACATAATGTGCAAACTAATGTAACATAATGTGCAATCTAATGTAACATAATGTGCAAACTAATGTAACATAATGTGCAAACTAATGTAACATAATGTACAGACTAATGGAGCATAATGTGCAAACTAATGTAACAATGAGCAGACTAATGGAGCATAATGTGCAAACTAATGTAACATAATGTGCAAAATAATGTAACATAATGTGCAAACTAATGTAACATAATGTGCAGACTAACAGAGCATAATGTGCAGACTAATGGAGCATAATGTGCAGACTAATGGATCCTAATGTGCAGACTAATGGATCCTAATGTGCAAACTAATGTAACATAATGTGCAAACTAATGTAACATAATGTGCAAACTAATGCAACATAATGTGCAGACTAATGGATCCTAATGTGCAGACTAATGGATCCTAATGTGCAAACTAATGGATCCTAATGTGCAAACTAATGTAACATAATGTGCAAACTAATGTAACATAATGTGCAAACTAATGAAACATAATGTGCAAACTAATGTAACATAATGTACAAACTAATGTAACATAATGTGCAGACTAATGGATCCTAATGTACAGACTAATGTAACATAATGTGCAAACTAATATAATATAATGTACAGACTAATGTAACATAATGTGCAAACTAATATAATATAATGTACAGACTAATGGAGCATATTGTGCAAACTAATATAATATAATGTGCAGACTAATGGATCCTAATGTGCAGACTAATGGATCCTAATGTGCAGACTAATGTAACATAATGTGCAAACTAATGTAACATAATGTGCAAACCAATGTAACATAATGTGCAAACTAATATAATATAATGTGCAAACTAATATAATATAATGTGCAGACTAATGGATCCTAATGTGCAGACTAATGTAACATAATGTGCAGACTAATGGATCCTAATGTACAGACTAATGTAACATAATGTGCAAACTAATATAATATAATAATGTGCAGACTAATGTAACATAATGTGCAAACTAATGTAACATAATGTGCAAACTAATGTAAAATAATGTGCAAACTAATGTAACATAATGTGCAAACTAATGTAACATAATGCGCAAACTAATGTAAAATAATGTGCAGACTAATGTAACAATGTGCAGACTAATGTAACATAATATGCAGACTAATGTAACATAATGTGCAGACTAATGGAGCATAATGTGCAAACTAATGCAACATAATGTGCAGACTAATGGATCCTAATGTACAGACTAATGTAACATAATGTGCAAACTAATATAATATAATGTGCAGACTAATGGAGCATAATGTGCAAACTAATGTAACATAATGTGCAGACTAATGTAACATAATGTGCAGACTCATCATCATCATCAAGTGACCTGCCAGCTGGCGTAGGCGCTCATGTAGATCTCGGTCTTTGGTGTTCTGGATCAACTCTGCTGATGATATTCCTCCATGCCACCGTCTCAATCCATCCAGCATTATTTCTCTTGGTCTGCCTCTGCCTCTCTTCCACTCGATCTTTCCAGTTGTCACGATGTTCTCCAATGCCTCTCTTTTCATCACATGACCGAAGAAAGCTGTTTGTCTCTTTCTTATTGTTGTATATAGTGTTCTAGTTTCATTCGCCTCTTTCAGGCAATCGTTGTTAGTTACTCTGGCAGACAAAGGAATTTGCAACTTCTCTTAGAACATTGTTTAACTTTCCTAGCTCATTTAATGTCCTAACATTCCATGTCCCTACTCAGACTAATGTAACATAATGTACAAACTCATGTTTATTATGTGCTGACTAATGGAGCATAATGTGCATGTTAATGTAACATAATGTGCAGACTAAAGGGAAATAATGCAGAGGCTAAAGGAAAATAAATCTCAGACTAAAGGGACATGATGCAGAGACTAAAGAATCAGTGTGCAGACTAAAGAAACATAACGCACTGTCCAAACCTAGTGCTAGGTGTCAGCTGCATGGACTAGTTATATGTATATCCAACCTGTGTGATGAGTATAGTTGTTAGTGTCCATACACTTGGATATTTGCTGGGCAGAGACGAAGCACTTATGGGCATGTCTGAATGCCATGAAACTGCTTCTGTTAACCAATAACCGAGCTTGACACAGTTGTGACTTTAACCCTACTCCTCTTTCCTCAGCTCCATCCACAAACTTGGGAAACGACTCGTGTATATTTTCATAAACTGTCTCAAACCAGAAAGATGATGAAAACAGCACACGAAATAAGGTGAATACAGATAAATTGATGTAACTTTCAATCTTCTTCCTCCTTTCCTTTTCTGCAGCCATCAGGGCCACCCCTTCTTCTTTCCTTTTTTCTGTGACTTCTTCTTCCTACAGGGCATGCTACATCATCTATATCCACAACCTCATGTACAGCAAGTCAGCTCCAGCAGTTGTGCAAGGTATCAAGCTGTCCAGCACCTTCTCCGTTATTTCTCCTCCACTCCAACTTTCCTGTTGTCACAACATTTGTATATTTTTCCCTTCTCAAGATGTTCCCAAAGAATGCAGATTGTCTACTTCGGGTATATGTTGATTCATTTTACAACTAGTCCCATGAAAACATAAAACACCACCGCCCGCTTTTTCCCCCAATATTTAACTGAAAATTTGTATGTGAACAGTTAATGTCCATGTAAGGATAGATAACAGATCCAAATATCATCATGTACAGATTCACACTAATAAATAACCAAGGATTTCACGTACCCTAACTCAGTCATTTATGAGGTTCGAATAAAAACACAAAAACATGACTGAGAAGTTCAACCGGTAGAAAAATGCACACAGATACAGGTGGATGTTTCAACTGACGAATTTATCAATGCACATTACACAACAAAAACAAAACAATAAAAAATATTTTTTTTAAACAGAAAACACTGTGATATAATTACCAGATGGAGTCTAAATGGAGAAAGTGGAAGCTTAAATTGAAAATATTGAACAAGAAGTGGCTACAGGAAGCAAAAACGAAACGAAAATGTAACGAAAAATAGATGCAGGTGTCTCGAGTGAACTCTAAATGGAACAACCAATGTGTGTTACAGTGGTATAGGTGATAATACAACTAATTTGTGTTACAGTGCTATAGGTGATAATACAACTAATTTGTGTTACAGTGCTATATGTGATAATACAACCAATGTGTGTTACAGTGGTATATGTAATAATACAACCAATTTGTGTTACAGTGCTATATGTGATTATACAACCAATTTGTGTTACAGTGCTATAGGTGATAATACAACCAATTTGTGTTACAGTGCTATAGGTGATAATACAACCAATTTGTGTTACAGTGCTATATGTAATAATACAACCAATTTGTGTTACAGTGCTATATGTGATTATACAACCAATTTGTGTTACAGTGCTATAGGTGATAATACAACCAATTTGTGTTACAGTGCTATAGGTGATAATACAACCAATTTGTGTTACAGTGCTATAGCTGATAATACAACCAATGTGTGTTACAGTGCCATAGGTGATAATACAACCAATTTGTATTACAGTGCTATAGCTGATAATACAACTAATTTGTGTTACAGTGCTATAGGTGATAATACAACTAATTTGTGTTACAGTGCTATAGGTGATAATATAACCAATTTGTGTTACAGTGCTATAGCTGATAATATAACCAATTTGTGTTACAGTGCTAAAGGTGATAATACAACCAATTTGTGTTACAGTGCTATAGGTGATAATACAACCAATTTGCATTACAGTGCCATAGGTGATAATACAACCGATTTGTGTTACAGTGCTATAGGTGATAATACAAGCAATTTGTGTTACAGTGCTATAGGTGATAATACAACCAATTTGTGTTACAGTGCTAAAGGTGATAATGCAACCAATTTGTGTTACAGTGCTATAGGTGATAATACAACCAATTTGCATTACAGTGCTATAGATGATAATACAACCGATTTGCGTTACAGTGCTATAGGTGATAATACAACCAATTTGTGTTACAGTGCTATAGCTGATAATATAACCAATTTGTGTAACAGTGCTATAGGTGATAATACAACCAATTTGTGTTACAGTGCTATATGTGATAATACAACCAATTTGTGTTACAGTGGTATAGGTGATAATACAACCAATTTGTGTTACAGTGCTATAAGTGATAATACAACCAATTTGTGTTACAGTGCTATAGGTGATAATACAACCAATTTGTGTTACAGTGCTATAGGTGATAATACAACCAATTTGTGTTACAGTGCTATATGTGATAATACAACCAATTTGTGTTACAGTGCTATAACTGATAATACAAGCAATTTGCTTAGTGTTTACAGTGCTACTGATGGTACAACCAAAATGCGTTAGTCTGAAAGTTTCTTAGATAGCAAAAAGGCATACCACACTATGAGTAGCTTCGTCAGACAGTGAAACTTCCGGAGCTTCGTCTACACAGCTCACAAAGAAGGCTGTGTCGTACCTCTTGCCTTTGAGAGGAGGCGTCAACCAGTTTGACCACTCATACAATGACCAGATATCTGGAACCATACCTAGCTCCTGACACATGACCAGAAACTGTGAGGAGTCAGACATTATACTCTTTCTCCATTTACTAGAGGTTGTCTCTGGCATGTTACACACAGTAGCAAAGGAAGGATTTGTGCTGAGAGAACTGTCCTTGTCTGCAAGATCAGACGCTGGCCTGGCTAATAAAATTCCTGATTCTTCGAAGGTTTCTCTGATAGCAGTGATACGAAGAGCTACATCGCTAGGGAAATGTGACAACTCTGCTTCTCTAGGACTACTGAAGATTGGGGGACTGGGCTGTGATCTTGTGTGCATATTTAACAAACCTGCACTCCCCCCAAGTACCTGCAACCAATCTTTGGAGAAGTCGGTGTTCTCCACCATCCCCCCAGGGAATACATACACATTGGGCATGAATGAGCTACCACCACTTCTCTTCAGCACCAGTAGACGAAAGACCTCCTTATCTGCAACAACAACTTCCTTCTTCAGAAGTTTGTTCATAAAACTTTGCCTGTCTTGTCTGGCCAATCTTTTAGAGGCGATAATTAAACTGGCAGATTCCTTCCAGTGCTTCAGTGTTGCAGCCATGGCGATGGTGACCCTCATCATAAATGCACAACCAGGTTTGAGTGTCCCACTTTGAAGGAGTCTAACTGGAGACTACCACACAGTCCTGGAGACGACGACAGGCAATCAACAGTTGCTAAATGCGAGAATTGTATATTTCAACCTGAATATGAAAACACAATATTTCAACCAGGAACGTTGACAACTTAAGACGACACAGCCTTGCTGGATGCGAGAACGGGTGGAGGAGATGTCGGACTTAAGTCGAAGCCTAGGCTACTGTCAGGTAAGTCAAGCAACTGTTGTTCAAGGTCGGCTGTTGATACGTTCAATAATTAAACAGTGCGCAGTTGTATGCCTAAATAAGCCATAAATAAATGTACTGTTTGAAGTGTTTGTCTTGATGAATCCTAGAAATTCCAGCTTGCCGGCTGGACATCTGAGAAACTTCTGATTTATTTTTAAGATGATGCTGGCGGTGTACTGTAGTCGACTCAACTGTTGCTGAACTTGACGCGCCGGGAACTCACTGGCTCATCCAGTTATGATAGAAAAACGTTTCTAGACACATGTTATTATCTTAAAGAATCCGTCTTTTTCTCCAACCTCACAATCATCCAATAAGAATGCGACCAATGCTGGCCTGGAGATGGGGGAAAGGTCGACCGTCGAGAATTCCAAATTCGGTTTATATTTAATAATACAGAAGATATGTGCAAATGACCTTGTGAAATACGAAAGACAGATGATCACTAGTCGTCTAAAAGCTAAATACCAAGTTTACGTATTCCAGAAACAAGTGCTATTGATTAGATTTGCTCAAAGTCCATATCGCTTCCTTATGTTGTATATATTCCCTCTGTCTCCACATTCTCGGGGTCAAAGGTCGAGAGTGGCGGTGATGTTCTATATTGTAGACCTATGTTGTTTTTAACAAAACAGCAGGTCTGGTTTCACGAGACTTGGACACCCAGCTGCCTGGAAACAAGTACAGTCAAACCTCGGTTTTCGTTGCCTTCGGATTTCCTCGGTTTTGGTTTTCGGCGATTTTTTTCGTTAAAAATTTGTCTCAGTTTTCGTCGATGTGCCGACATGACCTCGCTGCTAATTTTGCGAAAACAAAGCGACTCACGTGTTCTTCTGCTCAGTTGTCAGGCGGCGTTGTTTTTCGTTGTGTGAGCATCACTAACTAATAATAAAATACGAGAGCGCCATTAGTTAGTTTAGTCGATGGATCAACATCACGGCACACGGGTGTAACCCATAAGTGCTCCGTTCTCCTCCTAACTCAAACCTGAGTCTAGAGAAACTCAGCTCAGTGCATGAACTCCGTAGCACCAGCGAGAATCCTGAAATACTTTTGGGTAGATTTTTAACTCGAAATTTTGCCTGGGCAGCGCCGTTAGGCTACTATTTTTCGATTTCCAACTGCCAAGGGATCTTTTACGTGCGCAACAATACAAATGAGCGTCCGATCTCACTACCCAGAGACCAGGGGAAATTTTATTACTATAAGTCCGCGAGAAAAAATCCCGGTCGCACCGTGGCTTGAACCCGGGACCTCCAGCACTCGAGGCGGGCACCATACCTCGAGACCACGCAGCCCCATCCATCCATCCATCATGTGCCATGCCGGTAAGCGTGGGCGGTCATGTTCTGCTATCTCACTCGATCACCAGAGTCGTGGATCAGCTCTGTGTTCCTGTCTCGACCATGCCACGTGGCCAAGCCATCCAGGTATTTGCTTCTAGGTCTTCCCTTTGGTCTCTTCCCTTCGATCTTGCCAGTTGTCACCAAGTTCTCCAATTCATTTCTTCTCATAACATGCCCAAAAAATTTTGACTGTCTACGTCTAATGACTCTAATTAGTTTACGATCTTCATTTGTTTCTTGAAGGACTTGTTCGTTGGTTTTTCTATCTGTCCATGGTATTCTTTGCATTTTCCTCAGAAACCACATTTCCACAGCCATTAGCTGTTTTTCAGCTTGACTGCTTATTGTCCACGCTTCACATCCATACAAAAGTATAGGTTCTATGTAGCATCTCAAGACTCGTTTTCTCGTTTCAATTGAGATCTTTTTGTTGGTCAGTATGTTTTTCATCTTGCAAAAGGCTACCTTCGCAATGGCAATTCTTGTTCTAATCTCTTTAAGGCATCTCCCATCAGATGTTATGACTGTGCCGAGATAACAGTATCGATTCACTTGTTTAAGACTATGCCCATTTACTCGTATATCGCATTGTGGTATTTCCTTCTTCCCAGTGACGACCATAATCTGTGTCTTCTTAATATTCAGTTCTAACCCTAGTTGTTCACTGTGTGCAACAACCGCAGCCCCCCCCCCCCCCTTAAAAAAAATAATTCTCAAATAGAATTTAACATTGCTAGGAGAGAAGCCCTCATAAGAAACATTGTTTCAAAATTGCACAAAAATGAAAACATAAACACCAACTATTTACTCCAATTATAACCTAACGAAAGAAGCAAACATAATTGTTTGAAAGCTGTTGCAACAATAGGAACGTTGCAAGAGAAGGCAGCCATGGAAACGTGTAGAGAGGGCAACTTGCCTCGTGGCATGGAAAAACATCTGTATTGGAAACGGTGAGCACAAAGCTTGATAGAAGGTTGTGGGCAGACATGTCGACTAACCACCATATAGCGTGGGCTGTACCACAGGGGACAGTAGACAGACATGCCCACCATTCTTCATTCGGCATGGGCTGTAGGCGTGAGACAGAGGGCAGTAGACAGACATGTCGACTAACCACCATACGGCTCGGGCTGTAGACGTGAGACAGAGGGCAGTAGACAGACATGTCGACCATCCTTCATACGGCGTGAGCTGTAGGCGTAAGACAGAGGCCAGTGGACAGACATGTCGACTAATCTTCGTACGGCATGGTCTGTAGGCTGAGACAGAGGGCAGTAGACAGACATGTCCACCATCCTTCATACGGCATGGGCTGTAGGCGTGAGACAGAGAGCAGTAGACAGACATGTCGACTAACCACCATACGGCGTGGGCTGTACCACAGAGGGCAGTAGACAGACTTGTCTACCATCCTTCATACGGCATGGGCTGTAGACGTGAGACAGAGGGCAGTAGACAAACATGTCGACTAACCACCATACGGCGTGGGCTGTACCACAGAGGGCAGTAGACAGACTTGTCTACCATCCTTCATACGGCATGGGCTGTAGACGTGAGACAGAGGGCAGTAGACAAACATGTCGACTAACCACCATACGGCGTGGGCTGTACCACAGAGGGCAGTAGACAGACTTGTCCACCATCCTTCATACGGCATGGGCTGTAGACGTGAGACAGAGGGCAGTAGACAAACATGTCGACTAACCACCATACAGCTTGGGCTATAAGAAGTGAGACACAAGCCTGTGGACTAACCTATTGACCATCAACTATGACTTGCCCCTTGCCTCATTATAGACGTCATAGTGTCTATTATGGAGTTTTACCTCTCCATAGCAAAAAAGCCTGAGCTAAATTTAGAGACCTTGAGTTGCCCATTCAGCATGATCCCTCTCTCGGTCTGCCTAGTTTACATCAGAGGAAAGGTAACACCAAAAAGCCTGAGCTAAATTTAGAGACCTTGAGTTGCCCATGCAGCATGATCCCTCTCTCGGCCTGCCTAGTTTACATCAGAGGAAAGGTAACACCAATACATCTGGAAGAAGACAAGCTGCGGGACAACCAAAGCAATGCTCTAACTGGCCGCCTGTCGGAGCTTCCACTCTAGACCAGTTACCGACCACCCTCCCAATTGCGCTTCTCCGCCGGACGCTGTTGGCACAATGTGTCAATGTGGGGTGTTGGGTTTGGTTGAGTGCCACCCAACATTCGGCGATAAATACTAATAAGAAACCAGGAAGTATCATACACGGTCATGCAGTAGCTCAGTCATATCTGACTAAACATGACTTTATCTATAACATTATTAGACCATTCATGTATAACAAGGTCTACAGGAAGAGACAGGAGGCCGTGGACTAACATGATGACCAAACTACATATACAATAGGACGTCAGAATTTAGGCGACCAACGACATGGATTATAATAAGCGAGACAGGAGACTGTGCACTAACATGACGATCATATGATATAGACTATATGCAGGAGAGACAGGAGGCTGTCGACTAATATGATGACCAACGCCATACGACATGTACTAAAGGAAGTCTGTGGGCGGATTGGTGTCACGATTATGTCTTTACACTGACAATAACCTGAGCGCGGTCGGACAAGGTTTCGATGCCAGCTCTCGCAGTTCGCTACGGGGAGGGAGGGGGGGGGGAAGAGAGAGAGACTGGCTACCTATTCCACCGTGTACTCCGGGCTAAAACAATGTCATGATCCCAACACTTGACATACCTACAGCAGGTTCCAACTTCGGTACGGTTTTATATGAGATGAGGCGGGAGCCTGTGGACACAGACAAAGTAACTGAATATTCAATGGAGTTAACGAAAGGAAACACTCCACAACCCCCCCCCCCCCCCCCCCCCAATCTTCTCTACTCTTGTATTTTCCCCCCGAAATAAAAAAAAAAGTCATCCAGCTGCTGTACAATACACTCACAGTCATCATCAAGTGCCTTGCGACTGGCTTGGGTGACCATGCTTCTCCACATCTTGCAATCTTCAACGGCATGTATCAATTCGTGTGTTAGTTCCCTTCCGTGCCATGTACAAGACTGTCAAGAATTTCCTCTAGCTGTCTTCCTCTGTCTTTCTTTCCACAAATCTTTCCATTTGTCACAAAAGATTCAAATTGTTGTCTTCTCACTATATGGCCCGCAAATGATGACTGCCTCTTTCTAATGTTTGTGATAAGTTGTCTTTGCGACTTAGCTTCCCCCAAAATATCCACATTTCTCATTTTGACTGTCCGATGAATTTTCAGCATTCTTCTACAAAACCACTTCTCCAAAACCCTCCAGAGATTTTTCCACGTGTTTATTAACTGTCCATGATTGACATCCATCTTTAGAACTGTCCTACAATAAACCTAATAAAATACAGTAACTCACGCAGGGCGCACGGTTATGAGTAAGATGGCTATGTCCGTTCTGTCAATAACGTTCTTGTTTAAAAAATAAACTGCAGCCAAAAAATGTGCTCCAGGTGAGAATTAAACTCACAACCTCCGTGTAACTTATCCCAAGACCTGCCTGGGGAAGATACTGTCTATAAGTACGGTGCGCTAACCGATTTCGCCACTGGAGCCACAAGCTGGATTAGTTTCAGACCGGTTATGATATAACATGTCATAGCGATAACACCACAATCAATTAACGTCTTGTTTTTGGTCGTTAGTAAACACTTATCAGTGTTCTTTCCGGGCGAACGATGAATGTGTGTGTCGTGTGTTTTGATTGTCTATGTTGATCTAGCCACATCAAAGTGTGTCGACTTGGGCAGGTTATCATTCACAGAATGGGACACGGTGGTATAATATGGAATTCATCTTGACACTTGGGAAACTGCTGCCAAAGACCCAAATTCGTGGCGTACATCATTACGCAAGGGTGCAGTCACTTGTGAAGCAAACAGGACTGCAAGAGCTGTGAAGAAAAGGCTGGACAGAAAAACCACTCCAGGAAATCCTCCTCCAGAAACGTCAAGCATTCTTTGCCCACATTGTCAAAGAACATTTCGAGCCAAAATAGGCCTTATCAGCCATCTTAGAACTCACGGCTCCATACGTTCAACCCCACTGGATGAAATGAATGGTCATCATCATTCTTGATGGACGAACAACAACATATTATACGTTTGATATTCTATTCTATATGTGTCATCATCATTATATAGCAGGTGCTTTGCAGAATGGCTTTCATCAGGGCCCGTGGAAAAGATTCTCCATCTCTGGCCATTTCTCCCGTCCCATCCAAACTCATGACTGAAGTGTCGCGAGTGTCCTGTGTCAGAGCCCGTCATTAACTGGTTAGCCGGTGTAGTGCCACAGTTCTAAATACTGTGTAACCTCTACATTGCTATGGCCCGTCTGTAACTGGTTTGCTGGCGTAGTGCCACAGTTCTAAATACTATGTAACCACTATAATACTATATTGCTGTGGCCAGCCGGCCTTTGACTTCTTTCGAGCAGTGCCCATGGTTGTTGATTATGCAGCCAAGATATTCACAGTTTGTGACATTGTCAACTTCTTCATTGTTGATTGTGGTCTTTGGTTGGCATGTAATTGTGCATGTCATGTAAGTTCACAAAAATATGTCACTTTCGCTGTGTCTCTTGACATTAGGATCAAATCTTCCAATCCTTTAGCACTGTTTAAGAGGAGGAACGTGTGTTCTGCATATCTAAGTTCTAGAATTACATTTCCCCGGGAAGGTTAACCCGTTCAACAAATGCTCGCAGAAGTCGGATGTGTCGGCCTAACGGCGCAAGAACGCAGCTCTGTTGTAAACAGGCACAACGCAATCACATCCGGAAAAAAAAAAACTCCGGATGAACGCAGAAGAGGAAGAAGAAGAATTACATTCCATCCAATTACGAATGGGTGAAAATTGTTCCTGGTTTCACAACTATTATTGTTTATCATTACGTTCTGTGTGTAATGTTGAATAGATATGGTGAGAAAATGCAGCCCTTTGCACATCAAACCAGTTTAATGTTTCACCGGCTACTCTAACAGCTGCTTGTTGTTCATATGATGATTCAATTAAGTGAATCAATTATGCTGTAAACCCCATATCACGCATCATGTTCCATAGTTTCAAATGTTGAACACAACTAAAGTCCCCACTGTACCCCATGAAGCAAGTATGAAGATATACTTTGTTTTCTCTGTATTTTTTCAAAAATGTTTCTCGAGTTTAAGACATGGTTCCAATGTCAGTCTGAAATCTGCCCATATTTTTTCTGTAATTTATATTCTAACTTACTTTCAATCCTATTGGCGATATATACATATACTTGACTCTCTTTCAGAGAAAGTGATTTGCTTGTGGTTTTGTTGCATGCACACGCACAAATTCAGCCTGAGCACTTTCAAGGCTCTCGTAGCGATGTGCATATCATTGCACACGTGCGTTGTTGGTGATTATATCTGATGACAAGCCTACAAGTCTCCTGTCTCATGTATTGAGAAAATCATTTCTGATACTGATGTACATCCATTGAACAACACACGGTCCAGCATCTTTTCTCCCGGTCTTCCTCCAACTCCAGCTTATCCCTTCTTAAGACCGAAGAATGCGAACTTCTGATTCGGTTACCTACAACTCTTTGTGAGTTTATTGATTTTGTTTTTTAAATTTACGTTCGCTCCCTTTGAACTCAAGCATGGTCCAATTGCGTGCTACTGCTCACAGTAACACTGGACTGATTTTTCCCTGTTAGTTCTCCTCCCCATCCGGTGAATCCACTCCTACTCTGAGGTACTCGTAATTATTTAAAGGTATCTTAATTGCGTTTTGTTTTAAAATTTGAACATGTATAATCATCATTCTTCTGTAAAAGCACACTAGACAATATAACAATTGAAAGCCATTGCTGGAATTCGAACCTGCCGTTACCAAATGACAGATCCACCATGTTTCATAGTTGTCGATTCAGATCGAACAATAGATCTAAAGATAACACTTTTTACGGTTCTATATAAAATTATTTATTAGGATGTCTAGCTGGCCGTGCATGGAAGCACACTGGTTACTTCAGCGAGGAGATACCATCATTTGGTGGTGACAGGTTGGAATTTTGGCACGCCTATAACTTGTAGTTGTCGTGTTGTCTAGTGTGTCCTCGCCTGGGCTGCAGGCTGACCCAGCCTCAGTGGTGTAGTATACATCTTGCAAGCCGCCACATCGCTGTTCGAATTTCCCCGCACTACCCTCCAGTTAGAACCACCACCACCACCATTAGAATTAAATTCAAATTTAAAAATGATGGAATTAGCGCCTATATTTTAAGAAGAAAGATGAAATTTACATCATCTTAATTTGAAAAAGAGCGCTGATTCGAAAAGGGAACGACAATAATTTAAATATAGCCGAAAAGGAGCTCAGTCATTGGTCACGACCCGGAATGACGTCAGACCCCAGTCGAGGAAGGGAAGGAAAAACAATAACCGAAAATCTTTAAAAATGGAGTGAAGACCGGCAGAAGTGCAGTGTGTGTAAAACGAAAAATCCTCCAGCAATCACTCAACAGGCGAAGGTCCACTGTGACTGATGGCGTGGTGTCCTCTACTCAACAATCCATCTGAAGTTTAGCCAACTCCAATAGAGAAAGAGAGAGAGAGAGAGAGAGAGAGAGAGAGAGAGAGAGAGAGAGAGAGAGGGAGAGAGAGAGAGAGAGAGAGAGAGAGAGAAGTGCCAGCCCATTAAGCAGCCAGCAAACTAGAAGAGCAAAAACCTAGTCTGGAGCCTGAAACCTAACGACGTTATACTTGAAGAAGACATTCAACTATGTTGAAGGTAAGGACACTGTAATATTAAGTTAGTCATGCTCCTTTCCCAGAAAATGGTAAGTTGGTGTGCTGTAAAAATGTGGTTAGTCCTTAAGAACTTATTTTAGGAGAGACTAAGCACTATATTCAGATATCGTAGCTCATAGATGATCTGGCAGAGTAGGAGTGGATAGTGAGGAGTTTTCTTTTTCTAGTTATGCAGCTTCTATGTAAGCATAAAAATTATGCCTAGGTTGTGCATTTTACTCCTTAAGCAGTTAAGCTAAGTCAGTAGTGATTTAGGAGTTAGTGATTAACTTAGGATTAAGGAGATTAGAATCCATAGTTCAGTAATAAGGAACTATCTTAAATGTGCATTCACTAAGTAGGAGGAATTTGTGTAATTCGTCCTAGAAACAGTACATTTACACATTAAATGTTAAATAGTTCCCCATATGTTATCATAAAATCCTGTGTGTTCTATGGAAGCAAATCACGTGGTGATTCAATTGTGACTTCATAGGTGTTAAATATATGAATTTATTTTTTGGCTTATTGATTGTGAGTCACCTAATTATGCCTATTCATCATTCATGCAAGTAAGGTTATGATTTATATTGAATGATTGTAGATTGGGTGAGAAGTGGCATACCGAAGATAAGTATGATCAATCAATCAATCACCTGATAGTAGATAATTTGATGCATACTGCAAATTTTATCAGAAGATGTGATAGTTGTATGCATGCACTAATTGATAATTTAGTGTGCCTCTATGCATGGCGCCACTCTGTATTCCATATCACTCATGTTACAATTACATGGTTTTGTTTCATTAATTATGTTTGATGTATGATGATGATGAATCTTATGGATGAGTAAGGTAAAGGCATATACCTACATATTGAAGAGGAGGGAGGATGCTCCTCCTCAAAGCATTTGATTGGGAGGAACCCACCTGAATGTCATACAGGAGATGATGCCATAATGTACTTATATTGTTTATAAGTAAATACCATACTCATTGCATTTAGTGAAGGAATTAAGACACTTAATGTGTGAGGCCTTTTCTCTTAAATGGAAGGATAAATAGGGAAAATAATTATGTACAAAGGGGAATGGTGAAAATGGTTATCAAATTCTGAGTCGATCAAGGTATTACGCAACCTGGAGACCATGGGTGACAGGCAGGTAGTGGTTAGATCCATCCATATCCAGATATGACTCTTGATAGGCACACCTGGCTGAAGAGATGAAGAAGACTTCTAAAAGAAAGTACCAACTAGAGTTTCATCTAACTATTTAGGACAGGTAAACCTGTATCACCATAGATAAAACAGGGGACCTTTGCTTGGATCTGTGATTTGAGAGACTAATCGACTATCATCCTACCTGGACCAGATCAACGCTCACTCTGAGAACTCAATATATTTATTTTCACTTAACCTTTTTTACAAATGGGTTCCATAGACTCTGGAGTGGATAAACTTCAGTTTACGACATGTCTTTATCTCTCTCTCTCTCTCTCTCTCTCTCTATATATATATATATATATATATATATATATATATATATATATATATATATATATATATCTTCTTCTTCTTCAGCGTTCCGAGCCATTGAGGTTCTTTGCTGCAGATACAATCCGTCTCCATTCGTCGCTCTGGTGGACCCTCTCTTGCCAGTCGTTGATTCCAAGTGCTTGTAGGTCTGTACATGTATTATCTCTCCACCGTCTTCTTGGTCTACCTCGGGGTCTACGGTCATTTATTTCCTGAGTGTAAGCGAGTTTTGTTTCCTTATTATCTTCCATTCTTTCTATATGCCCCAGCCATTGTAGTCTATTAGCCTTCATGATACCAGTGATTAGCGGGGACTTAAACAGATCATAAATATCTTTGTTACTTCTTCTTTTCCACTCTCCACTTTGTGTATCCCTAATGGGTTCAAAGATGCGTCTTAAAATTTTGTTCTCAAAGGTTTGTAACAAGGCTTCGTCTCCTTTCGTTGTACTCCAGGTTTCAGAACCATACAGCACAACTGGTCTGATCAGTGTTTTGTATATTGTGATATATATAAAAGAGAATGTTTGTTTGTTTGTTTGTGTGTACTTTATGCGTTCCCGATTGAGATGAAATTTTGTACAGATGTTGTTCTCACTCCCGCGGATCCAACTGAAATAGTTAGTTAGTTTAAAATTAAAATTTTTTCCTCAAGCACGAAAAAAAGAAGAAGACATTAACAGCTTCAGAAACAGACGAAGAAATGTCTCGCAATCTTGCTCCAAGGGAACTCACTCTCTGATTAAACCAGAATTAGTTATGAACAGTTATATCTACTTATAATGTTTCTTTGTGTGTGTGTCCTTTATGCGTTCCCGAACGGTCCATCCGATTGAGATGAAATTTTGTATAGATGTTGTTCTCACTCCCGCGGATCCAACTGAAATAGTTAGTTAGTTTAAAATCAAATTTTAATTGTTACACGAAAGAAAAAGGCATTACGAGCTTCAGAAACAGACGAGCAACGGGAACGGGAGCATCAGAAACACACGAACAACGGGAACGGGAACGGGAGCATCAGAAACAGACAAGCAACGGGAATGGGAGCATCAGAAACGGACGAGCAACGGGAACGGGAAAAGGAGCATCAGACGAGCAACGGGAACGGCAAAAGGAGCATCAGAAACAGACGGGAACAGGAACAGGAGCAGGGGCCGAACGCGTACTCTGTGCGCTTAGAGAAATGTATTTGAATGTATAATGACTACTGATATCAATTAAATGAGACGCTCCCCGCCAGGGACTAGGCGACGCCGGGCCGGGTCGTCAGCTAGTACTTAATATAACTCAACTGAGATATATATTATTTAACCAACTGGAGAATTGAGGTTTAGCTTGGTGTGGTTTTTTTTTTTAAAGTGAATGTTTGGGGCATTAATATATTTTATATATCATGCCTTTGGAATGGATTATTATTTTTTTTGTAACAGAATAACCAATATCCCAGTTTGTTGTGTTTATTAAATATACAAGCGATTTCATTTCCACTCTTGAGTGTTACAAGAATTCCTTGAGTGATTACGTTGTTGTTGTTGTTGTTGTTGTTACCAATTAATATACCCTAGATATTAATTATTTAACTGAGAGCAGAGGGGCAAGGAAACTCCACAAGAATATTATTATTGTTCGAGGAAATCTTTTCCTTGTTCATCTTGAGGACTCAAGCAATTGAGCCAGGGAAGGCTATTAAAATTATAATGGCAGGATCACACTGGGAAAGAGGAACTCTAGTTGTCCTCTATCTCTTTGAGATATTTCCGAGACATCCAATAAGTGGCTACCAGGAAATGTCTTGAAGGTAAAGGCGACTGGCGTGGTTCTGGCCACATCAACCACCTAGTGCAGATTGGTCTATACAAATATGCCCAGTGTGCCCAAGGTTTAAAAGGATCCGTTACTTTATTGTACTAGTGTGTCCTCTAGTCTCCACCTCTATCTTTTCTACCACTACGAGTGTCAATTGGTATCCGTGAATTTATTTTCTCATACTCTTTCAATGGTATCAGTGGTGTCCTAGCAACTGATATATTTTGATTTCATTGTATGTAGCTGGTTGTGTCTAACATTCACCTGAATCCACAACTCTGTCATCACTAAGCAGGTCTATCATCCATCTGAACCCACAATGATGTCATCACCAGCTAGGTCTATCATCCATCTGAACCCACAACTATGTCATCACTAGCCAGGTCTAACATCCATCTGAACCCACAACTATGTCATCACTAGCCAGGTCTAACAGCAGATCACGTACTTTAAGACTGCCCACAATTTGACATACCTAGGCAAACCTTCTGGCCTAGAGACACAACAGTGGAGGATCAACTCTATTTACCACTAATTGAACTTATAAAGACAGTAGCGTTTATACAAGAGAAAACACTGCAGATATAGACAATAAAATTCAAGGAAATGAAAGAAGTATAGCACTATATGTCTAGCAAGTATATTATACATCATCATCATGTGCCATGCCGATAAGGTGGGCGGTCAAGTTTCATCTCACACGATCATCAGAGTCGTGGATCAGCTCTGTGTTTTTGCTTCAATTATGCCATATGGCCAAGCCATCCAGTTATTTACCTCTCTACCTTCCTCTTGTTCTTTTCCCTTCAGTCTTGCTAGTTGTCACCAAAATCTCCATTTTATTTCTTCTCATAATGTGCCCAAAAAAAATTGACTGTCTGCGTCTAATTTCGCTAACCAGTTTACGGGTTTCATTTGCCTCTTGTAGGACTTACTCATTGGTTCTTCTGCCTGTCCATGGCATTCTTTGCATTTTCCTCAGAAACCACATTTCCACTGCAATTAGATGTGTCTCAGCTTGTCTGCTTATTGTCCACGTTTGACATCCATACAAAAGTAAAGGTTTTATGTAACACTTGAACACTCATTTTTTTCATTGCGATTGACATCTTTGTATTTTTCAGCATGTTTTGCATCTTGCAGAAGGTAACCTTTGCCATAGCGATTCTTGTTCTAATCTCTTTAAGGCACCTCCCATCAGATGTTATGACTGTTTCGAGATAGTTGTACAGATTCACTTGTTTAATTAAGAATATGAACACTTACCCATATCTTACAGTGTGGTGTTTCTTTCCTCATAGAGATGACCATAATCTCTCTCTTTTTACAATTTAATTCCAACCCTAGCTGTTCACTGTGTACTACTACTACATATTAGACAAGCATAGATGAAATAACATCAACATACAAACAAATCAGATTGACAACGTGAGTTTAATAAATTACAAATATTTTAAAATCAAATACAATTAGTTGGTTCCATTGTCATCTGAAATACATTGAACTATAAATCACTCAAGGCCACTGAAATAATATGAGAAATACATGTACAGGTATTGATAATCATTGACTGAAGGCGTGGGACAGGGATAGAAATGACATCATTTACTTGTAGCTCTGATTTCTCCTTCATTTCTGTGTTTTATAATGTCAACCTTCTTCTGGTGCCTGGTCTGGAGCAGACAACAGCAACCATGACTCTCCCATGACCTCTGATATCTGACACTCTGATGATGTTGGTGTTGCTTCTATTATTATCTATTGCCTAGCTGTTTAAATTTCCCACATACATCATTCTCTGTCTTCCTCTGCCTCTCTTGTTCAGTATTTTCCCCAGAAGTCTATTTTCTCAAGTCTACATCTTGTTGATATTCCCCACACATGAGAGCTGGTCTGGTTCGCAAGACCAGTCCTGCATCTAGCGTTCGTTGTCTCGGATGGCTGTGTGAGGTGCACCAAATTGGGAACTTCCCAGCCAACGCAAGTTAGCGAGGCAGGCGTTTCGAGAATGTAACCGAATCGTGAAGACAGAATCGTGGTTTGAGCGGGGAAAAAAGCAAATTTGTACGACCGTTCGACGAAGTCTCGATAAGCGCACAATCACTCTAGATGAGTAGTGGTCCTGCAGTCAGTAAGCTGGTATAGCTTTTCGGTCAGTCCTGCCGGCGTAGCTTGAAAGCTCGTCTGTAGGCATCCAGTGGTTTTGCATGTATCACCAGGTACCGGGAGGGTGCGCTTTAGTGATGCTACTCTTGGCCTGCGTGTGCGTGAATAGTCAGTCTGTTCGATAGATATCCGGTTGATCCTGCCAGTAGTCATATGCTTGTCTCAAAGATTAAGCCATGCATGTCTAAGTCAAAATGTGGAAAAAAAAAAAACGCCCGTCTCACGAAATGGTTACGATGAAAGTCTGTATCTATACTCATAGAGTGAGCGTAGTCAGAGGTGGAAAAACGTTTCAAAAACACAAAATGGAACGCTTGGCTAGCGAATCCATTACGTGGAAGTCCGAAGCGAAAGCTTGATGAGTGGATGTCGTCCGCAGACTGTCCGCCCCTGGTTTATGTGGGGAGTGAGCAGTGGCAAACGAAATGCCCAATACATGGAAGTGAGGAATTAAAGCAGCCAAGAGCAGGAAGTGGTGATTCCTCGGGTGAGCCCAGTCTCAGAGCATTATGTGCCGGCTCTGCAATAATGGAAGCCTCCTTGGATATTGGGGAACGCCCATGGTCTGCCCCTGCCTTCCCTTGAGGGTTGGCCGTGATGTCTTTGACCGTACTATCTTGACCAGCTGAGATGTGGGCGACACCACAGCAGTAAGAGTCTAACGTCCCTCGAAACCTCGGGAAGTCAACCCTGTAAAAACGACCACTGAAGTCGCATGTGCTGGCCTAAGGGCGCAAATAAATCAGGCACAACGCATAAACCTCTGAGTGAAATGTCCTTCGTGCTCGGAACAGTTCTGACTAACTAGTCTTCCGAATGTCTTTCGCGTCCGGAACAGCTCTGACTAGCCAGTTTTCCAATTGTTCCTCATGCTCAGAACAGCTCTGACTATCTAGTCTTCTGAATGTGCTTCATGTCTTGGACAGTTCCGACTAGCTAGTTTTCCGAATGTCCTTCGTGGCCGGAATAGCTCTAACTATTTTGTTTTCTGGGCACAGCGACTAGCACATGTCCGAATCAAAATCTCGCCGAGTCCGACCGTCCCTGGGTTGTGCGGGGAACGAACGAACGAACAAACAAACTTTATTTTAAAAGGGTAACAAATTGGGTACGCAGGCCCGTCTTACATTCGGCCCTTTCAATCACCCATCTTTCATTCATCAAATGTGCATGTTACATTTACATAGGGGAAAAAAAACATTGTCAAATGGATTTTGTAAGCATAAACAATGCATATTACGCATGATACATTCACATGGAAAAAAAAACATTGTCAAATGAAAGTTGTGAACATAAACAGTGCATATTGCAATGTTGTGAGACACATTCCCCATCCACCCTCACATCCCGCAGCCACCCACACATCCCCCACCCACCACACCTCCCCCACCCACCCACACATACCTCCAAGCACTCACAAAGACCCAGGCAAACATACATGCCACCACCCACCCACTGGACCCCCACCCACACACATTCCCCACCCACACACACAAATCACCCACCCATCCCATAACTGACACGCACACACCCACCCACATATTCTCCACCACCCACCCACACACCCACAACCACCCAGCATAACACACATCACAAAACCACACACACATACCCCCGCCAACTCACACTTCCCGCACCTATCCATACACATATCCCGCACCCTAACAATTTTCCCCACCCACCCACATACACATCAGACAACCTACACCCACTCACCCACCCAATATCCGCCATCTCTCAACTAAACATCCCCCACCTATACACACATCCCCACCCACAAACACATCTCCCCACCTGCCCACTTATATCTCATACACATAAACACCCAAAAACACACACCTCCCAACCACATACAACCCACCACCCACATATACCCCACCACACACATCCGTCGCTTACACACATCTTCCCACAAACACACACATCCCCCACCCATTTCTCACACACATCCACCCACTCACGTACTCATCCATCAACCACTCACACCCACACATCACCCACCCGCCCATCAACACAATGCATCTCTCATCTACCCTCCCACCCACACACACCTCAACCACCCAGCCAAACACACATCCCCCATCCTCACATACATCCTTCATCCACTTGCATATCCCACACCTCCCCCACCTCTCACACATCTCCCCTCCCACACAAAACTCCACCCATAAACACATCCCCCCCCCACACACACACATCCCCCACATGCATTCCCCATACACATCCCCGCCCACACATCTCTCACCCACACACCCCCACCTCCACCTACGTCCTCACCACCCACACATACATCCTCCACCCACTCACATTTACCCCATCCACACTCACACACTCCCACCCACACAGACATATCCCATTCACAGACATCCCCCACACTCATCCCCTCACCCATTACACACCCATCCCCCAACCCACACAATCTCTTACACACCCATTCACCCACCTATGGGCACCACGAAAGTGAGTCCCCCAGGAATGCTAACCTGGTCAAAAATGCACGCAAAAGTTGGATGTGTTGACCTAAGGGTCTAGACCCAAGGGTGCATAACAATATACCGCAATTACATCTGAAAAAACACTCCGGATGAACGCAGAAGAGAAAGAAGAAGATACCCCATACATTTAACTTGCATTCCCCTTGTGGTTTTGATGGAAGCGGCATGTAGCGAACAAAAGGCCCAATACATTGAAGTGAGGAATTAAAGCAGCCATGAGCAGGACAAGGCGATTACCTTGGTGAGCCCAGCACCAGAGCGCTATGTGTCGGCTCTGCAACTATGGAAGTCACCCTGGATGGCGGATAATGCCCATGTACTGTCCCTGCCTTCCCTTGAGGGTTGATCGTGAAGTATTTGACCATTCTAATTTGCCAGCTGTGGACGGCTCCACGAAAGTGAGTCCCTCAGGAATGCTAACCTGGTCAAAAATGGCACGCAAAAGTTGGATGTGTTGGCCTAAGGGTCTAGACCCAAGGGTGCATAACAATACACCGCAATTACATCTGAAAAAACACTCTGGATGAACGCAGAAGAAAAAGAAGAAGATACCCCGTACATTTAACTTGCCTTCCCCTTGTAGTTTTGATGGGTGATCATGTGACACTTGCAGCTCTCAATAACTCAGCATTGTTGTCTTCTGTGTGTAAGATATTCTTAACATTCATCTCAAAATCTACATCTCCACTGCCTCAAATTTCTTTATCATTTAATTACTCTATTTTCTACTTCTGTCTTGTATTCCCCATTGGGGAATAGGCCTTGAGCCAAACCACACCAAAAGGTCCTTTCTTTTGCTATGTTCTGCAGCTCTCTCTATGTTGTACTGATATTTGTCACCTGCCTTTCCTAATGCATGCAAATTGTTAACATATCAGGTGCCAATCCTGGGGATTTTCCTAGGTCAAAGAAATGTAATCAACACCCCGTAATCCTTGCAGCTTTCTCTGGAGCGCATTGTATCTCTTCTAGAAGAGCTTCCTGTCCTCTTGGTTGGCTGAGTCCTTGGTTGGCTGAGTCCTTGGTTGGCTGAGTCATTCTGTTTTCTGTATGTGGCCTGTTCATGGTTGGTTGGATGTTGTGGCTGAATTGTTCTACGCGATGGGGTAGACGGCCCTAAGCACACCCTTTCTTAAGTCGCCTCTGATGACATTCCTGACAGGGTGCAATGTTCTACGTGATGGAGTAGCCAGTCCTAAGCACATCCCTTCCTAAGTGGCCTTTAATGACATGCCTGACAGGGTGCAGTGTTGTACATGATGGTGTTGCCAGTCCTAAGCACATCTTTTCCTAAGTGGCCTATAATGACATGCCTGACTGGGTGCAGTGTTGTATGTGATGGGGTAGCCAGCCCCAAGTCCCCTATAATGACATGCCTGACAGGGTGCAGTGTTGTATGTGATGGGGTAGCCAGCCCCAAGTCCCCTATAATGACATGCCTGACTGGGTGCAGTGTTGTATGTGATGGGGTAGCCAGCCCCAAGTCCCCTATAATGACATGCCTGACTGGGTGCAGTGTTGTATGTGATGGGGTAGCCAGCCCCAAGTCACCTATAATGACATGTCTGACTGGGTGCAATGTTGTACGTGATGGGGTAGCCAGCCCCAAGTCCCCTATAATGACATGCCTGACTGGGTGCAGTGTTGTATGTGATGGGATAGCCAGCCCACAGTCCCCTATAATGACATGCCTGACTGGGTGCAGTGTTGTATGTGATGGGGTAGCCAGCCCACAGTCCCCTATAATGACATGCCTGACTGGGTGCAGTGTTGTATGTGATGGGATAGCCAGCCCACAGTCCCCTATAATGACATGCCTGACTGGGTGCAGTGTTGTATGTGATGGGATAGCCAGCCCACAGTCCCCTATAATGACATACCTGACAGGGTGCAGTGTTGTATGTGATGGGGTAGCCAGCCCCAAGTCCCCTATAATGACATGCCTGACTGGGTGCAGTGTTGTATGTGATGGGATAGCCAGCCCACAGTCCCCTATAATGACATGCCTGACTGGGTGCAGTGTTGTATGTGATGGGATAGCCAGCCCCAAGTCCCCTATAATGACATGCCTGACTGGGTGCAGTGTTGTATGTGATGGGATAGCCAGCCCCAAGTCCCCTATAATGACATGTCTGACAGGGAGCAGTGTTGTATGTGATGGGGTAGCCAGCCCCAAGTCCCCTATAATGACATACCTGACTGGGTGCAGTGTTGTATGTGATGGGGTAGCCAGCCCCAAGTCCCCTATAATGACATGCCTGACTGGGTGCAGTGTTCTATGTGATGGGGTAGCCAGCCCCAAGTCCCCTATAATGACATGTCTGACTGGGTGCTGTGTTGTATGTGATGGGGTAGCCAGCCCCAAGTCCCCTATAATGACATGTCTGACAGGGAGCAGTGTTGTACGTGATGGGGTAGCCATCCCCAAGTCCCCTATAATGACATGCCTGACAGGGTGCAGTGTTGTATGTGATGGGATAGCCAGCCCACAGTCCCCTATAATGACATGTCTGACTGGGTGCAGTGTTGTATGTGATGGGGTAGCCAGCCCCAAGTCCACTATAATGACATGTCTGACTGGGTGCAATGTTGTACGTGATGGGGTAGCCAGCCCCAAGTCCCCTATAATGACATGTCTGACTGGGTGCAGTGTTGTATGTGATGGGGTAGCCAGCCCCAAGTCCCCTATAATGACATGTCTGACTGGGTGCAGTGTTGTACGTGATGGGGTAGCCAGCCCCAAGTCCCCTATAATGACATGTCTGACTGGGTGCAGTGTTGTATGTGATGGGGTAGCCAGCCCCAAGTCCCCTATAATGACATGCCTGACTGGGTGCAGTGTTGTATGTGATGGGATAGCCAGCCCCAAGTCCCCTATAATGACATGCCTGACTGGGTGCAGTGTTGTATGTGATGGGGTAGCCAGCCCCAAGTCCCCTATAATGACATGCCTGACTGGGTGCAGTGTTGTATGTGATGGGGTAGCCAGCCCCAAGTCCCCTATAATGACATGTCTGACAGGGAGCAGTGTTGTATGTGATGGGGTAGCCAGCCCCAAGTCCCCTATAATGACATGCCTGACAGGGTGCAGTGTTGTATGTGATGGGGTAGCCAGCCCCAAGTCCCCTATAATGACATGTCTGACTGGGTGCAGTGTTGTACGTGATGGGGTAGCCAGCCCCAAGTCCCCTATAATGACATGTCTGACAGGGAGCAGTGTTGTATGTGATGGGGTAGCCAGCCCACAGTCCCCTATAATGACATGTCTGACAGGGAGCAGTGTTGTATGTGATGGGGTAGCCAGCCCCAAGTCCCCTATAATGACATGCCTGACTGGGTGCAGTGTTCTATGTGATGGGGTAGCCAGCCCCAAGTCCCCTATAATGACATGTCTGACTGGGTGCAGTGTTGTATGTGATGGGGTAGCCAGCCCCAAGTCCCCTATAATGACATGTCTGACAGGGAGCAGTGTTGTATGTGATGGGGTAGCCAGCCCCAAGTCCCCTATAATGACATGTCTGACAGGGAGCAGTGTTGTATGTGATGGGGTAGCCAGCCCCAAGTCCCCTATAATGACATGTCTGACAGGGAGCAGTGTTGTATGTGATGGGGTAGCCAGCCCCAAGTCCCCTATAATGACATGTCTGACAGGGAGCAGTGTTGTATGTGATGGGGTAGCCAGCCCCAAGTCCCCTATAATGACATGTCTGACAGGGAGCAGTGTTGTACGTGATGGGGTAGCCAGCCCCAAGTCCCCTATAATGACATGCCTGACTGGGTGCAGTGTTCTATGTGATGGGGTAGCCAGCCCCAAGTCCCCTATAATGACATGTCTGACTGGGTGCAGTGTTGTATGTGATGGGGTAGCCAGCCCCAAGTCCCCTATAATGACATGCCTGACTGGGTGCAGTGTTGTATGTGATGGGGTAGCCAGCCCCAAGTCCCCTATAATGACATGCCTGACTGGGTGCAGTGTTGTATGTGATGGGGTAGCCAGCCCCAAGTCCCCTATAATGACATGTCTGACTGGGTGCAGTGTTGTTTGTGATGGGGTAGCCAGCCCCAAGTCCCCTATAATGACATGCCTGACTGGGTGCAGTGTTGTTTGTGATGGGGTAGCCAGCCCCAAGTCCCCTATAATGACATGTCTGACTGGGTGCAGTGTTGTACGTGATGGGGTAGCCAGCCCCAAGTCCCCTATAATGACATGCCTGACAGGGTGCAGTGTTGTACGTGATGGGGTAGCCAGCCCCAAGTCCCCTATAATGACATGCCTGACTGGGTGCAGTGTTGTATGTGATGGGGTAGCCAGCCCCAAGTCCCCTATAATGACATGTCTGACTGGGTGCAATGTTGTACGTGATGGGGTAGCCAGCCCCAAGTCCCCTATAATGACATACCTGACTGGGTGCAGTGTTGTATGTGATGGGGTAGCCAGCCCCAAGTCCCCTATAATGACATGCCTGACTGGGTGCAGTGTTGTATGTGATGGGGTAGCCAGCCCCAAGTCCCCTATAATGACATGCCTGACTGGGTGCAGTGTTGTATGTGATGGGGTAGCCAGCCCCAAGTCCCCTATAATGACATGTCTGACAGGGAGCAGTGTTGTATGTGATGGGGTAGCCAGCCCCAAGTCCCCTATAATGACATGTCTGACTGGGTGCAGTGTTGTATGTGATGGGGTAGCCAGCCCCAAGTCCCCTATAATGACATGTCTGACTGGGTGCAGTGTTGTATGTGATGGGGTAGCCAGCCCCAAGTCCCCTATAATGACATGTCTGACTGGGTGCAGTGTTGTATGTGATGGGGTAGCCAGCCCACAGTCCCCTATAATGACATGTCTGACAGGGAGCAGTGTTGTATGTGATGGGGTAGCCAGCCCCAAGTCCCCTATAATGACATGCCTGACAGGGTGCAGTGTTGTACGTGATGGGGTAGCCAGCCCCAAGTCCCCTATAATGACATGCCTGACTGGGTGCAGTGTTGTTTGTGATGGGGTAGCCAGCCCCAAGTCCCCTATAATGACATGCCTGACTGGGTGCAGTGTTGTTTGTGATGGGGTAGCCAGCCCCAAGTCCCCTATAATGACATGTCTGACTGGGTGCAGTGTTGTACGTGATGGGGTAGCCAGCCCCAAGTCCCCTATAATGACATGTCTGACTGGGTGCAGTGTTGTATGTGATGGGGTAGCCAGCCCGAATTCCCCTATAATGACATGCCTGACTGGGTGCAGTGTTCTACCTGACTGGGTGCAGTGTTCTACCTGACTGGGTGCAGTGTTGTACGTGATGGGGTAGCCAGCCCCAAGTCTCCTATAATGACATGTCTGACTGGGGGAAGTTTTACTATTCTTTGCAGAGGTCAGCATAGCCGAATGAATAAGAGTGCTTAAACTTCCGGTGTGCTGATGGCGAGGTAGCGGGTTTAACCTCAACACCAGTCAGTTGGATGAAAATATTGACCTCTAGTCCTTAACTTGGGGATGTAAATTACAAGTACCTTAGAAGTCAGAGTGGGTTCACTTGTTGGCGAGGGACACGCAAAAATCAATAAAGTGCTACAAGAAGTAATAGCATGTGTATGGATGGACAACGCTTGAGTTTAAAGCGAGCAAACAAAACAAAATAACACAAATTAAGATTTGCTTCTCTTGCATGGGCGATTTCATGACTCATTCACCTCCATTGAGAAGAATGCAGGTCAGTATCACGAAATATATCTCTCAATAAGCACTCAGACCCAGCCACAACTCACAAGTGAGATTTCACCTTCCACATGGTGGTGACAAAATCAAAGTACTGGATTAAATCATCATATAACCCTTTACTGTGTTTATCTTGAGTGTCATTGAAAACTGGAAGGCAGCCAGCTTCACCAAAGATAATCTTGGCCAGGAGCGTACAGTAATTGGCTGTGAACCCCCAGATGTTTGCCGTCACGTCCCCGTTAGAGTAGGTGATGGATCGAGAAACAATGGACACGCCTCGGATGTCATGTGTGTGGTAGGAGACCTTTTCTTCTGTGACAAAGTCTTTCAGTGGCATGTAGAAAGCAAACTCGACCTCTGATGGGTTCACAAATGGCACAAAATCATTGGGTATCAGACCAACTATTGGATACACAACTGTGTTAGGTAATATAATCCCCCGGGTTAACACACCCAGAACTTGAACACAATGTTGAGGTAACCCAATCTCTTCCTCTGCTTCTCGTAATGCTGTGGCAATATCTGAAGAATCTGTCTGGTCTCGCATGCCGCCGGGAAACACTGTAGCTGACGGATGTGATCGTAAAAGTTTGGATCGTTTGGTTAGCAAAATGACAACTTCTCCCTTATGTACAGTTATCGGTAACAAAATTGCAGCTCGTCTAAAACCTTCTTTGGTCTCTGGGTACGGCCCCCAGTTTCTAATGTCATAGGTAGCAACTTTTTTGATGATGTCCGAGATGAGAGAAGCTTCATCTACATTTGTCACTGCCATTCTGGTGGCTTCTGTGTGGCAAACTGAAATAAAACAGACAATAAGACATTTAATACTCATGTTTGAATAACAGGAAAGAATAAAAAAGTACATGCCAATAAACTGGATACTAGTGGGTGTGTTAGCAAAGTTGATAGGGAACTGCGCTGATAATGTCATGAGCGCAGTCGGACAATGGTTCAACGCCTGCATTCAGTGTCCGCTAAAGTGAGACAAAGACTGGCCATCCAATCCTCTGTGCATCCAGGCCTACAACATGTGAGGGCCCTGTCACATCACAGACCTCCGTGCATCCAGGCCTACAACATGTGAGGGCCCTGTCACATCACAGACCTCCGTGCATCCAGGCCTACAACATGTGAGGGCCCTGTCACATCACAGACCTCCGTGCATCCAGGCCTACAACATGTGAGGGCCCTGTCACATCACAGACCTCCGTGCATCCAGGCCTACAACATGTGAGGGCCCTGTCACATCACAGACCTCCGTACATCCAGGCCTACAACATGTGAGGGCCCTGTCACATCACAGACCTCTGTGCATCCAGGCCTACACCATGTGAGGGTCCTGTCACATCACAGACCTCCGTGCATCCAGGCCTACAACATGTGAGGGCCCTGTCACATCACAGACCTCCGTGCATCCAGGCCTACAACATGTGAGGGCCCTGTCACATCACAGACCTCCGTGCATCCAGGCCTACAACATGTGAGGGCCCTGTCACATCACAGACCTCCGTGCATCCAGGCCTACAACATGTGAGGGCCCTGTCACATTATAGACCCACAGCAGGAAGCTGCTTCAGGACAATTTTATATTTAAAATGTGAAACTGATCAATGTATTTATCATCATAATGTGGCATATCCATTTATATTTAAAATGTTAAACTGATCATTGTATTTATCATCATCTGTAGTATATCCATTGCAGAGCATCATTCATTATTTGCCAGAAAGGCTCTCCATCCCTGGCCAATTCCCCTGCCTCAAATACTTTCATGCTCCAGGTATCTTCAATGTTCAGTGTCCGTTTTCGTGCCTCTTCTTTCAGGAACTATGGGTTACAATACTGTTCTGCTTAAATCACTGTGACATTTCTTCTTCTTCTTCTTTGTTCATCCGGAGTTGTTTTTTTTTCCGGACATGATTGCGTTGTGCCTGTTTACAGCAGAGCTGCGTCCTTGCGCTGTTAGGCCAACACATCCGACTTCTGCGGGCATTAGTTGACCGGGTTAACCTTCCCGGGGGTTACGTAAGACGTTTGACTCTCACTAGTGTGGTGTTATTTCTCCATCCCAGCTGGCCCATTTAGAACAGCCAAAGACATAACGGTGGACCCTCAAGGGAAGGCAGGGGCAGACTATGGGCATTCCCCGCCATCCAAGGAGGCTTCCATAATTGCAGAGCCGACACATAGTGCTCTGGTACTGGACTCACCCAAGGAATCGTCACGTCCTGCACATGGCTGCTTAGCCTCACTTCCGTATATTGGGCCCCCCGTTCACCATAGGCTCTTCCTCCGGAAACCAGAAGAATGCAGTCTGTAGATAACATCCACACAGTTAGCTTTCGATTCGGACTTTCCAGTAATGGATTTGCTATCCAAGCAATATTCCATTTTTGTGCCACTGGTTTCGCTTTTTCCGTCTTTGATGATGCCCACACAATGAGCTTTTGATTTTGACTTTCCACATAATGGATTTGCTAGCAAAGCAATATTCCATTGCATGCCTCTGGGACACTTATTACCGACATACCTGTGGTATGAAGTGTGGCAGTCTTCTTCTTCTTCGTTCATCCGGAGTTTTTTTTCGGACGTGATTGCGTTGTGCCTGTTTACAGCAGAGCTGCGTTCTTGCGCCGTTAGGCCGACACATCCGACTTCTGCGGGCATTTGTTGACCGGGTTAACCTTCCCGGGGGTTTCTTAGGACGTTAGACTCTCACTGTTGTGGTGTTATCTCCCATCCCAGCTGGCCCATATAGATCAGCCAAAGGCATCCTGGTCGGCCCTCAAGGGAAGGCAGGGGCAGACCATGGGCATTCCCCGCCATCCAAGGAGGCTTCCATAATTTCAGAGCCATCACACAGCGCTCTGGTACTGGGCTCACCCAAGGAATCGTCACGTCCTGCACATGGCTGCTTAGCCTCACTTCCGTATATTGGGCCTTCCGTTCACCATAGGCTGTTCTTCCAGAAACCAGAAGAATGCAGTTTGCAGATGACATCCACACAGTGAGCTTTCGATTTGGACTTTCCACGTAATGGATTTGCTATCCAAGCAATATTCCATTTTGTGCCACTAGGACACTTTTCCCACCTTTTATGAAGCCCACACAGTGAGCTTTCGATTCGGACTTTCCACGTAATGGATTTGCTATCCAAGCAATATTCCATTTCATGCCTCTGGGAGGCTTGTGTAACCGACATGCCTGTGGTATGAAGTGTGGCAGTCTAAATACTTCTTCATGTATATTTAAATGTCAACCTGAATGTAGTTAAAGTAAGCTGCAGTCAACCTGAGCTTGTTGATATCTCCATAGAGCTTGTCCTCGAATGAAGCAGGTGTGGGCCAAAATATCTTTCTCTGTTCTGCATATATTGGGCACTCTTGCAGCAAATGTTTAGCTGTCATTTTACCAGTTCCACAATTACATTCATCTGTATCTCCCATCTTTAGTTTGTTGAACAAGTGGTATTTCAGCCTGTTATGTCCTGTGCGGAGTCTGAAGATTGCTACTTGTTCTCTTCGGTCGAGTTTGTAATATGCATCATCCTTCTGGTGGCCTGGATGCTCTGATTCCCATTTGGTTCTATAAGTGCTTTTTATCAACCTCTTTGCCTCATTATAGGTTATGTCTATGTCAGGCTGTGGTAGTCGTCCGCCCTCTTTTGCCAGTCTGTCAGCCTCTTCATTTCCAGGTATACTGCAATGTGATGGGATCCACTGTATTACAACTTTTTTGGATTTCTGGCATAGACCATGGAGTGCTGCTCTTAGGTCAGCTATTTCTGTGCTGTTATTGCTCTTCAGTATTGAGACAGCTGACTTTGCATCTGTAAAGATAGCTATTTGCGTCTCTTTTTTTTCCTCCATCAAGAGCATTTCTGCTGCAGTTTTCAGAGCCTCTACCTCCGCTTTGAAGTTACTTGAAAACTTTCCAGTTGCCACTGAATGTGTTTTTTTCACTCCATTTTTTAAATTTAGGAGAATTCCTCCTCCTCCATTCTCTACTGAATTTTTGGCTGATCCATCTGTATATGCATGGGTCCAATTGCTGCTTGGGTAATGTTCTTTTATGTAGTTTAGGGTTATTTCTCTTCTTTCGGTTTCATGCTGAGTGTTCTTTTTCTCAATACCAGGAATGTTTTCTATCATCTCAGGCAGTTGCTGCTGTCTCCAAGCTGGGAACTTGTCAGCATTGTAAATGGATTTGACTGTTGATATGTTAAGTATGGGATCTGCCCTAATCTTTCGTTTTGCAGTTTCTACAAAGTTGCTACGCTTCAGTCTTCCCTTTCCAAAACCACTAAACCTTTTATACATAGGGTGGTCTGTCAATCTTCTAAATTTTTCAGCTTGTTGCTGGGCTCTGCTATCTCTTCTATCCTGCACTGGTTGTAAACAAGTGATCTTTTCTAATTCATTAATAGGCGTTGTCTTCAGGCTTCCAGTTATGATTCGCATTCCTTGATTTTGGACTCTACTTATTTTGTTAAAGTTTGACTTAGCTGCTGTTGCCCAAGCTGCAATGCCATATTCCGGTACTGGCCTCACCCGTCCAGTATATAACTTCTTGAGAACTTTCTCATCTGCTCCCCACGTTGTACCAGCAAGCTTTTTCATGATTGCCATTCTTTGCCTTGCTCTTGTTCGATTTTTCTCAACCTGTGTCTTCCATGTCAGGCGACGATCAAAGGTGACTCCTAGATAGTTTGGATTTTCTTCATGGCGCAATATTTTTCCATTCAATACCAGCTTAGGTTGCTGAGTTTTAGTTGAGAGGGAGAACACTGTGCATGTTGTTTTCTCCTCACTTATCTTCACTAGCCATGATTTTGACCAGTCCTCTAGCGCTAATAGGGCTTGCTGTATTCTGCTGTTAGCTGTACTAATATATTCTTCAGATGTCCATATGGCTAGGTCATCTGCAAAGGATGATGTGTGTACTCTGGCTGGAAAATTTTCCGTGATGTCGTTTATATATGCTAGGAATAATGTTGGTGAAAGAACTCCTCCTTGGGGGACACCTTGCTCCAACAGCATCATTTTGCCGGTTTGTCCTTGTACTTTTGTCCTGGCAGTTCTGTTCTCAAGGTAGTGGCTGATCCATTTGTACATTTTCCCGCAAACATGCATTTTTTGCAGTTTTACTTTCAGTCCTTCCTTCTATACTTTATCAAATGCTTTTTCTAAATCTATCCAGACCGCTAGTGTGTGCTTTTTCTCTTGGAAGGCATCCTCTATTTCCTGAGCTGTATAGGTTATTTGATCTTCAGTGGATCTGTACTTTCTGAATCCTGCTTGGTGAGGTGTTAAGAGTTGGTTTTCTTCCAGATGCCATGTTAGCCTGCCATTGATAATGCGTTCCATTAATTTTCCTACACAGCTAAGAAGACTGATAGGTCGATAGCCATTTGGATCTTCCAGGTCTTTTCCTTTCTTTGGGACTGGTATTAGTATAGCTTCCTTCCATGCCTGTGGGACTATTCCCCTCTTCCAGCTGTAATTTAGGACTGCTAGTAGTTTCTTTTTTGCCTTAGTGCCTAGTCCTATTAGCATTTCATTTGTGATTCCATCCTTTCCTGGTGATTTCTTCTTTTTTAGGGTATTCATTGCCTGTTCCATTTCTTCCATTGTTAGATTTGCCATCATATATTCTGCTGCTGTCTCTGTATATCTATGATGTATCTGTTTATCTTTGATTGCTTTCTTCTGTTCGGCTGTAATATCAATGTGGTTTGCACTGGCATAGTGTTCCATTAATGCATTTGCAGCCTTTTTTCCTGTAAGCAAGGCATTTCCTTGTTTAATTGTTACTTGTTTGTTTCTAGGTCCTTCATTGTTCATGGCTTTCACTAGTTTCCATAGTTTGTTTCCATCCCTGTCAAAATTCAGGTTTTCTGTTTTTTTCCTCCAACAATCTCTTGTTGTTTGATTGACTGTTCTTTTATATTTTGCTGAGATGGCTTTGAGAGAGATGTTCGCTTCAGTTGTTTGTTCTCTCTCTGCGGTCTTCCTAGCATCTTCAACTTTGTCCTCCAAAATTTGTAGTTCTTCAGTCCAGTATGGTTTGTAATTTTTCCTTGCTCCTCTTGGAATAGACTCAGTGGCCGCCTGTATTATTGCTCTGTTTAGACTTTCCACCATTTGCTTCATGTTGCCATATCGTGTATTTATGTTTTCACAATATTTGTCTGTTAGTATGGCAAATCTGTCCCAATCTGCTCGTTTGTAATTCCAACGGGGTAAAGGCTTTTGCTCCTGTGGAACATACTCCATATTTATTACAAGCTTGATTGGTCTGTGGTCACTACCTGCTAATTGGTCCAGCACATGGCGATCGATTTTGTGGAGGATGTCTCCTGTGCAGAAAGCTAAGTCTGGAGTAGAAGTGGTAAGCCATCTTCTGGAGTAGAAGCTCGGTGTGTCATCCGCTTTGTTGAGTAGATGGAGATTTGAGTCTATTTCCCAGTCCTCCACTTCATCTCCTCTTTTGTCAGTATCTGGGTATCCCCATCTTTCTGAACGGCTATTAAAGTCTCCGACAACAATGCAATTTGTGTCAGTTATTTCCATGTTTGAGAGTGTAAGATCCTTATCTGCCGGGCTATACAGATTGTAAATTCTTATTTTCACGTCCTTTATCATTATATCAACACCTATAATTTCCGTTTGGTTGTCAGAGATCACAGATACTTCGCTGCAAGGTATTGTATTTCGTGTAAGTATTACAACTCCTCCTTTGTGTCCTTCGCGGTCGAAACGTGTGGCCTGATATCCCTCGACTGAAAATGTGCGATTGGCGTTGAGGTGTGTCTCTTGAATGCATGCCACATCTATTCTATCTTTATGAAGACGCTGTGTTAGGGAGGCTTTCTTGTTATAAACTCCTTCTGCATTCCATTGTAGTATGTTGAGTGTCCGGGGTGTTTGGTCAATAGCTCTTAACCTACTCCTCTGTGCCTTGACTCCACAGCACAGGGGAAGGTGACCACCAGTAGTCATGGGTGGACCCCCTCGAGGCAGGGGGCCCGGCACTATCACCGCCTGATGGGACTTCACGGGATTAGCACCATAACGATTAATTTTCATCTGTGGCATCATGAAATGATAAAGTTACGTTGCACTTCTTTGTCAAGCCTGTGGCTCAGTACATCCGATTTCGACAAGCATTTGTTCGGGATGCTTTCCCTAGCCTTTGACTGTCCCCAGTCTACCTACAAGGCAGCAGGTTTGTGCGTCACTTCGTCTGGTCCCTCTCCCTTGACCTGTCCGACATGGGTGACCCTACCAGTAGCTGTGCTACCGTCGGCATAGCTCTTGGGGTCATTGGAACGCGCAAGCCCCTCTACCTCGTCAAGGTGGACGCACGGCAGAGGGGGTGTGGCAGTCTAAATACTTCTTCATGCACCTTTAGATGTCAACCTGAATGTAGTTAAAGTAAGCTGCGGTCAACTTGAGCTTGTTGATATCTCCATAGAGCTTGTCCTCAAAATGAAGCAGGTGTGGGCCAAAATATCTTTCTCTGTTCTGCATATATTGGGCACTCCTGCAGCAAATGTTTAGCTGTAATTTTACCAGTTCCACAATTACATTCATCTGTATCTCCTATCTTTAGTTTATTGAACAAGTGGTATTTCAGCCTGTTATGTCATGTGCGGAATCTGAATATTGCTACTTGTTGTCTTTGGTCAAGTTTGCAATATGCATCATCTTTCTGGTGGCCTGGATGCTCTGATTCCCATTTAGTTCTATAAGTGCTTTTTATAAACCTCTTTGCCTCATTATAGGTAATGTCTATGTCAGGCTGAGGTAGTCGTCCGCCCTCTTTCGCCAGTCTGTTAGCCTCTTCATTTCCAGGTATACTGCAATGTGATGGGATCCACTGTATTACAAATTTTTTTTGATTTCTGACATAGTCCCAAGAGTGCTGCTCTTAGGTCTGCTAGTTCTGTACTGTTTTTGCTCTTCAGAATCGAGACAGCTGACTTTGCATCTGTGAAGATAGCTATTTGCTTCTCTTTATTTTCCTCCATCAAGAGCATTTCTGCTGCAGTTTTCAAAGCTTCTACCTCTGCTTGGAAGTTACTTGAAAATTTTCCAGCTGCCACTGACTGTGTTTTTATCACTCCATTTTTTAAATTAAGGAGAATTCCTCCTCCTCCATTTTTAATTGAATCTTTGGCTGATCCATCTGTATATGCATGGGTCTAATTGCAGCTTGGGTAATGTTCTTTGATGTAGTTTAGGGTTATTTCTCTTCTTTCGGTTTCATGCTGAGTGTTCTTTTTCTCAATACCAGGAATGTTTTCTATCATCTCAGGCAGTTTCTGCTGTCTCCAAGCTGGGATCTTGTGTGCATTGTAAATGGGTTTGATTGTTTATATATTAAGTATAGGATCTGCCCTAATCTTTCGTTTTGCAATTTCCACAAAGTTGCTACGCTTCAGTCTTCCCTTTCCAAAACCATTAAACCTTTTATACATAGGGTGGTCTGTCAATCTTCTAAATTTTTCAGCTTGTTGCTGGGCTCTGCTATCTCTTCTATCCTGCACTGGTTGTAAACAAGTGATCTTTTCTAATTCATTAATAGGCGTTGTCTTCAGGCTTCCAGTTATTATTCGCATTCCTTGATTTTGGACTCTACTTATTTTGTTAAAGTTTGACTTAGCTGCTGTTGCCCAAGCTGCAATGCCATATTCCAGTACTGGCCTCACCCGTCCAGTATATAACTTCTTGAGAACTTTCTCATCTGCTCCCCATGTTGTACCAGCAAGCTTTTTCATGATTGCCATTCTTTGCCTTGCTCTTGTTCGATTTTCTCAACCTGTGTCTTCCATGTCAGGCGATGATCAAAGGTGACTCCTAGATAGTTTGGATTTTCTTCATGGAGCAATATTTTCCCATTCAACACCAGCTTAGGTTGCTGAGTTTTATGTTGTTTTCTCCTCACTTATCTTCACTAGCCATGATTTTGACCAGTCCTCGAGCGCTAATAAGGCTTGCTGTATTCTGCTCTTAGCTGTACTAATATATTCTTCAGATGTCCATATGGCTAGGTCATATGCAAAGGAGGATGTGTGTACTCTGGCTGGAAAATTTTCCGTGATGTCGTTTATATATGCTAGGAATAATGTTGGTGAAAGAACTCCTCCTTGGGGGACACCTTGCTCCAACAGCATCATTTTGCCGGTTTGTCCTTGTACTTTTGTCCTGGCAGTTCTGTTCTCAAGGTAGTGGCTGATCCATTTATACATTTTCCCATAAACATGCATTTTTTGCAGTTTTACTTTCAGTCCTTCCTTCCATACTTTATCAAATGCTTTTTCTAAATCTATCCAGACCGCTAGTGTATGCTTTTTCTCTTGGAAGACATCCTCTATTTCCTGAGCTATATAGGTTATTTGATCTTCAGTGGATCTGTACTTTCTGAATCCTGCTTGGTGTGGTGTTAAGAATTGGTTTTCTTCCAGATGCCATGTTAGCCTGCCATTGATAAAGCGTTCCATTAATTTTCCTACACAGCTAAGTAGACTGATAGGTCGATAGCCATTTGGTTCTTCCAGGTCTTTTCCTTTCTTTGGGACTGGTATTAGTATAGCTTCCTTCCATGCCTGTGGGATTATTCCTCTCTTCCAGCTGTAATTTAGGACTGCTAGTAGTTTCTTTTTTGCCTTAGTGCCTAGCCCTATTAGCATTTCATTTGTGATTCCATCCGTTACTGGTGATTTCTTCCTTTTTAGGGTGTTCATTGCCTGTTCCATTTCTTCCATTGTTAGATTTGCCATCATATATTCTGTTGCTGTCTCTGTATTACTATGATGTATCTGTTTATCTTTGATTGCTTTATATTCTGCTGCTGTCTCTGTATTACTATGATGTATCTGTTTATCTTTGATTGCTTTCTTCTGTTCAGTTGTAATATCAATGTGGTTTGCACTGGCATAGTGTTCCATTAGTGCATTTGCAGCCTTTTTTCCTGTAAGCAAAGCATTTCCTTGTTTAATTATTTGTTTGTTTTTAGGTTCTTCATTGTTCATGGCTTTCACCAGTTTCCATAGCTTGTTTCCATCCCTGTCAAAGTTCACGTTTTCTGTTTTTTCCTTCCAACAATCTCTTGTTGTGTGATTTACTGTTCTTTTATATTTTGCTGAGATGGCTTTGAGAGAGATGTTCGCTTCAGTTGTTTGTTCTCTCTCTGCTGTCTTCCTGGCATCTTCAACTTTGTCCTCCAAAATTTGTAGTTCTTCAGACCAGTATGGTTTGTAATTTTTCCTCGCTCCTCTTGGAACAGACTCAGTGACCGCCTGTATTATTGCTCTGTTTAGACTTTCCACCATTTGCTATATGTTGCCATATCGTGTATTTATGTTTTCACAAGATTGGTCTGTTTGTATGGCAAATCTGTCTCAATCAGCTTGTTTGTAATTCCAACGAGGCAAAGGCTTTTGCTCCTGTGGAACATACTCCATATTCATTACAAGCTTGATTGGTCTGTGGTCACTACCTGCTAATTGGTCAAGCACATGGCGATCGATTTTGTGGAGGATGTCTCCTGTGCAGAAAGCTAAGTCTGGAGTAGATGTGGTAAACCATCTTCTGGAGTAGAAGCTCGGTGTGTCATCCGCTTTGTTGAGTAGATGGAGATTTGAGTCTATTTCCCAGTCCTCCACTTCATCTCCTCTTTTGTCAGTATCTGGGTATCCCCATCTTTCTGAATGGTATTAAAGTCTCCGACAATAATGCAGTTTGTGTCAGTTATTTTCACGTTTGAGAGTGTAAGGTCCTTATCTGCTGGGCTATTTTTTTAATTGTGTTGCGTATCCCTTACGGGACGTTGCAGTCAACACCAGCATTTTCAGCTGCTGTTGATGTACTAGGCAAGTGTTACGTTCAGTAGTTTGCCATTGCTTTCTGAACGACCGGCCCCTATACCTTTTTCGAAAAAACCAGCACCGCCGTGTTTCGAACCCGGGTATACGGGCTCACAAACCGCGTTCGCAAGCCCTTAGCCACAGAGACCGGTGCTATACCGGTGCTGGGCTATACAGATTGTAAATTCTTATTTTCACATCCTTTATCATTATATCAACACCTATAATTTCCGTTTGGTTGTCAGAGATCACAGATACCTCACTGCAACGTATTGTATTTCATGTAAGTATTAGAACTCCTCCTTTGTGTCCTTCATGGTCGAAACGTGTGGCCTGATATCCTCTGACTGAGAATTTGCGATTGGCGTTGAGGTGTGTCTCTTGAATGCATGCCACATCTATTCTATCTTTATGAAGACGCTTTGTTAGGGAGACTTTCTTATTATAAACTCCTTTGGCGTTCCACTGTAGTATGTTGAGTGTTCGGGGTGTTTGGTCAATAGCTCTTAACCTACTCCTCTGTGCCTTGACTCCACAGCACAGGGAAAGGTGACCACCAGTAGTCATGGGTTGACCCCCTCAAGGCAGGGGGCCCGGCACTATCAACGCCTGATGGGATTTCGTGGGATTAGCACCATAACGATTAATTTTAATTTGTGACATCATGAATTAAGTTACGTTGCACTGCTTTGTCAAGCCTGTGGCTCAGTACATCCAATTTCGACAAGCATTTTTCAGGGTGCTTTCCCTAGCCTTTGACTGTCCCCAGTCTACCTACAAGGCAGCAGGTTTGTGTGTCGCTTGGTCTGGTTTCTCTCCCTTGACCTGTCCGACATGGGAGACCCTACTAGTAGCTGTGCTACCGTCGGCATAGCTCTTGGGGTCATTGGAATGCAGAGGGGACTGTGACATTTAATTTGGCCAAAGTATGCATGCTTGCGAGACACATGCTGTGTGTAAACCAGTTCTCAGATGCTCAGGTCTGGTAGAATGTCAGTACTTTTCTCCTGTTTGGTCCACGGTATTGTTGGAATGTTTCTCCTTCTTGGTCCACAGTATTGTTGGAATGTTTCTCCTTCTTGGTCCACGGTATTGTTAGAATGTTTCTCCTTCTTGGTCCACAGTATTGTTGGAATGTTTCTCCTTCTTGGTCCACGGTATTGTTGGAATGTTTCTCCTTCTTGGTCCACAGTATTGTTGGAATGTTTCTCCTTCTTGGTCCACGGTATTGTTAGAATGTTTCTCCTTATTGGTCCACGGTATTGTTAGAATGTTTCTCCTTCTTGGTCCACGATATTGTTGGAATGTTTCTCCTTCTTGGTCCATGGTATTGTTTGAATGTTTCTCCTTCTTGGTCTATGGTATTTATAGAATGTTTCTCCTTCTTGGTCCACGGTATTGT
This sequence comes from Cepaea hortensis, assembly GCA_963921405.1. Classification (NCBI taxonomy): domain Eukaryota; kingdom Metazoa; phylum Mollusca; class Gastropoda; order Stylommatophora; family Helicidae; genus Cepaea; species Cepaea hortensis. Next base: position 138,417,193 of record OY992876.1, on the reverse strand, counting down.
AAGAATGTTTCTGTAACATTGAAGTTCAAAAGCCCAAATTTCCTCTTTAGTAATTGTGAAATGGCCCCTTAACTCACACACATTCGAACCAGCTGTTGGTATGCGAAGTGTTAGAGCCATTACATTCTGGATGGTCTGAGTGCTCGGAGATCTAGGTGGTCAGTCATTGCCTCCTGTAGTGAACAATGAGAACTGGCATCTACCTACGCTCATGCCACTATCCTAACATCCTAACCATTACACCAAGGTATCTCCTGATATCAATACAAGCAGAAGTTCATTCAAACTTCATGACATCCTGGTGTAGTTATTGGTGGAAGGAAGTTGCTTCATGCCAAATTTTGCCACACATACAGAGATCCATGAACAAACCTTTGACCTATGATATAGTTGATTATTTCAGTCTGCTGTGTTCTGTTGTGTGTCTCACATTTTGTGAGCATGCCATTTCTTCTTCATCTTCTTTTGTTCGCTTGAAATTAATTGTCTGTATCTGCAATGTTGTATCTTGTTTAAATTTCACTGTCCTTTTTAGTTCACTCAGTGGTCCATAAAGTTTATCTTCCAATGTTTTTTTTTTTAGGCCACAAGGTTTGCCTAGATATGTCATGTTCGGGGACATGTGGCATGTCTTGGACATGTGGCATGTCTTGAGAAGGGGAAAGTTGGAGTATGTCACAACAATTGGAAAGTTGGAAGGGGAGAGGCAAGGGGGAGACCAAGAGGGAGACCAAGAGAGAAGATGGGGACTGTCTGACATCATGGCATGGACAAACATAAGTATAAGAAATAACTGGCAGTAAACCAGGCAGATAGCTGCGGACAGACATGATCACCAATACCACACGGTTTGGACTATTAAAAAAAAAAAAATTGTCGGAATTAGGCAATTGATAGTGTGGTCATTCTGCACATTACTGACACAACAAATGACATGTGGCTGATACTAGTAATTTACTTGTGACTTATTAGTCTGTGTCTAGTCACAGTCGGAAGTTGTGGTAGCGCAGTAGCTAGATGCTCGTCTGCTGGCATGGGTGCCCTAGGTGATCCATATAAAGGGGTGCCCTAGGTGATCCACATAAAGGGGTGCCTTGGTGATCCACATAAAGGGGTGCCTTGGTGATCCACATAAAGGGGTGCCCTAGATGATCCACATAAAGAGCTGCCCTAGGTTATCCACATGGAGGAATATTCAAATTGTAAACATGGACCTGGGTTCCCAGGTCTACCCAGCCAAACATGGACACCAGGAAATGTTTCAGGAAGTAAACAGCCCGGCGTGGCACTGACCACATCATCCAGCTAGCACCCACTGGTCTATACAAATATGGGTCTAACACCATGTGCCACCAGGTATGTCACAGAGTCCTTGACCCACTGACCGGTCAGTCTAAGGCAAACTCACCTGGAACTCCAGAAATCTTCTTCTTCTGCTGTGTCCAGAATGTTGTTTTAGACGTATTTACGTTGTGCCTGTTTACATCCGCCTTCTTCGGGCATTTGTTAGCCGGGTTACCTTCTCAGGGGGACCCAATAAATAGTTCTTCTTATCAGAAATTCCTCTTATAAGAGTTTAAGCATATAGTAATGCATTTACAACGTACAATACAATATTGTTTTTCACAATAGAAATTTGCCACATTCGAGATCACCTGAAGCAGTTTATACTGTAGTAATATACAACATTGGTGTCTGTGACTTGGGGGCAGTGAACACAGTTCACAATCACGGCATACCAGATTCAACATCAGCCACAGGCGATTTGAGAGCAGATAGCTTTGCATTGATTTTCACAATGGTGTGAGTGTTAGCCTCTCAGAAAGCAATGGCAAACTACTGCATGTAAAAAAAGACATCGCCTAGAAAATAACAGTCAGTAAACATAGAGGTAGATGTCCTGTAACAGACATAAATCAATCCGATACTGTCTCCACAATGAAGGTTGCTTACAATGAATCTCCAATCTAGTGTCTCTGGACGTTATTGTACATTCTGTCAGACTGCTCACTGCTGTTCACTCATCTCTTCATGTCGTATTGTTATCTTCATACTTGTATCATTGTCTACCTCTTCTCCCTTATTTGCCATTATGGTTATTATAAGAGTGTTATATCTTTTAATGTGGCCGAAATTTAACAGTAAAAGTTATAAGACTAATATATTATATTTCTTTATTAATTAACTGCCGGCTTCCTGGCCTAGAGGTTAGCGACTTTTCTCCATAATCTCGTATACTCTCGTAAGTAACGTGACGACGGTGAGAATCAGCAGTGGTTGGAATCGCGTCGGTAACTTACTGAGTATGTGAGCCAGCCGCTCAGAAAGCAATGGCAAACTACTGAGTGTAATCTTGCCAAGAAATCAACATACAGCTGAAAGATGCTGATGTTGACAGTGATGTCCTATAAAGGATATGTAAAACATTTAACATTAATTAACTATATATATATATATATATATATATATATATATATATATATATATATATATATATATATATATATATATTCACTAAAACAGTTCAACAGGGCGGGGTTTTAGCTTTCTTTAGCAATGTGTATGGTATGATTCCGTAACGGTAATCAGTAATGTGTCTAATCTAATCCCTGACAACATAATTCAAGTTATTAAACTAAAACAAAACAATTGTTCATAGTTCAAAGTTCAATTTATTTAATTTATCGACTGCACTCATGAAAATGCACAATAGAGTAGTAAGTAGTTAGTATAATATATAGTATAGTACTATAGTTAGTATTATTAACTATTATTATAAAAATAAAATAATACTAAAACTAAAACTAAAACATGATTCAGGCTCACATACATTACAATTTACACTAATAGTATGATACTTACATTGAATTGATTGTGCTCACAAAATGTTGGCAGTCCGACAATGTTCACATAACCACAACACTGAGATATCGCCCTATGGCCGTTAAAACTTAAACGAGGCAGTTCAAGTCTGAAGGCAACCCTGGGTTCCTGGGCCTGAAATAAGAGAGTTGGTATCACATCTGTGATCTTGACTGACTATACGAACACGTAACTGGCCTCCATGTCACATGACCACCAGGTTTGTCACGTGACTCCCTATAAGTTTGTATTGGTTATGTAATCATAATGGTTTCATCATCATCTTCATAAACTCATGTAAACGCTCATGTCGCCCCACAACCGCAGCTCTGTATTCCCGTTTTCTGTATTGTAATGTTGTAACAGACTATATATCATTGTTAGCAGTCTCTGACAGAAGACGTTAGTTAGTTGGTCAATCTTTCAATAGACTATCCTCACTGCACATCGAACCATTTATCGTTTAGTCATTTAGCCCATAGTGCTCGGATCCCCAGCTCAATATCTCTCCCAGCGTATGGCAGTTTTGTTTTGGTTGACTATTCGTTGTTGACCCCCCCCCCCCCTCCCCCTTCCTGCATAGCACTCTAGTCTGTTTCGCCCCTTTTTACTTGATGTTCTTGCAGTCTGGTTTTCGTGGATTAATTTTGTGTTGGCATTCTGGCGGCGGCATCATTATGCACAGTGTACCTGTGCGGGCTGTTGGATTGCCGAGACTCCTGCATATTCCACTTTTCACATTGGACAGTGGGGAGCATTTTGTGTGATATTCACTGGCACAGGAACGGAGCATAATGGGGACGACCCGTTGCCGTGAAGTTGGAACCTCGACTAACTGTTTTGTAATATATTATATCACAGTTGTTATGCTAACGATATCAATGTAAAATAAATGTATATGAGCGCTTGCTGATGGCGGGGTAATGCGCTATGGGCTAAATGACTAAATGGTTCGATGTGCAGTGAGGATAGTCTATAAAAAGATTGACCAACTAACTAACGTCTTCTGTCAGAGACTGCTATTACTGCTAACAATGTTTGTATCAAACTTGGTTCCAATCAACGTCCCACCGGAGAACAATTCTAGTGTCGCGTGTGAGATGAACTACAACGTTGCTGTGCTTCCCAGAAGAAACAATGCGAACCAATATAAGAAATGTGATAAAAGTAACATCATGCATGGTGCGTGTGTTAACGGGGCCAATAAGGCACACAGAGAATGTGAATACTATAATACAGTGACACTGGTTTTGACAGGCCAGCGGCCTTCTATTTGCGATTTCAAACTGCCTTTGGATTTAAAACTTGCACACGGGACCTCCAGTTTTTCGCCTTTATCCGAAAAAGTTAGGTATTCGGTCCCACTGCCGAAGATATCAGGCGTACGTGTGATATAATTAGGTACAAATAGTTCTTAGGGAAAATATGCAGCGTTATGCAGGAATCAAACCCAGTACCTTATGAGCCTGGGTTGAAACAGTAACCTCCCAGCCACGGCAGCTACTATATTTTTACCAGTCTGTATTTTAAAAGGCCATAACGTTAACACAGAAATAGCGCTTCGTACATTGTAATCGCCGGTCTCCCTGGCCTAGATGTTAGCGACTTTCTCCGTAATCCCGTTTATCCACGTGAACAAACGCAGCTGCGCGAGAATCTGTAGCGGTTCTCGCCACGTCCATTACTTACGGGATAAGTGGGCCGGCCGCTCAGAAAACAATGGCAAACTTCTGAGCGTAATCTTGCCAAGACATCAACAACAGCGGTAAAATGCTGGTGTTGACAGTGATGTCCTGTAATAGGATATGAGGAAACAAAATTTGTAATCGAAGAACAATAAACGTTTAGTTTAGTTTAGTTTAGTCGATGGATCAAGATTACGGCACACGGGTGTAACCCATAAGTGCTCCGTTCTCCTCCTACAAACTCAAACCTGAGTCTGGAGAAACTCAGCTCAGTGCACGAACTCCGTAGCACCAGCGAGGATCCTGAAATACTTTGGGTAGATTTTTAACTCGAAATTTTGCCCGGGTAGCGCCTTTAGGCTACTCTTTTCGATTTCCAACTGCCAAGGGATTTTTTACGTGCGCAACAATACACACGGGCGTCCGATCTCACTACCCAGAGATCAGGGGAAATTGTATTACTAGAAGTTCACGTGAAAAAAAATCCCGGTCCTCACCGGGGCTTGAACCCGGGACCTCCAGCACTCGAAGCGGACACCACACCGTTTTCAACCTTAAAAACACCATACACCAAATCGTTTACTTGCTGCCTCCAAATAAAATCTAGCGCAGCTATAACCCCTACTTTAGTCCTGATTTCTTCATTTCTAATCTTATCTCTTCTTGATAAATTGAGTATTCTTCTCGGGAATTTCTGTGATTTTTCTTTTCTCTTTTTCTGTCATTGTCCAGGTTTGGCGTTGGTAGCATAGAGTTGGTAGGAAGATTGTGTTGTAAAGTGCTTTCTTAGTAACTATTGATACATGTTTGATACATGATTACTGAAGTATAAACTTTATACTTCTTTATCATTTCCTGGTAATACTGGTATCCATTTTAGACTGGGAGCGCAGGTCAATTTTTTGAAAAATATCCTCAATCGAAGGGGATGCAACCATCAGATTGAAAGGCGTGAGAGCAAGCCACTAGGCCATCACAGATTTTACGTATACATGAGCACATTTTAAGTAATTATTATTCTATTTGTCAGCAACTCACTTGCGACAGGCGTACAAGGATTCCCTTCTTTTACACCACACGAAGTGACAACTCGTATCGTTTGTAAAAGGATACATGTTTATTCGGAGCTGATCAACAATAACAATAGCTCCATGAGCGGCATACCATTGATTGATTGATTGATTGATTTAGGAACCGACATCACAGCATTCAGGACATTCCCATAAGCGCTACGTCCCCATCCTCAACAGCCAGCGAAGAGTTCCAACACTAATAGTTCCAGTAGCAATCTGATTATATGTCCGTCTCGCCTTTCCTCCGAGCGCCGAGCGTTGAATTAGAATTGTTCTCCGGTGGGACGTTGATTGGAACCAAGTTTGATACAAACATTGTTAGCAGTAATAGCAGTCTCTGACAGAAGACGTTAGTTAGTTGGTCAATCTTTTTATAGACCTAAATCCTAAATGTCCTAAATGTCCTAAATCAATCAATCAATCAATCATAGAGGAAAGGCGAGACACACATATAAAATATTTATAATCAGATTGCTACTGGTACTATTTATTGGGGTTGGAACTCTTCGCTGGCTTCTGAGGATGGGGACGGAGCGCTTATGGGAATGTCCCGAATGCTGTGATGTCGGTCCCTAAATAAATCAATTAATCAATCAATCAATCATTCATTTATATTACTAACCACCCCCCCCCCCCCCTCCCGGGCCAAGAACGTAGCTATTTTTGGGAACAGGGAAGCCCAGGAATTCCTGTTTGATATTCAGTTTGTAACATCTAAAACGGTTGGTCTGTTTTAACAGCGCTCGCATTATTGTGACCAATGAAATAGGATGTAATAACATATGTCAAAACCCCCTTCGCTCAATGAGACTGGGAGAGTACTAATACATATTTATGAGCCACAAGGAAGGTTCTATATCCTTCAAGAAAATTACTTTCAGCTAAAGATATTAGACTCAATCTTGTGGCAATGTGGTTATGATAAAAGCCTGTAATTAAACACGTGTACGTTTGTTCATTTTTAATGGCTGAAAGTTTTCCTGGGTAAATAAAGTATTATTTTGTCGACAATTTGGGATATTTTTTGAATCAAGATGGCGGCGACAGCAGACAGTGGACAATGATTGTCAACATGAATGTTTTACATCGTTACGCGGCTTTTGCATTTAGAATACGCTTTATTTTTCTGAAGTAAAGAAATAGGTAGAACGATGTTACTGTCTGCTATATTTACTATTAAAATCGTGTTGTTAACTATAGCGCTTTACATGTGAAAAAAAAACTTGTATTGGACTTGGACGCTTTTTTAAATTTAAATTTTAAATTTATAGAAATTAAAATAACGAACGGTTTAACTATTTAACTTTAATTTTAAATTTATAGAAATTAAAATAACGGTTTAACTTTAATTTTCGCGGCCTGTGTTCATAGTCGTCAGGTAGTAAAGCCTCGTGTATTCTGTTTGTGCATTCAAGTGTTTATCAACGTCTGGTATTTCCTCTACTTGCGATAGCCGTGAGATTACAACACACAAGGAACGGACCGTGACCAGTTGTGCAGACATCAGCCAGGTAAGTAAGAAGTGCTTTGGTAACAGTATAGTTAGTTAGTAGTAGCATATTTAGTCAGTATTAAAAATTGGGTCTTTACTTACAAAACAATCATGGTTGGATACAGCTTGATAAGAAGAATCCAACGGCATCTCAACGAAGATTGTACATCAATTCTAAGCGGAATTATTAAATATTTTGGCACTCTTCCGAATAACGGTCCCAAATACTAAATAGGGAAGTAACTCTTTAGTGTAAAAAGTATCCCTTACAGGGCCTCATTGGGTGATATAAAAACAATATTAAATGCTACAAACTAAAATATAAAACCGAGAAAATTGAAATACGTACCAATAATAATCATCATCATCAATCAGGAGCCGTCGCCACAATGAAGGTTGGCTGCAGTGGATCTCCAGCACTGTCTGTCTTTATTCTACGAACTAAAATATAGCTACGAACTAAAATATAGAACTGAGAAAATTGAAATACGTATCAATAATCATCATCATCATCATCAATCAGGAGTCGTCTCCACAATGAAAGTTGGCTGCAATGGATCTCCAACATTGTCTGTCTCTCGTCTTAACTGTACATTCTGTCAGGCTGATGTTTGTCCATCTCTTGATATCTTCCCACTTGTATCGTTGTCTACCTCTTGCTCACTTGCCCTCAACCTTGTCTTGCTTGCTTGCGTTCGCTGGCTGTGAACTCCAGCGCGAAGTCCTGTATGTCAGATGAAGACGTCCTGTTGTCCAACATCAGGGAAGAATCAGCGATCCTACTGCGTTAGCCAGGACCCTGAAGGGACCTGTTGCCCAGGATGCATGACTAGGACGTGTTAGTAGGTCTTGGCCAGTATAGATCCCGGCCCTGGTGCCTTGGAAACACCTCTGTGTCTCAGTTAGTCCAGCTAACTTTTATCTATTTACCTGGCACTCAGGTGTGAAAGGCAGCGAGCGAACCGACCGTTTGGCGAATATCGAAGTGGGAAGAGCAATAGAAGGGCCAGACATCATAAACACCATCAGAGACTGACGAACAGATGAGTTTAATAGCAGACCTGTCCGGAGTGCTATGACGACAACACTCGCTAATCACTCGGCTCTCCGATGGGGAGTAAAAGAAGAATGGAACACAGAGGTACGGTTAGGTCGCACACAGTTTCAATTTATACTGTTATACCCCGTGGCAGTCAAAGCCTTTCTTCTTCTTCTTCTTCTTCTTCTTCTTCATTCATCCTGGTTTTTTTTCGGACGTGATTGCGTTCTGCCTGTTTATAGCAGAGCTGCGTTCTTGCACCGTTGAGTTGTTGAGTTTAGTCAAGAACCGACATCACTGCACTCAGGACATTCCCATACGTGCTCCGTCCCCTCATTTAACAGCCAGCGAAGAGTCATACTACTAATCATTCCCACCGCTATCTGATTAAAAGTTCTCCTGGTCTTCCCTCTCAGTTTTGAGATTCTTCCAGAACCCTTGCCGATCCCCCGCAATCTAATTCTGTCCACATATGGGTTCTCAATCTGTTCCTCCGCCTTCTCCACCTGGTCCCACAAGCGCACGACCACCTCCCCCTTGTCCATAGGCAAAATTCCACCAAGAGGTGCATTCCCTGCTAGCCTATCAGCCTGTTAATTCCCCCGTACACCCGCATGGCCATGGCAAAATATCCATACAATTCTCACGATCTGTGACCTCTGAAGCGACGAGTGCCATTCCACACAAAACATTCCTTTCTCCACCTTGCTAAGCATACTCTTTGAATCCGTAATGAATACATGTGTTGCAGTAGTCTTCTCTAGCCACCAGAATGCCGCTGTTACTGTCTCCACCTCCATTCTCATGCTAGAGGTCGTAGTCTCATATGCCAGACTCTCATTTTTCAAGACTCGCCCATTAGCCTTTGCAATAAATCCCCAGCCACTACGTCTTTTTCTCACCGCTGACCCATCAGTGTAGATGTCACCTTGATGTGTGTTGCTCTGGATCAGCTGTTGCACTTCAAACTCAGTGCGGCCCGCTGCCCATTCTCTGCACTCACAACCCAGTGTTATTATTACATTGTGCCAGTCCGTCATGTCTTCCGGAACCCACTCTCTTTCATGATTGATGGTCTCTAGATCACACACCTGACTTATAGAAAGTTCTGCCTGTGCCATCCAGGACCTGCCTCGTCTTAGTCTATGACCCTTAACCATATCCATTGCTGCATGCAGCGGGTGATCCCTGTCAGCGGCAACTCTCAGGTACCATTTGGCCTGAAGGACCCTATGCCTATCCGTCATTGTTGGGAGCGCCAGGATATGCCTCATGCATATAATTGGTGTGTCCTTTGTGCACCCCAGGAATAACCACATGGCAGCATTCTGCATGCGTTCCAACATTTCAAGCTGGCTCTTTGATACTGTCAGCAGCCCCAAACCATACTCAATGACAGAAATTATTAACTGCTAAAAGAGCCTGTACAGCATCCTCTGATCTACCCCGGTTGCTGCCATAGCCCTCAATGCATTAAGTCCCCTACCAGCCTTCACCACCAAAGCCTCCACTTGATCCTTAAAAGACAAACACCTGTCAAAGGTGATACCCAAATACTTCAATTTACTCTCTCGACTAAGAGGACATCCATTCAACATAATACCTGGGACGTCTGCCTTGACGATCCCGTTATCCAAGGAGTACCACACAACCGATGCCTTGTCTGGGTTTATTGGCCCCTGCGTCCCTGCACCTCTCCGCCACACTGTTTACCGCCACCTGTAAGTCTTTCGCCAGGCTGGCCCTGTCTCTGCCCTGTCTGTACACCAGCACATCATCTGTAAATGTCAAGAATGTGTCTTGCGCCGTTAGGCAGACACATTCGACTTTTGCGGGCATTTGTTGACCAGGTTAACCTTCCCAGTGGTTTATTAGGACGTTTGACTCTCACTGTTGTGGTGTTATCCCCCATCCAGCTGGAAAATTTAGAACAGCCAAAGACCCTCAAGGGAAGGCAGGGGCAGACCATGGGCATTCCCCGCCATCCAAGGAGGCTTCCATAATTGCAGAGCCGACACATGCTCTCTGGTACTGGGCTCACCCAAGGAATCGTCACGCCCTGCACGTGGCTGCTTGTCCTCACTTCCGTATATTGGGCCTTTCGTTCACCATAGGATGTTCCTCCGGAAACCAGAAGAATGCAATCTGCAGATGACATCCACACAGTGAGCTTTCGATTCAGACTTTCCACGTAATGGATTTGCTATCCAAGCAATATTCCATTTCATGTCACTAGGGTGCTTTTTTCCCTTTGATGACACCCACACAATGAGCTTTTGATTTGGACTTTCCACGTAATGGATTTGCTAGCTAAGCAATATTCCATTTCATACCTCTAAAACGCTTTTGTTACCGACGTAACTGTGGTATGAGGTATGGCAGTCTAAGTACTTCTTCATGCACCTTTAGATGTCAATCTGAATGTAGTTAAGGCGATGTGCGGCAGTAAAAACATCGATTTTTGGTCAACTTAGCTATTTTTGGAATAGTTCATTTTTAGACACCTTATCATGTCTTCTATCAGATTCTGCACTTGTTTTTGTTTAAAAACTGTTATTTTTATGCAATATTCATAATTTACTGAACCCACCCTCTGTGTCAAATTGTCTAATTATTGACAATTGTTGAAAAATTGACGGTTTTCAAATCCTAGCAACGATATCTCAGGAAAACACGACACGCGCGTGTAAGGTATCCCTGGAAAGGTCGTGAACTTCCGTAACTGTTCGTGATACTCCGTGTTCGTCTAATCGGAAGCTCTTCTGTGTACATCGGGTTTATTCGTGTCTATCATCTTCCGGAAACTTCCATATATGGAACATCGTAAGCAATCCGCGTTCGCCGATGGCTGAAATTGATCACGTGGGTTTCCAAAATGGCGGCTTTGTGTTGTTTACACCTGGCGACGTGCTGAAAGTTCATTGTTGACGACAGACTGACACGCTTTGAAATATGCCTCGTTCTAAGAAATTTAACATCCAGTCATCTAGTCAACGTAAGTAATCTCTAAGACTACACCTCGCAAATGCTCGTAAGCAGCGAAAAGCCTATCAGAACATCGTAAACGATACAGATAATTCTGAAACTACTGAAAGTAAGCGACCCATGCCACTTCTTCCAAATCCAAGTGTTTTGACAGTGAATCTGAATGAATCAGTGCTATCATGTTCTTCTCAAAGTTGTAGAAGTGATTCTTTTATTACCCGAAGCCAATTTAAAAGAGATACGTATAAATACACAACATCCACTAGCAGCAAGTATGATTCTGGTGACGACAATGGATATCAAAAACGGGAACACAGAGTAATCAGAGTTGATTGTTCAGAAATTGAGGCAATAATCAAATTGTTATGTTGTCCAGTTTGTAAAAATGATAGTCTTATTTTGAAAACTGACAGCAAGAAAGCCAAGGGATTAGCTGTGTATGCAGAGGTTTACTGCTCTTGTTGTGAAGAAGTAGTGTGTGGAAGATACCTATCTGAAAAAAGTAATGGATCTTTTGCTGTCAACAGCCAGTCAGTATATTCAGCATTAGTTTGTGGGATGGGTGCAACAACATTTAATAATTTTGTGATGTCGGTTCCTAAATCAATCAATCAATCATTTAATAATTTTTGTGAAAATATGAACCTGCAAGGTATTCATCAGAAAACATTTCACAGCAAAGAGAATAAACTATATTCAAAGATAGAAGATCTGGAGGACACTGTTTTTTCTCAAACCGTAAAGTATGTTCTACAGGCTCATGCACAACAGTCAGGCATAACTCTACATGACAATGATGTGCTAGATATTAGTGTCAGCTTTGATGGCACTTGGCTGACTAGAGGCCACACATCCCACATTGGAGTTGGCTGTGCAGTGGATGTTCTTACAGGAGTTTGCATAGATGCCCATGTTATGTCCACATATTGCCAGGTGTGTGAAACCACTTGTAAGACACTTTCCAGGGACAAACCAGATTAATTTGCAGCATGGAAGGCAGAACATCTTCTAAACTGTGACAACAATTTCAAAGGATCTGCTGGAATGATGGAGGTGAAGGGTGCTGTGGCGACGGTCTGTGGCCCGTCATAAACTTCGCTACTCGTCAATACTTTCTGATGGTGACATAAAAACATTTGCGGAACATACCAAGATCAAACCATATGGGGATGACATTCAGATAGACAAAGAGGAGTGTATCAACCATGTCAGTAAACGCCTTGGAACAGCACTGCGCAAACTAAACTAAACTACTTAGTAGATGTGTGTCAGGACAAACTCAGAATTCAAATGAGTGTTTACACAGCTTGATATGGGCTCGATGCACTAAAGACAACTTTGCCTCACGCAAGCGAGTTCAGTTTGCAGTTGTAACTGCAGCAAGAGAGTTCAACTTTGGAGCTGCTGCTGCCCAAGACACTGCCCAGTTTTATGGACCTTCTACAGGCCTGCATATGCAGAGACTAGGAACATTTAGGATGCAGAAGCAAGTAAGAAATAGTCTGAAGTACAAGAAGGACAAACAAACTAAAAGACGCGACACTGTACAACCGGCCAAACTGAAGAGACAAGGTGAGCTGCATGCCCTGGAGAGAGGTCCTGCATATTCAGCAGGACAATTTTAACACTCAAGGTTCAGTTTTACACTTTTTTTCTCCGTAAAAGAGTGCATTAGTAATAAAAAACATAAAAATAATTAGTTTTTCCCCGTTTTCTCATTTTGCCAATTTTTTATACATAAGTACAATTGTTTTAAAAACTATTCGTTATATTTCACTCAAACTTTGCAGAGATATTCTTTATTATATCACTTACATTGTGAGTAGATTAATCTTGAAAATTACATTTTAGTTTTTGTGCTACACTAAAAAAATAAAAAAAAATGTCATGAAAAATGTCATTACCATTTTCACATTTTGAAAAAAAAAACTGCAAAGAGATATCATTAAAATTTTCTACTCAACGTGTAAAGGGTCTATTTATTTACACATAAAACAAAGAATTTAGCCTGTACATTAAGAAATAAATGTTTTAGAGGTACATTAAGAAATTCAAGATGGCCGCTGTTTATCTTGGTTTCCATAGCAATCGTTAAGTGCAAAGTCAATTTGACAATATTTTATCGATCAGCAGTCTTTAATATCAAACCCTATCCCATAAAAGAACATAGAAATTAAGTATTATGGAATTAAATTTTTTAAGGTTAGCATCGCCTTAAAGTAAGCTGCGGTCAACTTGAGCATGTTGATATCTCCATAGAGCTTCTCCTCAAATGAAGCAGGAGTGGGCCAAAATATCTTTCTCTGTTCTGCACATATTGGGCACTCCTGCAGCAAATGTTTAGCTGTCATTTTACCAGTTCCACAATTACATTCATCAGTATCTCCTATCTCTAGTTTATTGGACAAGTGATATTTCAGCCTGTTATGTCCTGTGCGGAGTCTGAAGATTGCTACTTGTTCTCTTCGGTCGAGTTTGTAATATGCATCATCTTTCTGGTGGTCTGGATGCTCTGATTCCCATTTGGTTCTATAAGTCCTTTTTATAAACCTCTTTGCCTCATTATAGGTAATGTCTAAGTCAGGCTGAGGTAGTCGTCCGCCCTCTTTTGCCAGTCTGTCAGCCTCTTCATTTCCAGGTATACTGCAATGTGATGGGATCAACTGTATTACAATTTTTTTTTGGATTTCTGACATAGTCCATAGGGTGCTGCTCTTAGGTCTGCTAGTTCTGTTCTGTTTTTATTCTACAGTTTTGAGACAGCTGACTTTGCATCTGTGAAGATAGCTATTTGCTTCTCTTTATTTTCCTCCATCAAGAGCATTTCTGCTGCAGTTTTCAAAGCTTCTACTTCTGCTTTGAAGTTACTTGAAAAATTGTGAACTTTCTCATCTGCTCCCCATGTTGCACCTGCATGCTTTTTCATGATTGCCATTCTTTGCATTGTTCTTGTTCGATTTTTCTCAACCTGTGTCTTCCATGTCAGGCGACGATCAAAGGTGACTCCTAGATAGTTTGGATTTTCTTCATGGCGCAATATTTTTCCATTCAATACCAGCTTAGGTTGCCGAGTTTTATTTGAGAGGGAGAACACTGTGCATGTTGTTTTTTCCTCACTTATCTTTACTAGCCATGATTTTGACCAGTCCTCTAGCGCTAATAAGGCTTGCTGTATTCTGCTGTTAGCTATACTAATATATTCTTCAGATGTCCATATGGCTAGGTCATCTGCAAAGGAGGATGTGTGTACTCTGGCTGGAAAATTTTCTGTGATGTCATATATATATGCTAGGAATAATGTTGGTGAAAGAACTCCTTCCTAGGGGACACCTTGCTCCAACAACATCATTTTGCTGGTTTGTCCTTGTACTTTTGTCCTGGCAGCTCTGTTCTCAAGGTAGTGGCTGATCCACACCTCATACCACAGGTATGTCGGTAACAAAATGCATTGCGTGAAAAGTCCACATCAAAAGCTCATTGTGTGGGCGTCATCAAAGGTGAAAAAAGCGCCCCAGTGGCATGAAATGGAATATTGCGTGGATAGCAAATCCATTATGTGGAAAGTGCTAATCCAAAGCTCACTGTGTGGATGTCATCTGCAGACTACATTCTTCTGGTTTCCGGAAGAACAGCCTATAGTGAACGGAAGGCCCAATATACGGAAGTGAGGCTAAGCAGCCATGTGCAGAACGTGACGATTCCTTGGGTGAGCCCAGTACTAGAGCTCTGTGTGTCGGCTCTGCAAGTATGGAAGCCTCCTTGGATGGCGGGGAATGCCTATGGTCTGCTCCTGCCTTCCCTTGAGGGCTGACCAGGATGTCTTTGGCTGTTCTATATGGGCCAGCTGGGATGGGGGATAACACCACAACAGTGAGAGTCAAACATCCTAAGAAACCCCCGGGAAGGTTAACCTGGTCAACAAATGACCGCAGAAGTAAGATGTGTCGGCCTAACGGCGCAAGAACACAGCTCTGCTGTAAACTGGCACAACGCAATCACATCCGGAAAAAAAACTCCGGATGAACGCAGAAGAAGAAGAAATGCAAGAGCAGCATTAAGTTTGATGAAATCAACAGCATGTACGGGAATTCGCCATCCACGATAAGTTCCATTGTAGCGAAAAAGAAAGCAAAACAATTGAAGATGTTGAATAGTTATTATTAATTTGGATAAATCAAAAACAGTTAGATGGCGATTCTGTTTCAGAGGCAATCGTGTGTGAAAAGGCCTGACTGTTATATGCCAATCTCATTAAGAAAATGTCTGGGACGAGTGCTAGTATATTTAGTGATTTTAAGGCCAGCAGAGAATGGTTTGAAAACTTCAACAGGCGCACTGGCATACACAGTGTTTCTAGGCACGGCGAAGGTGCGAGTTCGGACAAGTTTGGGACCGAAAGATACGAGGGTAAGTTAATAAGTAAGTCACAAATGGCTGTAGAAAAATAACTAAAGATGATAACTTGAAATCAGTTTATTTTTGTACATACATTGTCCCTTTATTTCTCAACATAATTTCCACTAACATTGATGAAATTATCCGATCGTTTTATCAGTCCTCCCAAATCGGCTGCATAGAACTGCGTGCTTTGTTCTCATTGACCTACCATCCCACAGAACTGTGTCACTTACTTATTGGCTCATCCTCGTAACGTTTTCTACCCAGCTTTGCACTGCTTTATGGGACAAACATTTGTCAGCATACACAGGAAACCCACCTTGGCGGGAGACATTTCACGAATGTTGAATGTGAAGTGAAAACGTGGTTTAGAAAACAGAGCACGCAGTTCTATGTAGCCGGTTTGGGAGGACTGATAAAACGATGGGATAAGAGCATAATGTTGGTGAAAATTATGTTGAGAAATAAAGGACAGTGTGTCTATAAAAATAAACTGGTTTCAAGTTGTTATCATCTTTAGTTATTATTCTACGGCCATTTGTGACTTACTTATTAACTTACCCTCGTTGTATTAAACACTATTTATTCTCTATAAAATGTGTTTTTGGTATGTATTTTGGAGTGTCTAGAACAAATTAATTCAATGTGCATAGATTCATATGGAAATAATTGCCTCAGTTTTTGTCGGTTTTGGATTTTGCCGATTGTTTTCGGACGGATTATCAAAGAAAACCGAGGTTTGATTACTAAATTAATAGCATTGTGATATACTGTTGTATGGTCTACTGTTGTACAACGTGCTGGTGTATAGTTTACTGTTGTATGATATACTGTTGTTTGGTGTAACGTTGTATGATATACTATTGTATGGTGTACTATTGTATGATATACTGCTGTATGGTGTAACGTTGTATGATTAGTTAGTTAGCTAGTCACAGTTCCAACTTCACAGCAATGGGTCGTCCCCATTATGCTCCATTCCTGTGCCAGTGAATATCACACAAAACGCTCCCCACTGCCCAATGTGAAAAGTGGAAAAGACAGGAGTCTCGACAAACAACAGCCCGCACAGATACACTGTGCATAATGCTGCCGCCAGAATGTCAACACAATAGTCCCCCACGAAACACCCAATTTATCTCTGATGGAATCGGCAGTCATTTTCCCATCTGGATGTTTCCTAGATCTTCACCCACACAGTCCACGAAATACAGTTCATCGTCGATGGCAGTGGCAGTCAACCAGAAGCCCAGCAGCCACGCATTTCTGCATAAGGCAAAAACCGGTCAACTCTGGGACATAGCCATCTGCCATCACTCCGAACATGCAGTCACATTCCAAAAAACCTCGGGCAGATTCAAAAGCATTTCACACGAAACTCACAGCTCACAGTGTCGCGCCACGCACTCACTCAGTAGCAGGGCGACGGAACCATCAATCCTCCTTAGTCGCCTCTTACGACATGCGTGGTAGGCTACAGTGTTGCTATTCTTTGCTTCTCTTATGGGCCCCGACAACACACGGGAGAACGTTGTATGATTTACTATTGTATGGTGTACTGTTGTACAATATACTGTTCTATGGTGTACACTTTTGTATGATATACTCTTATATGGTGTACTGTTGCATGGTGACACTGTTGTATGGTGTACTGTTGTATGGTGGCACTCTTGTATGATATGCTGGTGTATGGTGACACTGTTGTACCATGTACTGTTATATGGTGTACTGTTGTATGAAGTGCTGGTGTATAGTGTACTGTTCTATGGTGCACTGTTGTACAATATACTGTTGTATGGTGTAACATTGTATGATATACTATTATATGGTGTACTGTTGTACAGTATACTGTTCTATGGTGTACTGTTGTACGATATACTCTTATATGGTGTACTGTTTTATGGTATCATTGTCACCTTGCCGTCTTGACAGACGATAGTTTGTGCTTCAAAAAGGCATAATAACTTTTACCCATGGTGGTAGCGAATGTGACTGATTAGGCCAATTCACGCTGTAAATGTTCGTTCACAGTAGGTGCATTTGAACACGTGGTCATTTCCACCATCATGCACCATCTTACATCTCACACGCTCGGTGTGTGACTTATCTGCAATAATTTTCTCCTTTGTCTTTATTCCATTTCTGATGTTTGCCCTTCATGCAACACATTCAGCGGCAACTTGCTCCCAATGTGCATTATCAATGCCTGTATCGGTCATGTCCCGTTTACACACATCTTTGTATCGTAGTAGAGGCCGACCCTGAGACCTCTTACCCATCTGTAATTCACCAAAAAAAAATGTTCTTTGGTATTCTACCATCATCCATCCTCCTAAGATGTCCTATCCATCTAAGTCTACGAAGACTGAGCATGGAATAAACCGTCACACAACCTGATCTTTCCAATACTTCAGTATTTGTGATTTTGTCTTGCCACTTAATACCAAGAATTCTTTGCAGACACCTCATATGAAAGCTGTTTAAACGTTTCTCTTGGTGTGAGTAAGTTGTCCAGGTTTCACTGCCATAAGGAAGAGTACTAAGGACACAGGCTTGATAGACAAGGACTTTTGTTTTGGCAGTAAGCCTCCTGTTCTCTCAGACTCTTTTTCTAAACCTGTTCATTGTTGTTGCTGCCTAACCAATCCGGATGTTGATTTCCTGATCTAGGGATAATTTGCTATAATCGCAAAAGTGACTTATGAGAGTATGGAGCCGGTCGCTCAGAAAGTCGTGGCGTGCTGATGAGCGTAATCTAGCCTAGGAATCAACATACAGCTGAAAGATGCTGGTGTTGACCGCAATATCCTGAAACAGGATGGAAACGCGGGAGAAAAAAAAAAAAAAAAACCCCACTGATTCTAGATATTTAAATATTGAGCACAACCCATTACTGGCAACGCTGATCGTATTCTGGTATGAACCTAAGGCCTATCCACGTCAATATGGAAGCACTATACTTGAGTTTCGCTCTCGTTTGAGCTCGTCAGTAGTGCATATCCCTGACCGGATCCGGAAACAAGCCCGGATCACTGGCGTGTGAAGCGGGTGTGTAACCACGCGGCAGATGCTGGACACGCCAAATTATAACAGAATAATACGTTACCCAACGTTCGGCGTCGTCAATAGAGATTGATGGTACCCCATGTGCACCATGTGACATAATCTGTGTCTTCTTTTTGCTAATTGTTAAACCAAATTCAGAACAAGCATTGGAGAATGCAGATAGTAGAAATTGTAATTCTTCCTCAAAGTGGGTCGTAACTGCAGCATCATCTGCAAAAAAGCAACTCTCTGATCAGTACCCTCTTAATTTTGGTCTTGGCCTTTAATCTCTGAGCATTGTAGAGGCCGCCATCTGAGCGTGAGTGAATGTATATACCGTCATCCTGATCATGAAAGGCATATTTCAGTAGAAGTGAAAAGTATATTCCAAAGAGGGTGGGAGCTAGTACACAACCTTGCTTAATTCCACTCTTAATTTCAAACTCTTCAGAAGTTGCACCATCAAACTTGATTGTACCCTTCATGCCTGTGTGGAACGATTCCACAATGGACAGAAGAGTTGGTGGGCAGCCAATCTTTGTTAGTGCCTTGAAAAGACCCTCACGACTGACCAAATCAAATGCCTTTGTGAGGTCGATGAAAGCAATAAACAGTGGTTGATTCTGTTCACGGCATTTTTCCTGCATTTGTCACAATGAGAATATCATATCAATTGTAGACCGGTTCTGTCGAAAGCCACACTGTGATTCGGGGTAGACTTGATCTCCTAGGACTGG
Source organism: Cepaea hortensis (assembly GCA_963921405.1). Classification (NCBI taxonomy): domain Eukaryota; kingdom Metazoa; phylum Mollusca; class Gastropoda; order Stylommatophora; family Helicidae; genus Cepaea; species Cepaea hortensis. Next base: position 138,397,877 of record OY992876.1, on the reverse strand, counting down.
AAGCCTGCGCAGAACAATTCTGGCAAATACTTTTCCAACAATATACAGAAGTGAGATACCCCTATAGTTGTTGCAGTCGCTCCGATCGCCCTTGTTCTTGTACAGTGTTATGATGCTTGAATCTTTGAAATCCTGTGGGACTTGTCCTTCTCGCCAGCATAGCTCTATTAGCTGGTGAATCTGTAGAGTGATTGTGTCTTGCCCACTTCTGATAACCTCTATTGGAATCCCATCCTTACCTGGAGCCTTGTCAGATGCAAGTTCATTTATAGCACACTTAACTTCTGTTATGGTGGGAAGTGTGTCCAGGTGGTCAAGAGTTGGTAGAGTCTCTATGGCGTTGAGGGCATCATCCGCTAGTTTGGTCTCACTTGAGTAAAGCTCCAAATAGTGCTCTACCCATCTGTCCATCTGCTGTTTTTTATCAGTTATGATTTCTCCAGTCAAGGTTTTCAATGGTGCACTTCTTTTGATCATTGGACCACATGCTTTCTTTATAACTTCATACATGCTTTCTTTATTCCTTCATACATGCTTCTGATGTTTCCCTTATCACTAGCAATTTAAATGGGCTCACATAACTTGATCCAATAATCATTTGCACACTGCCTGGCAGCCTTTTGCACATCCTTCCTAGCTTGCTTTAGCTCACTCAGTGTTACGCGTTGGTCTTTCCTTGTTTCATAAGAGAGCTATCTTCTTCTTATCAATCAAGGGCTGTAGAGTCTGGCTGTTTGCCGCAAACCAATCCTGCCTCTTATGACCCACAGTGCCGTAAACCCCTACAGCAGTTTTATAAAGAGTTTCCTTAAGTTGACCCCACTTTTCACTTACTGTATAATTTTCTGGGTATCAGTGAAAGCGTCTTCAAGTTGCTGTTGAAACTGAAAGCACTTTTCAGGATCGTGAGTGTTAATAATATCCAAAACCGGTTGTGGAATTTGCAAGTAAGTTCATCGACCAGGATATTTTTAAAACAGTTAGGAAGTTTAAGTATTGAAATAGAGACGTGACCGAATAGCCGCTAAGTCACCTTCCATTGTTAACTACTGGCTTCTCAGGGTGAGGAATGCCAGATGTAATATATACTTTGAGTTCGAGCTGTCAGGTGGACAAAGGTGAGCCTTGGAGGCAGTAGAATTTATAGTTACAAACAGGTCAGGATTAATTTTGGGCTGTCAAGGAACAAGAGTAGGTACCGTAGGCTGGCAGAGTTATAGTCGTGGGAAATGCATGAACTAAGAAACCGAGAGTTAACCTTAGGTTCGGACATGACGAACTAAAATAGACTGATATAAACTAATTAAAACATGCAGATCAGCCAGGCTGCATGCTTTTGTTAGCTGATTTGTAGTCTGTCGCGAAACGAATGAGAGGCGAAGTGCGTGACTTAGGACGCGGGCAGTGCCAGCACTGGTAGAAGTGATATATACTTTAGGATCCAGTCAGTTTGGAACAGAGTGGAACAAACAAGAGTACAGTTTCGCAGCAGGGCTCTTTTGAGCCGAGGGCTGAGCTTTTTGCTTGGCCCAGGAGGTATGGGTTCGGAACTTCGGCGATGGTGATGTCCATATCCCAGGCTGTTTAGTGTCCAGGAAAATGAGGAGGAGGTGGTATTGAAGATGGAAAATATGCACATATCAAAGTTCCATCTGGACCACCGGGAAAAGAAGATGATTAAAGGATCTGTGGACCAATTTATCCCAGGCAGATAGGCCTGACGTAAACACTTACTCCGTGGATCACAAAATGGCGTGCAAGCCGTTTGAGGAGGACTGCTAGCTAAAGGAACCACTCTTTAGTCATATTAAAAGGGCTAAAAGTCGCACACGATGAACATTTCCAGAGGGGAGACGAGGTTGTTGGAAACGCAAATGACCGATAGTCAGATAGGATGGAAAGGTCAAGTGGGATCCACGACAAGCGATTGATTGGGCAGAGACAAATGAAACCCAGAAGGACAACCAGAAGATCAACTGAATGACAGAATCAAATGTAAGTTGGCATAAGACTTAGCCCTAATTAGTATAATTGTTAGAATATTCGCTAGATTATAATAAGGTACCCTAGTTTAGAAAGCTGTGGCAAACTTCCGCGGACGAATTGGCCAAGAAATCATGAGCAATCGATCAAGGCTAGGGCTGACTGCGACGTGGACCCACATCTAACTAGCTAGCTAACTATAATAGCAGTCTAAACAAGGAAGCATTGGCAAACTACTGAACATTAACCCGCTAAGAAATCACAACCCGGCAAGGATCAGGACTGAATGCGATGCCCTGCAAATGACCCATATCTAACTGGCTGAACTAGAGTGATGGGAGTCAAATTAATCGATTAGATGGGCAGAGTGTCGATAAACTATATACGTATATATAAACTATGCAATTAGACGTACAAAATTAATGAGAACTAGGCGGGTGCGACACAGCATGTAAATATGGAGCGAAAGGCTACAGCAAGAATGTAAATAAACAGAGAGATCGGGTCTAGCAGACGGGCGATCACTCTGGGTCAACCCAAACAATGAGGCCAGATGACCGCCGCGAATGAATGGACAGCGCTCGGAAGCAGGCCTGTAGGTGAAGGAATGTGCTTGTATTGTTGTTGACCAGGTAGAGTTGAATCGGGGCCAGACTGGCCGGGGAAGTAGCGTATACAACGAGTTAGCTGTGCAACCTAAAAGTCGCGGGTTCGAACCTTCTCGGGAATAAAGGGCATAAATAGTTTACGGGTTAACACTAGATGGCGCGTTGGGAGATAGGAAGTAATAAGGTTAATTAAATATATGTAGACGATAGATTACTGTGTTTCCAATACTGTTGTTAATAATGGGGATACATAATGAAGATGTTGCTGATAAGGCTTAATACCAGTATAGATAAAGAAGCAATAGATGCTAGAGACTCTGCAGGTAGTGAAAGACTAAGGTTTATTTTGATATAACACTCACGGGTATTGTTTTTCTCATGTTTCAGGTATTTGCCTGGGTAAGTCGGCGGTCTCTCTGGCTGTGGGGTTACAACACTTTCTCTCTGTAATCCCGTTTATCACACAGAGTCTCGTAGCGGAGCGAGAGCTGAGGCGGTTCGACCCCCGCTCGTGACTTGCGGGATACTGAGCCGGCCGCTCAGAAAGCAATGGCAAACTACTGAGCGTAATCTTGCCAAGAGATCAACATACAGCTGAAAGATGCTGGTGTTGACAGCTAAGTCCTGTAAAGGATATGCTAAAATTAAAAAAAATTTAAAAAAAAGTCGGCGTTACCCAAACAAACGGGTAACCTCTGAACAATCTTAACTGGGAACAAAATGATCCCTGGGTATTCGGACTAAGTAAATGGGCCACTTATAGGCCTACTGAACGATAACTAAGAGATAGACAAAGGCCGGTGTAATTCCTAGCTTTAGTCCTTTGCTTCATGCGGTTAGTAGGAGGTCATAGGTAGCATTTCCCTAACATCCAGTTGCATAGCCTACTATATTATTTATCTCTCCCTTGTGAGGTCATGCATTATTGTATTGTTCTGCATTGGTTATACGTTATGCGTCTGCAATGCATGTACTGGTTACTCTATGCGATTATGTTGTAGATTGTAAGCTTGTTATACTGTAAGAGTAAATAAATATTCTTTTGAGTTGCCTTTCATTTCGACTTGTCAGTCTGAGGTTGTGTAGATTAGAGTAGTTTAGAGATCTTATGAGGCTGTACATCTCTTCTATAATCTAACATACACCGCGAGACATTGATGGTGCAATAGTGTAATTAACTATTGTTCTCACGAGGAACAACGGACCTAAAATCTGTCCCCTCTCTTCCTTTATTTTCTTATCATCTCCTTCTCTCCCTCTCTCCCTCTTTCCTTATTACGAAAGATAGTGCGTTGTAGGCAGAGTTCGAGTGAGGAACGACCACTTAGGCTTCACACTATTTCAATCATTTCCTTCCCTCACATCCTCTCCTTCTCTCTCTCTCTCTCTCTCTCTCTCTCTCTCTCTCTCTCTCTCTCTCTCTCTCTCTCCCTTCATCTCTCTTCTTCCTCTTTTTCTCTCTTTCACACAAAGAATGATTTCGAGTCAATGATATATGGTTCAGATATTGTCTCAGTGTGATGATGAAGTCCAGCTGGTGCCAATGGCCAGATCTTGGATGTTTCCATGTGACCTTATGCAGCTCTTTTGTTTTAAAAAAGGAGTTTGTAATACACAGGTCATTTCTGGTGCAATGCTCCAGCAGCCTTTGCACATTTTCATTAATGCTACCGATGTTGTATTTTCCACTGGCCATAAACTAGAGTCCTTGCTTGCTTGCTTGTGTTCGTTGGCTTGAGCTCCAACGCGAAGTCCTGTATGTCGGATGAAGGCATCCTGTTGTCCAACATCAGTGTGATGTCATACAGGACCTGAGTTTTGCGTGAGTATCCGTTGTCCCATGTCTGGCTTATTGGTGTGCAGACTGGTGGTTCCTCGCCGTACAGGCAGACACTCTCCGACTTCGGAGGAGAGTCCTTGCTCACACGAGCACTGAAGTCACCGAGCATATAAATGTAGTCAGATTTTGGAACTGCCTTGATCACGGAGTCTAACTCATAGAACGAATCCTTCACATCATCAGAGGAATCGAGTGTCGGTGCATATGCAGTAATAATGTGGCAAAACCACAAGAGGTTGCCAAGCGCAGGGATAATAGTCTTTCCTTTCCTCCTGCTGGAATTTCAATCATTCCCAGTAGCGAATTCTTCACTGCAAAGCCCACACCTTGTTGCCTTTTTTTTCCTGCCTGCCCTCTACCCTTCCAAAAAAAATGTGTAATTGTTTTCCCTGAGTGACCCTTCCTCAGCGAGGCGAGTCTCCAGCAGGCCAGCAATATCAATGTTAAGACGATTGAGTTCGGCATCAATCACAGCCGTTTTTCTCACATCGTCAATATTGGTCAAGTCAGTTGAAAATCCTGGACACATGGTTCTCACGTTCCAGATTGCAAGCCGTAGCTTGAGGTTTCTATTTTTCTTTTTATTAGTACCTGGTGCATTGGTTTTACAGCAGTCTGCGATTCAGATTTTTGTCCTAGCCCCAAGCACCCATTGAAGCAGGCAGGCTGTGGCGAATCAGCACCCCAAAAAAAAAAAGCTTGAGGCGGGCGGTAGATGATCAGTGACACCTGTAGGTGTCTCCCACCGTCAGAGGCAGCGCGTGGCGCCCCATGTCTACGTCAATTGGCAGGGACTTATAACCCGTAACAGTTGCCGCTCGCTTTGATTCCGAGACCGGTTAAGACCGGGGATGGAGTTATTGCCTCTCCATAGCACAAAGCCTGGGCTAAAATATAGAGATCATGTGTTGTCCATGCAGCATGACCCCTCTCTCAGCCTGCCTAGTTCACCCTAGAGGAAAGGTAACACCTCTACATCTGGAACAAGACAAGCTGCAGAAGCTGCCGGATCAGCAAAACAATGCTCTAACTGTCCGCCTGTCGGAGCTTCGATCCTAGACCAGCTGCCAACCAAGGCATAAGACCTGGTCTGCCCTGCCATAACATTTTGTCTTTAGGTTGCATTTCCTCGCACCAGGGTAAGGCTTTTACCCTCCCAATTGCGCTCTTACGCCCGAAGCCGTTGGCACAATGTGGGGTGTCGGGTTTGGTAAGCGCCGCCCAACGTTCGGCGCTAACAGAAAGCAGGTGTTTTATGGTAACACTGTTGTATAGGACACTGTTGTTTGGTGCACTGTTGTATGATGTGCTAGTGTTTAGTGTACTGTTGTATGGTGTACTGTTGTTTGATATAATGGTGTACTGTTGTACGATATACTGATGTATGGTTAACTGTTGTATAATATACTACACTATTATGTATTATTGCATGGTGACACTGTTGTATGATGTACTGTTGCATGATGTACTGTTGTATGGAGACAATTATATGATGTATTGTTGTGTGGTGTGCAGCTGTCTCTTTTTGTATTTTTTTTTTTGTGTGTGATGGAAGACTGCATTTTAACTTTAAAAAAAAAGGCCTGTATCTATCAGGTTGAGGTTGGTGTAACGACTCCACCTGGCCCGGTACCGAAGTACTACCTCCACAAAGACTGTTGAAGAAGATAAGTTGGTAGACTCCATCGTCCCCACTTTCACGTGACATAAGTATGCGATACGTCTGCTGGCTAAGAAAACAGCCTTGAAAGGATCCCTTTAATATACCGGCATATTCCGGATAAGAAAGTCGGTGAAGCCGAAATAATGCGGCCCAAAACACACACATGCAGCCAGAACAACCCCCAGGCTGCCCCCGCCCCTTGACTTGCCGCTAGCGTGCAGCGATTGTGCGTGCCTTTTTACGACCATTGACTACTAACATAAGGAAGTTAGGCGGCGTAAATGTTTGCACTTGTATATTAGAAATCGGAAAGTAGGTTTACGTGATAACAGTGTTGCTAGCATTGGTGCGGGGGGGGGGGGGGGGGGTGAATGGGTGAGATGTTTCACCTAATGTAATCTCTGGAATGTAGCTGGCCTACGGCAATTCATACCTACGTGAATGGACAGAATTTGCCATAGCTAAAGCTAAGCTTGCTATGTGGATGCATATGCGACTGGTCTACGCGATCATGTCCATCTATAATCTTCTAATCAGCCGTAAGCAGATAGAAAGGATGGAAAGGATACAAAACGAAGCTATGCGCATTATTCTTGGATGTACAAGAGATAAGCATGCAGGGCGATGCACTACCTTGATTTTCCAACCATTGAAGACAGACTACAAATTTACAGAGCACGTGCCTACCTCAGAGTCAACGCAAACACACAACATCCACTGCATAGTGAAATTAGGAAGGTGAAGGGCAGCAGGTTAAAAAGAGAAAGATCGTGGATGGGTCAAGCCGAAGACATTCTTCAACAGGTGTGTTCACTGGAGGACTTAGAACCTCACGAGGAATGGGTACAAGTGCCAACAGATTTCTGTACGTCCTTTTCAGTTTGCATCCAACTAGACAGAACATGCAGACAAGACAATCTGGCTGCTGTGGAGGTGGAAGTACAAGCGTTGATTTTCGAGAATTCGTTAGACGGTGATGCTGTCATCTACACAGATGGGTCGGTCGTCCGACATGTGAGAAGCTCATGGGCCTTTACGGCGAGGCCGGAGGGAGAATTGTGAAGGAGGACTCTGGTGCTTTTGTTGTGACCACAAGTAGCCTGACTATGGAAGTCATGGCAGTAAGTAAAGCAATAATATGGCTCGAGACACAGATATTCACTAGGGCGTGTATCCTTAGCGACTCAATGAGCATGCTCAAGATGACAGAGACGGGGTGGATCCGAAGAGAGTAGTTGCTGTCTCTGGAGCGGTCTCGACTGGCAAAGATTAGTTTCATCTTCGTGCCAGGGCATGCGGGAGTACAAGGTAATGAGCGGGCTGACAAGCTCGCATGTATGGCTAATGTGGAGGGCGGACGCGCCATGGACCAGGCTGACATTCTGAATGCGCTACGAGACGTAAGACTTTTGCGAGAACCAAGTGATGACTGCAAATCTACAACCATGGTCAGACTGCGAGAACAGCAAGTTAAAAGAGGTGTGGCCAAACAAGAACACTATGCAGGAATCCAAAGAAGATCGATAAACCAGCACAGAACCGGTGTCGTTAGCCGCTACACGCTGCGGGATTTGCTGAGGAGGGGATCCTAGTACTTATGGACTGAATGGTTCGATCTGCAATGAGAATGATCTGTCGACTAACTAACTAACTATAATCTTCTGAACAGAAAATATTAAAACTAAGTCAGAAAAGAAACAGGCTGGCAGGTTATGCTATAATAAACATCCGACGTGGGTCGCATGTGTGTAGATCGTATTGTCTGTAGAGAGGATGGGGGAGCAGGGTTATGCAAATGAAAAAAAACACCACTCTAAAATAATATGTGAATAGAGAAGAATAGGGGCACTCTCTCTAGTAGGCGGATAGGAAATGGTGGAGAGGTAGGCGAGGAAGAGGACAAGGAGGCACTGGGAGTATACGGCTAGATGAGAGTAAAGAAAGGGCTAGGCAAGGAAGAGGAGGACATGACTCAAGAGTGGGAAGCTATCGGAGAGTGGAGGGGTGGGCAAAGAAGAGGATACGGAGGCAATAAGAGTGAGCAGCCAAGGGATGTTAGAAATTAAACCGGGTCAGTGAGGTGACAAGACCAGGTCTCGGACTGGCCAAGACCTTAAGTTGAAACACCTCTACGTGGTGCGACCTGCCCACAGGTTGGTAGCTGTCGTTCCGGTAATCATCACGCTTCTTCGCTGATGTGAAATATCGATACCGGCCTTGCATACCACGCCGATACCTGAGCTTGGAGAGGGGAAGGATAGTTCTGTTACATAGTCCACTTGGAGGCGGCACTTCTGTACCAGATGGGGAGAAGCTTGCAAGCCTTTTATGGGGCTCGACGACGTCAACTTCAACGCACCGAACTTAAGAGTTAAAGCTCAATCTTCCAGAGGATTACAGACTAACCGGAAGCAAAGTCACACAGTGAGCATAGTGAAAACTAATAATAATAATAGTAATAATAATAATAAGAGAGAGAGAGAGAGAGAGAGAGAGAGAGAGAGAGAGAGAGAGAGAGAGAGGCCCAGAGAACTGCTAATAGTCGACATAAGTGGGACAGAAACAGCTAGTCATGGATGAGTACAGTCAGTGCACAGCACGGTTTACGTTAATGATTGCCTGAAACTTGAGGTCATAGGCCGAGGAGAACTAAAGACAATAAGACAGCCTACTTGTCATGAACACTATACTGTACATTGGTTGGCGCTGTTGAAATGGGTGGAGTTAGGTTACAATGATGTCGAAGATATTTTGCCTGTTTCAACATCACATCGTGTGCAGAAAATGGTACAGCAGGAGTACATATCACACATGGAATGATTTTAGTGTACTTTTAGAGTCAATATCACACATTGATAGGTCTTACCTTGTACTCATTGAGTGTTTCACACATGGATAGGCCAGAAAGCGTGCTTTTAGAGCCTGTGTAGGCCATAATGTATAGGCCATAAAACGTGCCTTAAATTGACAGTTGTGTCTAGATTGGGTGTGGGTGAGGTAGATATTTTCCCAGAATTGCTATTCACAAAACTGTCCTTGACATTATCGTCACGTCTGCATGCCAGTCAGTTTCCCCCTGGACACACGGTGCTGCAGGTATTAGGGCCTCTTTTCGTCAGCAGTGTCGTGGGAGTCGGCCGTCATGGCAATAACCCCCTTGCTCTGTTGTGAACAGTGCTACATCTGTTTACCTGCCTCTGGGCTTTAGGACTGTGGTCTGTTGACAATAACATACTTAAACCCCGCGGAGGAAACACTGCTATCTGAAACCCAATCTCAGGCAGTCCCTGTGTGCTGTGCTGAATGGTGACTTGGTAATACCAATATACCTCTCCAAACGCGTGCAGTTCCAGCACCAGTCTGCTGGTTCTTGAGTTTGGAGAAGGGGAAAGGGATGCGTGTAGTGCTGTCCTTGTGAAGATGCTACCAGGTCGGGAGGAAAGTCTGTATACCAATCTCAATCTGATAGATGCAAACCTGTTTCGGGAATCAGAACGCCATTGATTGGGACTTAAGAGCTAAAGCCCACATTCTTCCAGGGAATCCCCATACAACAACAAAAACACACGTGATCACTCCGTATCAGTTCCCCACAGGTGACTAGCTTCTTGTTTGTTTCTTCAATCTACTCTCATATTTCAGCCGTTCTTTTCACGTACGCGCAATCCGTGTGATACTTGATGATGATGATGACAAAGTACTTCAGAAGAGAAATACATTTTTGTGAACACATTCCAGCCCGAGTACGCCAAGGGCATCCAGGAGTTGACGAATGCGGGCGGTAACTCTTGTTTGTTTACCTTCTCTTGTGTCGACTCTCGCTCTCTCCCAAGTTCATTTAATGATCTGAACGTGAGATCGGTCTGTAGCGACACGCAGGTCACTGTGTACTGTTGTTTCTCTGCTGGGTTCAGATGTCTGATAACGTGTACTGTTCTGTATCGCGTCTCATTACTTGTTCTGAATATTTATTTCCATCAGTCTCTTAACTTCCTAATAAAACATCATTATCATCGTGTACCTGGCCTTCTGGCGTAGTTTCGCTTGTATTGTATAACACGGTTTAAGAGTAAACTGGCTGTTAACACAGATGTCCCGGTTCCGTGCCCAGCAGTGGCCAGATTTGGGTTGACCCTGCCCTGTGCCGATATTGTGAGCTGTCCGGACATTGCTGGCAGCTGTGGCCAAGGGGCAGTGACCGCTGTTTCACAATCCGGACATACCGGGTTGAAGTCAGCTGCAGGCCATGTGGAAGCTGACCGCTAGCGTTGATTTTCACAATGCTATGAGCGTTGGTCCTTCTGAAACTAACTACAGTGTAATGGCAAAAATTACTGAACGTGAAATGTGAAATGTCCTTACAAATCACAAACAGCTGTGTCAAAACATACTGGGGCTGGTAGCGACGTCCTGTAAATGACATGCAACAATTTTTTTCCTGAAATTGTCTGGGCAAGCAAATGTGGCGGCTAGAAATGATATTGTGACTGTGTATGTCGCCGCTATGACGGCAATAGACTTGTGATGATGTAGTTTTGTTGCCTAATGGACGAACGGACGGCTGCTGAAACTGAAAGCACTACAACCACACTGTCTGAGTCCAGTGATACCTGGTTGCAGTTATTACATGAGAAAGGGGATTAATAGAGAACACAACAGCCAGGCCCGCCCGTCTGTAATTCCCACCTACAGGTAACTGGCGGGGCATACGTGTACAGTCCGTGAACTTTTCATTTGTGGAGTGATGTTATGTATCCAGTTACTGTAATACGTGGGGGAGGGGGAGGGAGGTGCTCGTGTGGTGACGTCAGCCTGGATAGAATGTTGTGTGTGAGCCGAATGTCTACCGCCATGCTTCGTCTGCAGATATCTGTGTGTGGGTACAGAGAGAGGCCCAGCTTGTCTGGTGTCTGTAGATATCTGTGTGTGGGTACAGAGAGAGGCCCAGCTTGTCTGGTATATGTAGATATCTGTGTGTGGGTACAGAGAGAGGCCCAGCTTGTCTTGTCTATGTAGATATCTGTGTGTGGGTACAGAGAGAGGCCCGGCTTGTCTGGTCTATGTAGATATCTGTGTGTGGGTACAGAGAGAGGCCCAGCTTGTCTTGTCTATGTAGATATCTGTGTGTGGGTACAGAGAGAGGCCCGGCTTGTCTTGTCTATGTAGATATCTGTGTGTGGGTACAGAGAGAGGCCCAGCTTGTCTGGTGTCTGTAGATATCTGTGTGTGGGTACAGAGAGAGGCCCGGCTTGTCTGGTGTCTGTAGATATCTGTGTGTGGGTACAGAGAGAGGCCCAGCTTGTCTGGTGTCTGTAGATATCTGTGTGTGGGTACAGAGAGAGGCCCGGCTTGTCTTGTCTATGTAGATATCTGTGTGTGGGTACAGAGAGAGGCCCGGCTTGTCTTGTCTATGTAGATATCTGTGTGTGGGTACAGAGAGAGGCCCAGCTTGTCTGGTGTCTGTAGATATCTGTGTGTGGGTACAGAGAGAGGCCCGGCTTGTCTGGTGTCTGTAGATATCTGTGTGTGGGTACAGAGAGAGGCCCAGCTTGTCTGGTGTCTGTAGATATCTGTGTGTGGGTACAGAGAGAGGCCCAGCTTGTCTGGTGTCTGTAGATATCTGTGTGTGGGTACAGAGAGAGGCCCGGCTTGTCTTGTCTATGTAGATATCTGTGTGTGGGTACAGAGAGAGGCCCAGCTTGTCTGGTGTCTGTAGATATCTGTGTGTGGGTACAGAGAGAGGCCCAGCTTGTCTGGTGTCTGTAGATATCTGTGTGTGGGTACAGAGAGAGGCCCGGCTTGTCTTGTCTATGTAGATATCTGTGTGTGGGTACAGAGAGAGGCCCGGCTTGTCTGGTGTCTGTAGATATCTGTGTGTGGGTACAGAGAGAGGCCCGGCTTGTCTGGTGTCTGTAGATATCTGTGTGTGGGTACAGAGAGAGGCCCAGCTTGTCTGGTATATGTAGATATCTGTGTGTGGGTACAGAGAGAGGCCCGGCTTGTCTGGTGTCTGTAGATATCTGTGTGTGGGTACAGAGAGAGGCCCAGCTTGTCTGGTGTCTGTAGATATCTGTGTGTGGGTACAGAGAGAGGCCCAGCTTGTCTGGTGTCTGTAGATATCTGTGTGTGGGTACAGAGAGAGGCCCGGCTTGTCTGGTGTCTGTAGATATCTGTGTGTGGGTACAGAGAGAGGCCCAGCTTGTCTGGTGTCTGTAGATATCTGTGTGTGGGTACAGAGAGAGGCCCGGCTTGTCTTGTCTATGTAGATATCTGTGTGTGGGTACAGAGAGAGGCCCGGCTTGTCTGGTGTCTGTAGATATCTGTGTGTGGGTACAGAGAGAGGCCCGGCTTGTCTGGTGTCTGTAGATATCTGTGTGTGGGTACAGAGAGAGGCCCAGCTTGTCTGGTATATGTAGATATCTGTGTGTGGGTACAGAGAGAGGCCCGGCTTGTCTGGTGTCTGTAGATATCTGTGTGTGGGTACAGAGAGAGGCCCAGCTTGTCTGGTGTCTGTAGATATCTGTGTGTGGGTACAGAGAGAGGCCCAGCTTGTCTGGTGTCTGTAGATATCTGTGTGTGGGTACAGAGAGAGGCCCGGCTTGTCTGGTGTCTGTAGATATCTGTGTGTGGGTACAGAGAGAGGCCCGGCTTGTCTGGTGTCTGTAGATATCTGTGTGTGGGTACAGAGAGAGGCCCAGCTTGTCTGGTGTCTGTAGATATCTGTGTGTGGGTACAGAGAGAGGCCCGGCTTGTCTTGTCTATGTAGATATCTGTGTGTGGGTACAGAGAGAGGCCCGGCTTGTCTGGTGTCTGTAGATATCTGTGTGTGGGTACAGAGAGAGGCCCAGCTTGTCTGGTGTCTGTAGATATCTGTGTGTGGGTACAGAGAGAGGCCCAGCTTGTCTGGTGTCTGTAGATATCTGTGTGTGGGTACAGAGAGAGGCCCGGCTTGTCTGGTGTCTGTAGATATCTGTGTGTGGGTACAGAGAGAGGCCCGGCTTGTCTGGTGTCTGTAGATATCTGTGTGTGGGTACAGAGAGAGGCCCAGCTTGTCTGGTGTCTGTAGATATCTGTGTGTGGGTACAGAGAGAGGCCCAGCTTGTCTGGTGTCTGTAGATATCTGTGTGTGGGTACAGAGAGAGGCCCGGCTTGTCTGGTGTCTGTAGATATCTGTGTGTGGGTACAGAGAGAGGCCCAGCTTGTCTGGTGTCTGTAGATATCTGTGTGTGGGTACAGAGAGAGGCCCAGCTTGTCTGGTGTCTGTAGATATCTGTGTGTGGGTACAGAGAGAGGCCCGGCTTGTCTGGTGTCTGTAGATATCTGTGTGTGGGTACAGAGAGAGGCCCAGCTTGTCTGGTGTCTGTAGATATCTGTGTGTGGGTACAGAGAGAGGCCCAGCTTGTCTGGTGTCTGTAGATATCTGTGTGTGGGTACAGAGAGAGGCCCGGCTTGTCTGGTGTCTGTAGATATCTGTGTGTGGGTACAGAGAGAGGCCCGGCTTGTCTGGTGTCTGTAGATATCTGTGTGTGGGTACAGAGAGAGGCCCAGCTTGTCTGGTATATGTAGATATCTGTGTGTGGGTACAGAGAGAGGCCCGGCTTGTCTGGTGTCTGTAGATATCTGTGTGTGGGTACAGAGAGAGGCCCGGCTTGTCTGGTGTCTGTAGATATCTGTGTGTGGGTACAGAGAGAGGCCCCGCTTGTCTGGTGTCTGCAGATATCTGTGTGTGGGTACAGAGAGAGGCCCGGCTTGTCTGGTGTCTGTAGATATCTGTGTGTGGGTACAGAGAGAGGCCCGGCTTGTCTGGTATATGTAGATATCTGTGTGTGGGTACAGAGAGAGGCCCGGCTTGTCTGGTGTCTGTAGATATCTGTGTGTGGGTACAGAGAGAGGCCCGGCTTGTCTGGTATATGTAGATATCTGTGTGTGGGTACAGAGAGAGGCCCGGCTTGTCTGGTGTCTGTAGATATCTGTGTGTGGGTACAGAGAGAGGCCCGGCTTGTCTGGTGTCTGTAGATATCTGTGTGTGGGTACAGAGAGAGGCCCGGCTTGTCTGGTGTCTGTAGATATCTGTGTGTGGGTACAGAGAGAGGCCCAGCTTGTCTGGTATATGTAGATATCTGTGTGTGGGTACAGAGAGAGGCCCGGCTTGTCTGGTGTCTGTAGATATCTGTGTGTGGGTACAGAGAGAGGCCCGGCTTGTCTGGTGTCTGTAGATATCTGTGTGTGGGTACAGAGAGAGGCCCGGCTTGTCTGGTGTCTGTAGATATCTGTGTGTGGGTACAGAGAGAGGCCCAGCTTGTCTGGTATATGTAGATATCTGTGTGTGGGTACAGAGAGAGGCCCGGCTTGTCTGGTGTCTGTAGATATCTGTGTGTGGGTACAGAGAGAGGCCCAGCTTGTCTGGTGTCTGTAGATATCTGTGTGTGGGTACAGAGAGAGGCCCAGCTTGTCTGGTGTCTGTAGATATCTGTGTGTGGGTACAGAGAGAGGCCCAGCTTGTCTGGTATATGTAGATATCTGTGTGTGGGTACAGAGAGAGGCCCGGCTTGTCTGGTGTCTGTAGATATCTGTGTGTGGGTACAGAGAGAGGCCCAGCTTGTCTGGTATATGTAGATATCTGTGTGTGGGTACAGAGAGAGGCCCGGCTTGTCTGGTGTCTGTAGATATCTGTGTGTGGGTACAGAGAGAGGCCCGGCTTGTCTGGTGTCTGTAGATATCTGTGTGTGGGTACAGAGAGAGGCCCGGCTTGTCTGGTGTCTGTAGATATCTGTGTGTGGGTACAGAGAGAGGCCCGGCTTGTCTGGTGTCTGTAGATATCTGTGTGTGGGTACAGAGAGAGGCCCAGCTTGTCTGGTGTCTGTAGATATCTGTGTGTGGGTACAGAGAGAGGCCCAGCTTGTCTGGTGTCTGTAGATATCTGTGTGTGGGTACAGAGAGAGGCCCGGCTTGTCTGGTGTCTGTAGATATCTGTGTGTGGGTACAGAGAGAGGCCCCGCTTGTCTGGTGTCTGTAGATATCTGTGTGTGGGTACAGAGAGAGGCCCGGCTTGTCTGGTGTCTGTAGATATCTGTGTGTGGGTACAGAGAGAGGCCCCGCTTGTCTGGTATATGTAGATATCTGTGTGTGGGTACAGAGAGGCCCAGCTTGTCTGGTGTCTGTAGATATCTGTGTGTGGGTACAGAGAGAGGCCCAGCTTGTCTGGTGTCTGTAGATATCTGTGTGTGGGTACAGAGAGAGGCCCGGCTTGTCTGGTGTCTGTAGATATCTGTGTGTGGGTACAGAGAGAGGCCCGGCTTGTCTGGTGTCTGTAGATATCTGTGTGTGGGTACAGAGAGAGGCCCAGCTTGTCTGGTGTCTGTAGATATCTGTGTGTGGGTACAGAGAGAGGCCCAGCTTGTCTGGTGTCTGTAGATATCTGTGTGTGGGTACAGAGAGAGGCCCGGCTTGTCTGGTGTCTGTAGATATCTGTGTGTGGGTACAGAGAGAGGCCCAGCTTGTCTGGTGTCTGTAGATATCTGTGTGTGGGTACAGAGAGAGGCCCGGCTTGTCTGGTGTCTGTAGATATCTGTGTGTGGGTACAGAGAGAGGCCCGGCTTGTCTGGTGTCTGTAGATATCTGTGTGTGGGTACAGAGAGAGGCCCAGCTTGTCTGGTATATGTAGATATCTGTGTGTGGGTACAGAGAGAGGCCCGGCTTGTCTGGTGTCTGTAGATATCTGTGTGTGGGTACAGAGAGAGGCCCCGCTTGTCTGGTATATGTAGATATCTGTGTGTGGGTACAGAGAGAGGCCCAGCTTGTCTGGTGTCTGTAGATATCTGTGTGTGGGTACAGAGAGAGGCCCCGCTTGTCTGGTATATGTAGATATCTGTGTGTGGGTACAGAGAGAGGCCCGGCTTGTCTGGTGTCTGTAGATATCTGTGTGTGGGTACAGAGAGAGGCCCCGCTTGTCTGGTATATGTAGATATCTGTGTGTGGGTACAGAGAGAGGCCCAGCTTGTCTGGTGTCTGTAGATATCTGTGTGTGGGTACAGAGAGAGGCCCAGCTTGTCTGGTATATGTAGATATCTGTGTGTGGGTACAGAGAGAGGCCCAGCTTGTCTGGTATATGTAGATATCTGTGTGTGGGTACAGAGAGAGGCCCGGCTTGTCTGGTGTCTGTAGATATCTGTGTGTGGGTACAGAGAGAGGCCCAGCTTGTCTGGTGTCTGTAGATATCTGTGTGTGGGTACAGAGAGAGGCCCAGCTTGTCTGGTCTATGTAGATATCTGTGTGTGGGTACAGAGAGAGGCCCGGCTTGTCTGGTGTCTGTAGATATCTGTGTGTGGGTACAGAGAGAGGCCCAGCTTGTCTGGTGTCTGTAGATATCTGTGTGTGGGTACAGAGAGAGGCCGG
Organism: Cepaea hortensis; assembly: GCA_963921405.1. Lineage (NCBI taxonomy): Eukaryota > Metazoa > Mollusca > Gastropoda > Stylommatophora > Helicidae > Cepaea > Cepaea hortensis. Next base: position 138,381,388 of record OY992876.1, on the reverse strand, counting down.
CTTATCTGGTATATGTAGATATCTGTGTGTGGGTACAGAGAGAGGCCCGGCTTGTCTGGTCTATGTAGATATCTGTGTGTGGGTACAGAGAGAGGGCGGCTTATCTGGTATATGTAGATATATGTGTGTGGGTACAGAGAGAGGCCCGGCTTGTCTTGTCTATGTAGATATCTGTGTGTGGGTACAGAGAGAGGCCCAGCTTGTCTGGTGTCTGTAGATATCTGTGTGTGGGTACAGAGAGAGGCCCGGCTTGTCTGGTGTCTGTAGATATCTGTGTGTGGGTACAGAGAGAGGCCCAGCTTGTCTGGTGTCTGTAGATATCTGTGTGTGGGTACAGAGAGAGGCCCGGCTTGTCTGGTGTCTGTAGATATCTGTGTGTGGGTACAGAGAGAGGCCCAGCTTGTCTGGTGTCTGTAGATATCTGTGTGTGGGTACAGAGAGAGGCCCAGCTTGTCTGGTGTCTGTAGATATCTGTGTGTGGGTACAGAGAGAGGCCCAGCTTGTCTGGTGTCTGTAGATATCTGTGTGTGGGTACAGAGAGAGGCCCAGCTTGTCTGGTGTCTGTAGATATCTGTGTGTGGGTACAGAGAGAGGCCCAGCTTGTCTGGTGTCTGTAGATATCTGTGTGTGGGTACAGAGAGAGGCCCAGCTTGTCTGGTGTCTGTAGATATCTGTGTGTGGGTACAGAGAGAGGCCCAGCTTGTCTGGTGAAGTTTGTTGGTTGGTCGCGTACTGTTGTATTGTTGGTTGGTCGCGTACTGTTGTATTGTTGGTTGGTCGCGTACTGTTATCTTGTTGGTTGGTCGCGTACTGTTATCTTGTTGGTTGGTCGCGTACTGTTGTCTTGTTGGTTGGTCGCGTACTTTTGTCTTGTTGGTTGATCCCGCACTGTTGTCTCTGTCGATGAAGACATTTTCCAACACGGAACAAATCAGAGACAGCAAGTGGTCACCTCGCTCACCTACCTACCCGCGGGTCATGAGTTCAATGCTCATCGGGGCAGATTCGAATGTGTGAGACTGACCCAGGCTAACATGGTCACCAGGAAATGTCTGGGGAAGTCATGACGGCCGGCCTGCTAGTGACCAGACGGCGTGTACACATGGTTCTGTACTTGTTTATATGGCCTAGTTTATGGGGCCTTTCTCTCTCTCTCTCTCTCTCTCTCTCTCTCTCTCTCTCTCTCTCTCTCTCTCTTATACACACCTGATCACTCTCTCACACACACACACTCTCTCTCTCATACACACCTGATCACTCTCTCACACACTCTCTCTCTCACTCTATATCTCTCTCTCTCTCTCTCTCTCTCTCTCTCTCACACACACACACATACACACACACACAAATTCCACACTACACGTGCGGAAAGCCTCACATCCCTTCAGCCAGGGGGAATTTTAGGTTTTCCGGGGTGGGGCGGGGGAATTAAAATTATTTCTCAAGATCGCGTTAATACAAGAACCGATTACGTGATATTGTTTTTCCCTCCATACTTTACGATTATGGGAAAGACATTAGACTTATAAAAAACATATATTGGAAACAACAAGCTGCCATGAGGATTGATAATGCAGTGGGACAATATCAGCCTATTAAGAGAGGTGATAGGCAGGGATGTATGTCTCCAGATCTTTTTTCCCTATACAGTGAAAATATTTTCATAAATGTAGAAGATATAAATGGAATCAGCATTGGAGGACGAAACATCAATAACATTAGATATGCAGATGATACAGTATTGATTGCAGACAATGCACAAGATCTACAACAATTAGTAGACGCGGTTGTTGTACACGGTGAGCAGCTGGGGTTGGAATTAAATTGTAAGAAGACACAGGTTATGGTCGTCACTAGGAAGAACAAAGTATCACAATGTAATATACAAGTAAATGGGAATATTCTTAAACTAGTGAATCGGTACAATTATCTCGGAACAGTCATAACATCTGATGGGAGATGCGTTGAAGAGATTAGAACAAGAATCGCCATGGCGAAAGTAGCCTTCGGCAAGATGAAAAACATTCTGACCAATAAAAAGATGTCGATTGAAACGAGAACAAGAGTGTTGAGGGATACATAGAGCCTATTCTTTTGTATGGATGTGAAATTTGGACAATGTGCAGAAAAACATCTGTTGGCTACAGAAATGTGGTTTCTGAAGAAAATGCAAAGAATACCACGGACAGACAGAAAAACCAATGACCAAGTACCACAGGAGACAAACGAAAATCGTAAACTGATTAGAGAAATTAGACGTAGACATTCAAAATTGTTTGGACATGTTATGAGAAGAAATGGATTGGAGAACTTAGTGACAACTGGCAAGATCGAAGGGAACAGACCAAGAGGAAGACCGAGGGGAAAATACTGGATGGCTTGGCCACGTGGCATGGATGAGACAGGAACACTGAACTGATCCACGACTCTGGGGATCGAGTGAAATGGCGAGTCATGACCGCCCACGCTTTCCGGCATGCCACATGATTGATTTGACTTTACGGTTCTTTACTTCTCGCCCTTCTGAAATTCGTATTATAACTTAAGTAGAGCCGCAAATCACGTTTTATGTAGACATTTAGACTTGTTCTAGTATGTGTTATTAAATTTTGCTTCCATTTTTACGTATACTGTGTACGGGCATGGGGGGAATTTATAGTGAGAAAATGCGATAGGGGGAGAATGGTATTCTCAACATATGGTGAAGGGGTGCATGGGCCAAAGAAGGTTGAGAATCACTGGCCTATATAGTACCTTGCGTTGTAGGGGGGGGGGGGTCGTCTTGAATCTGAGGAATTATGGTCGCCTGGCTAGTGCAGTCTCCGCGAACTGTGCAGATTAGGGTTTTCTTTTTGAAAACATTAGGATATATGGTGTGCCAGGCCTAGAGGCAAATGTACTGCCATTGCTGATGCTGTTTTGGTTGATTAAAATATCCTGCATTTCACATATACTTGATTACACCTGTATGGGGTGAGTTTTCAGCTTCCTTCCTCGCAGCCTTTGCCTACCTTAACATAGATCAACCTACGTTTGGTTGGCCTAAGCAGTGCCGCCATCTGGTGAAATCAGTTACCTGTAGTTACACTACCTATGCCTCGTGACTGGAAACCGTTCTGTAGTGGACTACCAAGTTGTCACCGCCATGTTGCTGTCAGCGAGTGCATTAGTGATTTCATCGTTGAGCCACTGCCACAGGCACACACACGCGCACACGCACACACACACACACACACACACACACACGGTACGCTGTGGTGAACCCTGGAAGAGACACGTTGGCATTGCTGCGGTATGTTGGTACTTTCCCTGTCGTGTCTTCTGATTCACTACTCTGGGATCATTGCTCCAGCCTGCACATACCGTTGTGAACTATCTAAACTAGACCTACGTGTGTTGCTGTCTGCAAGTCTCAGCTATGAGCATGGACACCTCGTCGAACAACGTCGCTTTCATGTGTAATCTGTCATGTGAGTAAAAGACTTATGTTCCAGCTTTCGTGTGTAATATAGCGGGCGCGTTGGTCTCATCGCCAGGAGACTACACTGATAGTGTCATGAGCACGGTTAAGCGAGATTTCTCTTCTTCCGCTGCGTTCGTCCAGGGTGTGTTTTCAGACGTAATTGCGTTGTGCTAATTTTATTTGCACCCTTACGCCAGCACATCCGACTTCTGCGGGCGTTTGTTGCCCGTTTTAGCCTTCCCGGGTAAGTGAGATTCGACGCTTGCGCTGGCCGTCCGCTAAGAAGTCCAGATTGTCCATCTATTCTTGTGTGCATTCAGACCTACACAATGTGATGGCCCTGGCACATCATATACCCATAGTAGGCTCCTGCTCTGGTTTTTTTTGTGTGTTTCTTCGTGTGACATCTGTCGTGTAAGCAATTGCCTAATATTATGGTATCTTGAATATTAATTTAACCAATCTGTGCTACAAGTCAATTGGTATTGGGGAATAACTGTGGTACGAGTATATAACACGATAAATAATAACATTGAACATTGTGATTACACAACTCAACATAGGGAATAATCAACGTGAAAACCTGTAATATGTACGTACCGCGGGGAATGATCAACTTGACAGCTGCTAACTGCACGTATCATGGGGAATCATGGGGTAAAAATGAAGTACCAAAGTTACTTTATATGGAGAATAATCAGCTCGAAAACTGGAATAAGCCATCTGAAAAATGTGATCCAGGGGTACTGTCATCAACAGACATACATAAATAAGATATATATTTAGCATGTGTAGACAAAGAGGGTGGGGGAGTATATATATATATATATATATATATATATATATATATATATATATATATATATATATATATATATATATATATATATATCCATCCATCATATGTGCCATGCCGGTAAGCGTGGGCGGTCATGTTCTGCCATCTCACTCGATCACCACTCACTCTGTGTTTCTGTCTCGACCATGCCATAAGGCCAAGCCATCCAGGTACTTGCTTCTAGGTCTTCCTCTTGGTCTGTTCCCCTCGATCTTACCAGTTGTCACCAAGTTCTCCAAATCATTTCTTCTCATAACATGCCCAAAAAATTGTTACTGTCTACGTCTAATGTCTCTAATCAGTTATATATATATATATATATATATATATATATATATATATATATATATATATATATATATATATATATATATATATAATCAGTAAGAATACAGATGCCAAACAGAGCTTTCATGGCATTATATAATTTGTTGAAGCAAAGTAATTATATTTTGAATATTTAGCTATCACGCTAAAGCAGTGAAAATCACAACTTATATCTTAACATAGCAAAAACAAAGATAATGCATACAGATAAAACTACTTTGGAGAAAGAAATATATGTTAATGGGGAAAAATTGGAGGTGGTGGAAAATTTTGAATATCTTGGGTCATTGATTACCAACAACGGTGACCACAGTGAAAGAAAATAAACGACGACTATCAATTGCTCTTCAAAGACTAAAACAACTGAATAAATTATGGAGTGGGACAGACAGAACTTCAAAAATTAGATTTCTAAGAGCATGCATCTTTCCCATTGCAACATACGCCTGTGATACCTGGACACTTACTAAACAAGCTGAACAGCGCATAAATGCATTTGAATATAAATGTTATAGACGAGTTCTAAGAATATCTTGGGTAAAGAAAAGAACAAATGCATCCATACTTCAAGAGCTATATATTGAAGAGAGTTGGCTATTAAAGACGATAAAACAAAGAAAAATGAAATATTTTGGTCACTTGAAACATCACGAAAGTTTGGAGAGAACAATAATGGAGGGGTATATGCCTGGGAAGAGAGGAAGAGGAAGGCCAAAGAGAAGATGGGTGCAGGATGTGGCGGATGATCTCCAGGTGGGTGTATCGGACGCGGGACATCTTGCTTATGATCGAGAGGTTTTCTGGAAGGTTGATATGGGAGCGAGGTTCTGCACAGGACATGCTACTGAATGAATGAATGAATGTTAAAGCAGTATAGTACTGTTGTATGGATGAGAAACATGGAGACCGACAAAAGCAATTACTAATAAACTACAAACATGCATTAATTGTTGTCTGCACAGAATAGTGGGACTAACAAGTACTGTATGCGATAACGACAGAATCACGTCACCCGGTGCTTAGCTAGAGAACTAAACAGATTCTAGCCAATCCAGAGGTGAGGAAAAGGCGCTGGCCTTGGATAGGACATGCCTTGAGGAACTGGAGAATAGTATAACTAGAAAGTTCCTTCCCTGGAATCCAATTCACGGGATAAACGCAATTAGGGGGGGGGGGGGTGGACGTGCCTAAGAACACTCGAAGAAAATTAGACAGATAATTAACATGGGAAGCACATGGAAGGAGCTGCAGGAGATAGCAAAAGTTTTGACTTGGTTGGGGGGCCTATGCTCCATTGAGAGATACCAGGCAGTAGTAGAAGACGACCGTGAGACCATCCCCTCTCTCCCTCTCTCGCTGTTTCCATCCCCTCCATCCCCTACATATTTCCAATATGGTATTGTGACTTCGTCTCCAACACTACAAGAGATGCACCGGGCAGGCCTGGGCAACACATTGTGAATGCCGGTATGTAATCAGCGTTTTAACGTTTTTAGTTCGCCAAGAGGGACAACGTGGGGAAAGTGATAGATTTTAAAGACGACAAGAACGTCAGTGGTAAGATCACACCAGATCCCAAACTGTGACACATTGACATCGTTGAAGGAAACACATGCGGCTTGTGCGAACAGCCGACTAATGGTTGAGTGTTGCGTGTACACATGCGGCTTGTACAAGCAGCTCATGGTTGAGTGTGGCTTGTACAGAAAGCGTATGGTTGAGTGTGCGTGTACACATGCGGCTTGTAGAAACATCTATAGTGCGTTCACAAATGTTTGCCCTCATTCAAGTTAAATTGTTTTGAAAAGTATCTGCTGCATCGTTATGAAATGTTTTCCTGAGATCTGCTGTACAATCTCCATAACCATTTTTTTTTTTGGTTGGGTGTACATAATGAAGCTCCGTAGCGAAGGTGTTACGGACACAGTTCGTGATCCCGCATACCCACGTTTGAAACACAGCTGCGCGCGATTTGACAGCTGACCGCGTTGCGTTGGATTTTTTGTTTACGAAATGGTATGGGTGTCGGTCGTTCAGAAAGCAATGGCAAACTACTGAACATAAACTTGCCAAGAAATCGCAACAGCAATAAAAATGTTGGTGTTGACTGCAACGTCCTGTAAAGGACATGCAACTAATTTTTTTTTTAACATAATGATAAGGTTATATGCTAAATCTCATAATTTTCCCTCACTTGGTTACGAATTTTGCATTTGTATACAGGGGAAAACATTTTTGAATTCACTATAGCTAGATTGAATCTGCGTGTACACCTGTGGCTTGTACAAACAGCTAGCTAATGATCGGATGTGCGGTTACATATGAAGCCTTGTACAAACAGCTAGCCAATAGTTTAGTACTTGTGTACACGCTGGCTTGTACAGACAGCTAGCTAACGGGATTGATTAATGACGACTGTTATGTTGCCGCGCCTTTCTGTTCCGGGATTATACTACACTTTGACCTCGGGTGAAAGTTCAACCTGACGCATGGCAGTACTTGTTTGTTGAAGTGCATGCATAGGCGTAACTGGAGTCTGGTAGTTGACATTCGTCGGTTGAGAACCCCAGTGTACGGGATCTTTTAGGAATTGATGTAATCCCGAACTGGCTTCATGACATCACCGTAGACTAACCAGGCACTTAAATCTCGTGCTGCGTGTGCAAGACGTGGGTGATGATCATCTAGCGCATTTATGGGGAATGACTGTAACTCTGGGGTCTCGCTGCGTGTAACATTGGTAGTAGGTTTCAGGAACAGCAGAGATCGCGGTCATCTCTTCATTGTGTCGCTAGACTAGGCCTGACAATGCTTGCTTGTGTTCGCTGGCTGTGAACTCCAGCGCGAAGTCCTGTATGCCGGATGAAAACATCCTGTTGTCCAACATCGATGTGATGTCATACAGGACCTGAGGTTTGCGTGAGTATCCGTTGTCCCATGTCTGGCTTATTGGTGTGCAGACTGGCGATTCCTCGCCGTGCAGGCAGACATTCTCCGACTTCGGAGGAATCAACGATCCTGCTAGCTTTAGCCAGGGCCCCAAAGGGACTGTTGCCCAGGACGCTCAGCGAGGACGCGCCAATAGGTCTTGGCCAATATAGAACCCAGCCCTGGTGCCATGGAAACACCTCTGCGTCCCGGTCTGACAATCAGAGCGCCCCGTGGAATGAGAAGGGAGAATGAGGTCACGGAGACCGGTGAGTGAGCATCTCGTTACCTTTGGTAGGGACTGGATGTGGTAGTCACTGCTGCTGTACCTGTGCGTGAGACTGGCGGTGGCCGTTGACTTCTTCTTCGTGGATTTTCTGCTGCAGGGATGCGTCACATCAACTTACCTATCTTCTTCTTCTTCTTCTTCTTCTTCTTCTTCTTCTTCTTCTTCTTCTTCTTCTTCTTCTTCTTCTTCTTCTTCTTCTTCTTCTTCTCCTCCTCCTCCTCCTCCTCCTCCTCCTCCTCCTCTTCTTCTTCTTCTTCTTCTTCTTCTTCTTCTTCTTCTTCTTCTTCTTCTTCTTCTTCTTCTTCTTCTTCTTCCCTTGAAACCCTAGTAAACTACAAACATTCGTTAATTGGTGCCTCCACAGAACAGAAGGATTAGAATGGTAAGCCAGAATAACCAATGCGAAGCTCGCGAAGAGAATTAAACAAGCACTGGTGAATCAAGAGATGAAGAACAGACGCTGGTGCCGGAAATGACATACATTGAGAAAACATGAGGAAATTATTACTAACACTAGAACCTAGAGACCAGCTGAACAAGCGGAAGATCTAAAATTGCACGGAGAAGAGAATTAGAAGCACACGAATAATATGTCGAAGACATGGACGGAGTTGCGTGAGATCATAAAAGATAGGACGGCATGGGGTGGGTGGGTTGAAGATCGATGCCTCGGTTGGGATGTAGGGTGAAAAAAGACGAGAAAGTCGGAGAAGTATTCGTTCTCCTTAAAAACTACAGCCAAGATGAACAACGATGTTGTTACTGAGGTGGACATACAACAGCTCATTGTTGACACCAGAAGGACACAAATTTACATTGTTTGGTTGTCTGACAAAAAGAAAAGGTGTATAGTGTTTGATCCATGTCGCGAGAGAAGGAATAATTGGGTTATATTTAACAGCTGCTAGTAAGAGGGGAAACAAAAACGGGAAAGGTGAGAGACAAATTACTTGATAGACTGCCATAGAACATGCATTGTTAAATAACGCTGGAAAACAAGAGATTTAATGTTGCACCTTCGTCCACACCTGTCGGAAGGACATTTAAAAAAGAAAAGATTGGGGTGGGAGGGTAATTAATGAGAAGACAAACCAGTAAGGAACAGATTCAAGGAGCTGCCGTAATTTGTTATAGGGCAGTGGTTCTCAACCGGTGGGGAATTCCCCCCCCCCCCCCCAGTGGGGAATTTTAGGATTTCCAGGGGGGGGGGGGGATTAAGATTATTTCAAGATCACATTAATACAAGAGCTAGTTACTTTGATATTGTTTTTCCCTCTAAGTTTTACGGTTCTGTGCTTCTCGCCCTAATGAAATTCGTTTTATAACGTAAGTAGACACGCAAATCACGTTTTATGTAGATGTCTAGACTTGCTCTAGTATGTGTTATTAAATGTAGCTTCAATTTGTATGTATACTGCGTAAGGAAGGGGGGGGGAGGAAATTTGAAGGGGGGGGGGCAATGACGTTCTGAACATATGGTAAAGGGGGGCATGGGCCAAAAAAGGTTGAGAACCACTTATAGGGCTTAAGTTTATGCTGTATCTCTTGCGAATGGAGTCCCTTTTTAAAGTGCCGGTCGTTGCCAAAAACATTTTCCTTGTCATAATTCTCGGCAGGAGTGGCGAGATGAAAACACCAGGCACGTACATCCATTGTCCGGCTTGTTTACCGTCTAATGGTCTTCTTGACGTCAAAGCAGACGTGCGGGACCCAGCAGACGTGCGCAGTTCAATGTTACGTATATAAATAGACTGTTGCACTTTTAACGGTCTCTCATGTTGTTGAGCAGAAGACGGTTCTGCGAGTTGTGTGCATGTTTCGTGCCGTCACAACGTCCTCATGAAATATACACCATGGAAACAACACCAGTACAAGTCGTGTTGACTGAAAACATTTGTCTAGACAGGTGTACCAAGTGTCAGACGTTAGAGCGGCGGCTGTAGAGACAATGACACCAGGACTGAGCAGTCGTATACAAGGCAGTTTCAAATCAGCAGTTTCCCGTCAGAGACGTAATGTTCTTGCAGCAGTTACCTTTCTCTATTTGTTAGTGCATGTGGGTCTTCTACTTAATGTTTCAGCTGTGCCAACTTCTTCTTATAGTCCCTGCCTTATGGTGTCGGTGATCATGTCTGTCCACAGCCTACACGAGACGTGCACCACCAATCATTTCTGTTATCTGTGTTCTTCCATGCCATGATGTTAAACTGTCCAGCATCTTCCCTTTTGGTGTCCACCTGCCTCTCCAACTTTCCGGCCGTGACGACATACGCCAGCTTTCCCCTTCTCATGACATGCACAACTCATGTGAATTGTTTTGCTTCTGATGCAAGTTACCGATTCTCTTGGTGAGTTAACCTCTTTCACGATACCTCCATTACTCTTTCTGTTCGTCTAGTTTATCATCATTCTATTATACAACCACATCTCCGCAGATTCCACCTAATTCCTGACTAGTCTGCTAATTGTTCATGATATGGCAACATACACATTATATTGTTTTTACTATGAGTCTGTATGAAACTAAAGAGCACCCCTCACCCCCCCCCCCCCCCCCAAAAAAAAAACAACCTCAGTTAAACAGGATAACACACCTGGGGGGGGGGGTGAGGTAGTATAACGCGGAGACAAAATTAAATATGGAAGTGATAGAGCAGCTGCCAATGATAAATGATCTGATGTCAGTAATACACTGGACACACGTCCAGTGTTGTGTTGACATTGAAAATATTCGACGCTTATAAAAATATACCGGAGGACAAACCCGTCTCCGTGGCCAAAGGCTTGCGAACGCGGTTCGTGAGCCGCTTACCAGGCGTTCGAAACGCAGCCACGACCGATTTGTGCAGCAGTGTTGTGTTCTAACGTGTTGGTATGGGAGCCGGTCGTTCAGAAAGCAATGGCAAACTACTGAACGTAAAAACTTGCCTTGTACATCAAAATCAGCTGAAAATTGCTGGTGTTGATTGCAACATCCTGTAAGGGGCAGTATTTAAAAAAAAACGAAGGCAAGCGATCAAGGGGTCGACAGCGATACAAGTGGGAAGATGGCACTAGGACATTGACTAACAGCAGTCTATAGGGGTGTACGTAGAGGGCGAGAGACAGAAAGTATGAGAGATTCACTGTAGCCAACCTCCACTGTGGAGACGACATTTGATTGGTCTATGAGTATAATGATTGTCTAGTGAATCTTCTTCATTTCCGCCATTTCTTACCCGCTCTGTGAATGTTAGTCGGCGGTGAACAATATGTGTGTCTGATAACCCAGTGCAGGTGGAGAATGTTGGGGAATTTTGTGGTGCAGGTGGAATATTGGCGATCACCAGGACTTCGTCTTTCTTTGGGCTATATCTTTGTTTGATGGTCGAGTACTGAACGTAGAAAGTAGAACAGTATATACAAATATTAGGAGACAAACAATGTTCTTTTTTCATGTAATGAAAAGAGAGGCATTAAAAAGCATCATGACAACTGGAGGGATTAGCGGCAGAAGAGACAGCCTGAGAGAGAGAGAGAGAGAGAGAGAGAGAGAGAGAGAGAGAGAGAGAGAGAGAGAGAGAGAGAGAGAGAGCATTGTGGAATATTATGAATAGAATTGATCTAGAACACCAGAGATAGAGATGTATACGGGACGCAGGGGTGTTTCCATGGCACCAGGGCTGGGTTCTATACTGGCCAAGACCTATTGACACGTCCTCGCCGAGCGTCCTGGGCAACAGGTCCCTTCGGAGTCCTGGCTAAAGTCAGTAGGATCGTTGATTCCTCCGAAGTCGGAGAGTGTCTGCCTGCACGGCGAGGAACCGCCAGTCTGCACACCAATAAGCCAGACATAGGACAATGGATACTCACGCAAACCTCAGGTCCTGTATGATATCACACTGATGTTGGACAACAGGATGTCTTTATCCGACATACAGGACTTCGCGCTGGAGTTCACAGCCAGCGAACACAAGCAAGCGAGATATATACACCATTTGACAAGACATTTGTGATGATGATGATGCTATGATGTCGATTCTGCGTTAACCAACATTTGTTTAAATTGGCGAATTCTGTGTGCCTGTGTAGCTTTTACATTTTTCTTTTGTGTGGTGTCTGATGTACCCTCTGACAATAGGGATAGTTCATCCTCTATGGGATGCCACTAGTTAACGGCATCGCATCGATGTTGGTGTCAATTGAGAGAAGGAAAATTCAGTGAGGTAAATGAAGCTAACTGGTCACATCATCCCATACTGTTGTTGTTTGTCCGCCAAGAATGATGATGACCATTCATTTTATCCAGTAGGGTTGAAAGTATGGAGCCGTGAGTTCTAAGATGGCTGATAAGGCCTAGTTTGGCTCAAAATGTTCCTTGACAATGTGAGCAAAGAATTGACGTTCCGGGAGAAGGATCTCCTGCAGTGGTTTTTCTGTCTAGCCTTTTCTTCACAGCTCTTGCAGTTCTAGTTGCTTCGCAAGTAACTGCACCCTTGCGTAATGATGTACGTCACGAATTTCTTTGGCAGCAGTCTCCCAGATGTCAAGATGAATTCCAAAAACTGTCAGTGAGATTTTCAATGTCTTTAAAGCATTTCCTCTGGCAGCCTTGGGAGCGTTTACCACAACGCAGCTCGCCGTAAAAAAATCGTTTAGGGAGCTTGTGATCTGGCATACAAGTCAAGTGACCAGCCCAGCGAATCTGATTCTTTATTAGTAGAGTGTGGATACCGGGCATGGACGCTCTTTATAGAACTTCAGTGTCTGGGATCTTGTCTTGCCATTTAATCTTCAGTAGCTTCCTAAGACAAACTGTGAAAGTGGTTTAATTTCCTAGCGTGTCGCTGATAAACAGTCCAGGTTTCACAAGCTCTGGTGATCGAGTGAAATGGCGAATCATGACCGCCCACGCTTTCCGGCATGGCACATGATTGATTGATTTCACAAGCATATAGCAGTGTGGATAATACAACAAATGCTTTGTAGACTTTCAGCTTTGTTTGCAGGCTTATTCCATTTCTGTCCGATACATTATGATTATTGTACAGCCTTCCTATGGCCGCGCTGGCCTTGGAGATTCTTGCATTCACTTCATCATCCCACAACATATGTCATATAGCAGTGTATTATTCCTGCGGCAGTATGTCCTGATGTATTGACCAGACCCGACAATGACGCAAGTTTCGTGTCTGAGTGATGTTGTCTATTGTATACTGACCACACCCGTCAGTACTTGTACTGTTTGTGTGTTGATAACCTCGCCCTTCACCCCGTAAAGTACAGGCGCCCCCTGACCTGACACAGCGAAGGTTTGCCAGCTAGTACAACACAGCATGGGTTTACGGGAGCTGCGCGCTTCATGTGTTGTCCAACTGTTGATGTACGTAGCCTCCGACACACACGTGTGTGAAGCTTATTATTAATAATTAATATTATACTTTCATAAATGTAATTGTTTCAATGTGTTGTTTCTAATCGTGTCTGTGTGTGGGTACAGCACAGCCACGCATTGGAGTAGATAGTCTATTGTTTGTAACTCAATCAATAGAATTGAATGTATTATTTTATTAGTTTGTTACTCTACTGTTTGAATATTTCTAACGGACTAACAACACTCTTTTATACAAATTTTGGAAAATTATTCTTGATATTTAAACAGCACAAACGTAATGTAAAAATAAGACGGGATGCCAGAAGAATGGACAGAAGTAAGAAGAAGGGTGATTCATTAAAAATACGGAGAATTCGGCAGAATTCTATTGTGAATATAATTTTTCTCTATTCGCAATTCTATTGCGAATAGAGCCTCCCTTTTCATATTGTGTAGATTATATCATTGTGCCTTTTAGACAATTATAATATTTAGGGTTTTGATTTTTTTTTTGCGCTCGCTCGCTTTGAACTCAGGCGTAGTACATACACACTATTTATAGAAGTGTTGAACTTAATTTTGCGTGTGGATTAGCTTTCCCTATTAACAGTGACCCTCACCATCAGGCGAACCCACTCCAACTTCAGAGGTACTTGTAATTTATGTCCCAAAGTCAAGGAAGACAGGTCAACATTTTAGTCCAGCTGTCCGGTGTAGGGGTTGAACAGCATACCTCAGCATCAGCTCAACAGATGTTTAAGAACACGCTTTCTTACCCATGCGGACCTGCGGGTTTTGAATGATTTATTGCCTGGCATATTTCACTGTATCTCATCAGGTGCAAACTGCAGAATTATAGATCGTATGAAGTGAATAAAGGATTAATACTTTGGCTGAATTGCTTAAACCACATAATCTCAGGTATTGTTCTCATGTGGAGCATCTGATATCCTCTCAGTAATTTCACATTTAAACCACATAATCTCAGGTATTGTTCTCATGTGGAGCATCTGATATCCTCTCAGTAATTTGACATTTAAAACACATAATCTCAGGTATTGTTCTCATGTGGAGCATCTGATATCCTCTCAGTAATTTGACATTTAAACCACATAATCTCAGGTATTGTTCTCATGTGGAGCATCTGATATCCTCTCAGTAATTTGACATTTAAACCACATAATCTCAGGTATTGTTCTCATGTGGAGCATCTGATATCCTCTCAGTAATTTGACATTTAAACCACATAATCTCAGGTATTATTCTCATGTGGAGCATCTAATATCCTCTCAGTAATTTGACATTTAAACCACATAATCTCAGGTATTGTTCTCATGTGGAGCATCTGATATCCTCTCAGTAATTTGACATTTAACTCTTTCACTACCAAACAAAAACTGGGCTGTGACCAAACAGACATTTATGGCAGAAAATTGGAACTAGGGGTGTGTTACAATAATGCTTTTAAAATGGTTAAGGTGGTAGAAGACCTATTGTATTACATATCAAATTAAAGAGGATTGCACAAGGAACATGACAGTGTTAATAATTAATTGATAGGTTACAAATATTATGACAATAATGAGAGGTTTAATAATAACAAATGAAATTAAAGAGGTAAAAATTATTTAAAAAACTGCACATATAAGGTGTTTTCTACACTCCTATACTGCTAATCATGTTTAATTTACTGAATAATCAAACAAACACCACTTGTCTTCAAGAATATAAACAGTATTGCGCATTAAAGTAACCCAAAAAGAAGTTTTGGTGCATATTCTGAACCATGTATTTTTCACAAATAATGACAAAAAATAATGGCTGAAATCTTGAAGGTGGGGTCTGTCACAGTAAAGTTATGAAAATGGTTACAATTGTAGCAGAAATGTTGTATTATATATCAAAATAAAGGGGATTGCACAAGGAATATGTTGGTAGGAGAATGTTTGCTTTAGGTTGTAAATAAAATAAAAATAATAATATAATTTGTAAAATAATTGGACAAAAGTAGGTAAAAATAATGTAAACATTGCATTTAGAATGTGTTTTCTACACTCCTATACTGCTAATCATGTTTAATTTACTGAATAATCAAACAAACACCACTTGTCTTCAAGAATATAAACAGTATTGCTCATTTAAATCACCCAAAAGGAAGTTTTGGTGCATATTCTGAACCATGTCTTTTTCACACAAATGAAAAAAACTAATGGCCGAAATCTGGAAATTGGTGTATGTCGCAATAATGTTATGAAAATGGTTAACATTGTAGCAGAAATGTTGTATTATATATCAAAATAAAGGAGATAGCACAAGGAATATGTTGGTAGGAGAATTTTTGCTGTATGTTGTAAATAAAATACAAATAATAATATAACTTCTAAAATAATTTGTTAAAAAGAGGTAAAAATAATGTAAACATTGTACTTACCGAGGGGGCGTTGTTATCCAATATCCTGATCACTGCTAATCCAATTGAATTTACTGAACAAACAACACTATTCTAAACTATAAACACCATTGCTTCCAATCAACCATCCAAAAAGAAGTTTCGCCGCAGATTCTGAATCATGTATTTTTTTTTTGTCAGACAAAAATTAGGACAACACTTGGCAGATTTACATTTAATTGTCATGTCTGTTTGTTTTTATTTACTATATGTGGCAGTCTATTTGTGATAGGCTGCAACGCAAACTTTGGCGCACAAGTCTGGTCTATTAGTGCAGCCGGAGCAAACAAAATATGACATGTGTCGTTTAGTTCGAGTGCTGCAAAAACACAGTCTCTATTGACACCGACAAATTCTATTAAATGCTTGGCTCATGTAAATCTTTCGGCATAATTTCCTGCAACAGACTGAAATTCTTCGGCAGGCAGAGTGTCAAACTTTCAGGAATACTCTGAGCTACTTCGCGATGTGCACTTTCCTTTACTTGAAATCCTTCTATAACAATTTTTTTTCCTCCTTTCTCTGTTTGCCATATGGAATGTAGGATGTGAGCATTGATCTGTGCAATTTCAAAGATCTAGTAGTAGATATTCTTCCACCACGTAATGGTTTTCCTATCATGGATATTATAATATCCAACCATTTGGTCCATTCTGTCGCAGCCATTCATCGCCGTGTTATTTTCATGGAGACCATCTTCAGCTTGCTTTGCGGTTTTCGCAATCCGCTCTCAACAGTTCTAACTACAGACTTGGTAGAGACAACAATGCATGGTTTTTTTAGCTTTGTTTAGCCCTTCCACCAAATAATCATATCATCAATGGACACATTTTCAAATGGGTAAAATGCTTCCTGGATATTCTTCAGAGTCAACAAGAGGATAAATTTATTTTTTTTTGGGGTACCCTCAGGTTGACATACATGAAACATGGTGTGATAAATATATTATAATTTTCTAATTGATTACTGGGAAACGTAGTGGCAGTGCCACATACCAAGGAGTATATAAATGTGCACTTGTACACCGGTAGTCTTTGATACATGGTCTTGGATCAAGTCCCATAGCAATAATGACAGACGTAAACTTCAGCCATTCGTGCTTCATTGTCAAACACTCAGCTGTTGACGAACATTCACTGGTTTTTCTTTATCACCACGTGCTAAAACTTTAGACACAACTAAAACTACTTTCTAAATATTCACATTCACATATTATTATAAACAATAATCTAGCTTGATCTCTAGTCATACTACGTGGACGCAAACTGGTGGGCGTTTCCATTGTGAAAAACCAAAACAAACAAATTAACACTACCTTAAAACTAAAAATTCACAAGAATCCAAAATTAGAAAACGATTGACCGCTCAAAGATGGCGTAGAGATCTTTCGGCTGTACTACTTATTAGTTTACGGTAACTTAAAATTCCGAAACGGAGCAGAAATATGTGAAATAAACCACTGATCATTTTGTGGGACGAAAAGGGCGGACTGCCATTACAGCAAATCCATTCTGTCCACAGATGGGCGCACGGTAGCGAAAGAGTTAAACCACATAATCTCAGGTATTGTTCTCATGTGGAGCATCTGATATCCTCTCAGTAATTTGACATTTAAACCACATAATCTCAGGTATTGTTCTCATGTGGAGCATCTGATATCCTCTCAGTAATTTGACATTTAAACCACATAATCTCAGGTATTGTTCTCATGTGGAGCATCTGATATCCTCTCAGTAATTTGACATTTAAAACACATAATCTCAGGTATTGTTCTCATGTGGAGCATCTGATATCCTCTCAGTAATTTGACATTTAAACCACATAATCTCAGGTATTGTTCTCATGTGGAGCATCTGATATCCTCTCAGTAATTTCACATTTAAACCACATAATCTCAGGTATTGTTCTCATGTGGAGCATCTGATATCCTCTCAGTAATTTGACATTTAAAACACATAATCTCAGGTATTGTTCTCATGTGGAGCATCTGATATCCTCTCAGTAATTTCACATTTAAAACACATAATCTCAGGTATTGTTCTCATGTGGAGCATCTGATATCCTCTCAGTAATTTCACATTTAAAACACATAATCTCAGGTATTGTTCTCATGTGGAGCATCTGATATCCTCTCAGTAATTTGACATTTAAACCACATAATCTCAGGTATTGTTCTCATGTGGAGCATCTGATATCCTCTCAGTAATTTGACATTTAAACCACATAATCTCAGGTATTGTTCTCATGTGGAGCATCTGATATCCTCTCAGTAATTTGACATTTAAACCACATAATCTCAGGTATTGTTCTCATGTGGAGCATCTGATATCCTCTCAGTAATTTCACATTTAAAACACATAATCTCAGGTATTGTTCTCATGTGGAGCATCTGATATCCTCTCAGTAATTTCACATTTAAAACACATAATCTCAGGTATTGTTCTCATGTGGAGCATCTGATATCCTCTCAGTAATTAGACATTTAAACCACATAATCTCAGGTATTATTCTCATGTGGAGCATCTGATATCCTCTCAGTAATTTGACATTTAAACCACATAATCTCAGGTATTGTTCTCATGTGGAGCATCTGATATCCTCTCAGTAATTTCACATTTAAAACAAACTCTTTCTGTTTGCACAAAACTGGCTGGAATCACATAATCCCTAAGTCCTCTCTATATTTACGCCATCGTTTATTGTTTGTCCAATACAGTATACAAAACACTTTGTCTGTGTTAACATTAGGAGCGTAGTTTATGAGATGTTGAGAAATCGCTGAAGAGGGCAATGCCTGTGGACAGGCATTCCTGAAGTCTGATTTAACTCTCTTTTTAATGCGGGTGGAAAAGAGGCTTCTGACTTAAACAAAATATGTTGTCACATGTTCTAGGTTCTGTAATGTGTTATTTGTGTTGTAGGGAATTACATTTCATACACATCCTTTCTCTCTCTTTCTGTGTGTGTCTCTCTTTCCTCCGCTCTCTGTTTTTAGGCAGGTGTCTAAACTTAAAGCACATAATTGTTCGGTGTAGGGGTAATCTCTTGAGTCATTTCCAAGGTTTTCACAGCTTTAGACGTGGTAAAATCAGTCAGTCAATCAGGTGCCACCGCCACAATGAAGGATGGCTGCAATGGATCTCCAACACTGTCTGTCTCTCGCCTTGATTGCACAAGTCAGTGGTAATAAAGGGGAATTCTAAAATGTAAAACCTTGACACAATGAAACAGTTTAATCAAAATTATATCATTGCAGTTTGGGCCCCCAACTTTATTGCACTGGGTTTTAATATAAGAGTGGTATTCTGCTAGCTCAACACAAGAGTTCATGCACTGTGGAAAAGACAGCGTTTGAATGCCAGAAAATGGGAGCTGTGGAAAAGATAGCACATGAATGTATTAAGCTAGACAATGGGAGATGTGGAAAAGATAGCATGTGAACAGATATATTCTGTTGGAGAATGGGGGATGTGGAAAAGATAGCATGTGAACAGATATATTTTGTTGGAGAATGGGGGATGTGGAAAAGACAGCATATGAACAGATATATTCTGTTGGAAAATGGGAGCTGTGGAAAAGAAAGTTGTGAATTGATATATTCTGCTAGAGAATGGGAGCCATGGAGAAGCATGATCGCCCATATCTGTTTGCATGCCACTTGATAATAATAACGGTAGTGCTGCATCTAAACCCAGTTACATAATGCAGAGCCTTGAGACTGCTACAGGCTGTAATATCATATCACCCAGACCCGGGAGAAAACACCTGTAGGCCATACCATTAAAAGCCTGAGACAGAGGTTAAGTCCTTGCTTCTTGTCCTTTGACATGTGCTGTATCGCTAGTATATGGAGTACATACACCTTTTGTCACTTTTAGCATGTCAGTAGACGGCTGAAAGCTTATGTGGTGTCAGCATTTATGCTATCACTTTGTTAGAATTTAGGAGGAGCCACACTGACTAGAACACTCTTATTCTGGCCCAATCGCCATGTGTTTGAACCCCTATCATGTGTATGGCTGAGGTAGTATCTAACTGGCTGCATTTACTTCCCGGAATATTTTCTGGTACCCAGTTCATTCTTCTTCTTCTTTCGTTCGCTTGAAATATGTCTATAACTGCAATGCTGTCTCTTGTATGAATTGAACTGTCTTTTTCAGTTCACACAGCGGTCCATAGAGTATCTTCCACTGGTTTCTCTCTAGGCCAGAAGGTTTGCCTAGATATGTTATATTTTGGGCAGTCTTGGAGTATGTGCTCTGCTGTCTGCGACGCCAATCCACATGTGCACATGGCTGTTTCACCAATCTTGAATTTTGTATACATGTGGTTGTGTAATCTATTGTGCCCTGTTCTGAGGCGCAGAATAATGACTTGTTCTGGTCTATCCATAACGTGGTAGTAATCTTGAGCAGGTTTTGGTGGCTTTCTGACTGATTTGATCATTCTTTTCTTTTGGTGGTATGTAACGGGCATATCAGGCTGTTCTTCTTTGGCTCCTTCCTTAGCCAATTGATCAGCTCTGTCGTTTCCGGGTACTCCACAGTGGGATGGTATCCACTGTATGGTGACCTTATGCTGACTGCTAATTTCAGAAAGTAGTGTCCTTAGTACTGGCAATTTCCCAGACAGGAGCGCCTCGAGTACTGATTTTGCATCTGTCAATAGCACCACAGGTTGTGTACCATTGCTGGTATTTAGTAATTTCTCTGTTACTATCTTGATTGCCTCAATTTCAGCATCGTAGTTATGGCAGTACTTTCCTGTCGGTACTCTAGCTGTGTCCCTGGTATTATTTGGGTATTCTATGTACACTCCCGCTCCTCCATTTCGAACAGCATTTTGTGCTGACCCATCTGTGTAGACTCGGATCCAGAGGTCCTGTGGGTATTCTTCATCAAGGAAGCTGAGAGTGGCTGTTCTGCGCTGCACACTGTTATGTTCTTCCTTGTCAAATATTCCTCTCACTTTTGTCTGGATTTGTAATGATAGTCTATGCTCATCTTTCCATGGAGTTCGCTCTGGAATAGTTGTTAGGGGGATACCAACTGTGGGCAGATCGGTGGTTTCTCTGCAGAGTCGTTTGGCCTGGTGGATAAAACTACTTCTTTTCAACCGCCCTATAGCTAGGTTTTCAAATCTGTTCTTCATAGGGTGGCCTGGCAAGCTGAGGAACTTTTCTGCTTGTATTAGTGTTTTCGTATCTCTGCGCTCACTCAGTGCTTGTGTCCTCCCCATCTTCTCCATTTCCACTATAAGGATTGATCTCATCCCTCCTGTGGTGACTCTAAGTGCTTGATTTTGCACTTTGTCCAGCTCTTGTAGTGTGGTTTTTCATGCCGAACACCACGCAGTTGACCCGTATTCCAGGTGTGGTCGTATGCTCTGTTGATAAACTTTGCTAAGTATTTTCCCACTGGCTCCCCATGTGGTTCCACTTAGCTTTCTCAGGATGGCTATTTTCCTTCTGGCTTTTGCTACTGCTTTGTTGATGTGCTTTCTCCATGTCAGCCTGCCATCAAATGTTACTCCAAGGTATGTTGGTTCTTTATCTTCTCTTAGGGGTGTTCCATTTATCTGGATGGTCCCTGCCTTTTGTTTTGGAGAGAGGGTAAATAGGGTGGTGCTGCACTTGTCAGTGTTTATGCTGACACACCATCTATTTGCCCATGCAACAAATGTATCTACAGCTCTTTGTAGTAATCTGGTGGCCACTGATGCATGTTCATTTGTGCTCCATAGAACCAGGTCATCGGCGTACATTGCGGCTTTAATTCCATGCGGTAGATTAGCAACGAGATCATTGATGAAGATGTACCCAGTTCAGATTCAGTCTACCTGGGCGCCAGTGTACATTGTTACAACAGAATCCCTCTTTTGATGGGTATTTGAGCATATAACCCCCAGGACGACAGACAAATCAAGCTACTCACTGCACTACAACAGATCTCTCTCTCTCTCTCTCTCTCTCTCTCTCTCTCTCTCTCTCTCTCTCTCTCTCTCTCTCTCTCTCTCTCTCTCTCTCTCTCTCTCTCTCTCTCCCCCCTCTCTCTCCCCCCCCCTCTCTCTCTCTCTCTCTCTCTCTCTCGCTCTCTTGCTCTTTCTTGTTAAAAAAATATAAAGAACATAGTTGGGCATGTGAAATGAAGCTGCTTTTTAAATGAAGCCGTAGTGGAACTTGATTGATTCTTACTTCCTGGAAAAAGACCTTAAAGATGCCCCATTTATTTTTTTTTTTAAATGGTGTGGTGATGATTCACTGAATCCAGAACTGGCAGGGGAATTTATGCTCCCTAGAGCTGCAGTGTCCAGAAACCAAACAGTGGAAACATTCTCTGGTATTCAGTGACCCACCCATAAATCAAGGATACGTGATGTCCATCAAATACATACCCCACTGGCTTGATCAATGTCCATTGACTGAATTATATTCAGTGACAAATCAGTTCAAATGTCCATGAACGAGTATTATTCTCAATGACAAATCAGTTCAAATGTTCACTGAATAAGTATCCTGCTCACTAACAGAATGGTTCAAATGTCTATGAAAGAGTATTATTCTCAATGAGAAATCAGTTGAAATGTCAATTGAATGAGGATCCTGCTCACTGATCCATCCATCATGTGCCATGCCGGTAAGCGTGGGCGGTCATGTTCTGCCATCTCACTCGATCACCAGAGTCGTGGATCAGCTCCGTGTTTCTGTCTCGACCATGCCACAAGGCCAAGCCATCCAGGTACTTGCTTCTAGGTCTTCCCCTTGGTCTGTTCCCCTCGATCTTACCAGTTGTCACCAAGTTCTCCAATCCATTTCTTCTCATAACATGCCCAAAAAATTTTGGCTGTCTACATCTAATTTCTCTAATCAATTTACGATCTTCATTTGTTTCTTGAAGAACTTGTTCATTAGGTCTTTCTGGCTGTCCATGGTATTCTTTGCATTTTCCTCAGAAACCACATCTCTACAGCCATCAGATGTTTTTCAGCCTGACTGCTCATTGTCCACGCTTCACATCCATATAAAAGTACAGGTTCTATGTAGCATCTCAACACTCTTTTTCTCGTTTCAATTGACATCTTTTTATTGGTCAGTATGTTTTTCATCTTGCTAAAGGCTACTTTTGCCATGGCGATTCTTGTTCTAATCTCTTCAAGGCATCTTCCATCAGATGTTATTACTGTTCCGAGATAATTGTACCTATTCACTTGTTGAAGAATATTCCCATTTACTTGTATATTACATTGTGGTATTTCGTTCTTCCTAGTGACGACCATAATCTGTGTCTTTTTACAATTTAATTCTAACCCTAGTTGTTCACTGTGTGTAACAATCGCATCTACTAAATTTTGCAGGTCCTGTTCATTGTCTGCAATCAAGACTGTATCATCTGCATATCTAATGTTATTGATGCATCGTCCCCCAATGTTGATTCCTTCCATATCTTCAATATTTCTGAAAATACTTTCACTGTACAGGGAAAACAGATCTGGAGACATTACACATCCCTGTCTCACACCTCTCTTAATAGGTTGATATTGGCTTACTTCATTATCAACTCTTATGGGAGCTTGTTGTTTCCAATATATGTTTTTTACAAGTCTAAGATCTTTTCCATCAATTTGTAGATCTTCAAGCATCCTTATCATGTTGACATGTCTCACTTTATCAAAAGCCTTTGTGTAGTCAATAAAGCAAAGGTGTAGATCTTTGTTTACTTCTATAGAACGTTCGATTATGGTTCTCAGTATATACACAGCATTTACCTTCTACAAACCCACATTGTTCTTCTCCTATTTCAGGTTGTATTTTCCTCCTAACTCTTTGCATGATAATTCTTAGCAAAATCTTCATGATGTGACTCATTATACTAATTGTTCGATGTTGATCACATTCCAAGGCTCCTGATTTCTTTGGGATTGCAATAAATACAGAATTACATAACTCCTGAGGTATATTTCCAGTATCATATATTGTATTAAGCAGACTGGTAACTTTATCTATTCCATATTCTTCTAAAGCATTAATCATTTCTGTTGTGACGCTGTCTGAACCGGGGGACTTGCCAGATTTCATATGGTTAAGCGCATTCTGAACCTCCATCTTCAAAATTGCTGGTCCTTCATTATTAATTTGAACATCATACTGTTCGTCTCTGTTATCGTCATTCAGGTTTTTCACGTAATCTGACCATTCATGTAATATCTGATCTTTTTCTATTATGACTCTTCCATCTTTTGTCTTTAGGCAGCCTGCTGATGTACGTGTTCTTTGATTAGTAAGCTCTTGAATTCTTTTGTGCATTAGTTTCGCATTTTTACTGTTGTGTTGTTTTTCAATTTCTCTGCAATTTTTCTCAAGCCATGTTTCTTTTGCCTCCTTACATAAGGTTCTCACTTTTCTGTGAATTTCTTCATATTTGGCAGGATTATTTTTGTTCTGTCTTCTTGTTTCCATTAGTTGTAAAATTTCTTCAGTCATCCATGTCTTACGGCCCACTTTCTTTACTTTTGGAATAGTTTTTTCTGCTGCACAACTGATTGAATTCTTCATCATTTCCCACTGATCATCTACATCTTGAAATAGGATCTCTAGATCAGACAATATATCAAATTTGTTCTTTACTTCTTCATTAAAATTATCTTGTATTTCTTTGTCAGTTTTCAATTTGCACAAGTCATATTTATGGTTTCCTGCTGTATGCTTGACTTTCTTTAACTTTACCCTCAATGTGCCTGTAATTAATCTGTGATCACTGTAACAGTCTGCATTTGGAACTGTTTTTACGACTGTTAACGCATTTCGAAACCTTTTGCTAATCAGGATGTAATCTATCTGGTTTTTAATCCTGCTGTCTGGACTCCTCCATGTCCATAATCTTCTAGGATGCTGTTTAAACCAGGTGTTTCCTACAACCATTTCTTGTTCTTTTGCCCATTCTACAAGTCTGTATCCTCTTTCATTTCTCTCACCCAAACCATGGTTGCCTACACTGCATCCATCGCCTTGCTGTCCTATTTTTGCGTTGAAATCACCCATTATGATATTTATTTCTGATTTTTTGCAGTTCTTCAAAGCAGACTCCATGTCATTATAAAATTCCTCTATGCTTTCTTCACTGCATTCACTTGTTGGGGCATATACTTGAATGACATTTATTTTAAAAGGTCTTCCGTTTAATTTTACTAATAGAACTCTGTCTGACACAGCCCAATATCCTTTGACAGAATTTGATGTTTGCTTATCTAATATAATGGCTACACCTCTTTGATGTTCTTCTCCCCCAGAGTAAATTATCTTACAATCCTCTCCTGTCCTTATCCCTGCTCCTTTCCATCTCATTTCCGATATTCCTAATATGTTAATCTTCTCTCTCTCCATTTCTTTTTTGATGTTTTCTAATTTTCCATCTGCACTCATTGTTCTAACATTCCAAGTTCCTACTTTCAATGATATTAATCTGTTGCACCTAGTAGCCTGTTGACGGTCTGGAGTCACCTGGTGCACATGACTATCCCTACCGTGCGAGGCTGCTCCTTTGGAGCACCCATTTTCGCCGTTTCTCTGATTATCGATGATTTCACACAACATGATTTTCTTGGCATCTGTAAAGAAGGTAGTTTGCCATTGCTTTCCCTCCTAGCAGTGACCATACTGGTCAGTGACCGTAACCATTGTCTCCTCAAAATTGAGATCCTCTGCCTACCGTCGTGAAGGTGGAGACCATAACCTACAACTATCTGTCGGCTGTTCTCCATCTTCATCCACCACCTGCACCCATGGCTTCACGTAACCCTGATCGGGGGGCTAAACGGGTACTCCACCTTGCCCAAGGGTGTCCCGTAGGCTAGCGGAGGGAAGGAGGCGCCTTACTTCTCCTTTGATAGGGGATACCCCTACCCCTCTACCCTGCTCACTGATACATTGGTTCAAATGTTCATCATGTCTCCTACTAATAAATGGACAGTTTGAATAAAGAAGACGTTATTCAAATTCACTATGGGAAAACATTGGTTTGATTTTCTGAAATGGACAATTGTCAGTTTGATACATTAGGTGAAAACCCTGCTTAAGTGCAGGTTTCTTCTAATTTAGCAAAGGAACCTGGCTGCAGCAAATCTGTTCAATTACATGCACTGAGGCATTTAAGTGGGGATGATGGTTTACAAGATCAGAGTGAGCACTAAAAAATTAAATTATTATGCTGTGTCCACAAGCAGCTGCCTTTTAATTTCTTTCTGTAATTATCCCGTACTGGGCCAGTGAAAGCACAAAGTTTGAACCATGTCACATGTGATTCTAGTCTTAGTAAATACAATATCTGTTTGATAAACAACCTTGACCTTCATATACTTGTATTTATCAGGTTGGTAGAGTTGGCTTGTTTGTACTGGTTTCAGCTGGACTATAAAACTAACACAGCTTATGAGTTCCTGTTTATAAGTGTGTGTGATTTGTGTGATCTAGGCTGGGTCTGCTTGCTGTATGCTCCAGCAGGTCTGTTTTATCTACTTGCATGCCTGTGTTGTGTGTGATATAAAAACCTGTAGATCATTGATGGAATTCTCTAGAGTATGTGTGCTTTCTGTCCCTGCCTTTGCCTGACTTGTTGATTCATTCATAAGTCCCAGGACAGGCAAACATATTTCTCTGGCTTGATTTGCCATGCATTACATATGTAATGGTTGCTACCTGTTCTTTATTATGCTAATGTGTCTCTTTGTGTTGACTAGAAAGGTGTGCTGTTGTTGATAAGTTATGAACTCTTTTTACTTAGTTGTACTGTTACTGTATGTGCATGCACGACCATGATCAAAGTGATGCAAGTGACATGATACTGTTGGGTTGACCCATGACTCAGTACATGGGATTTTGGCAGTTATTTCTGTTGGTTCTAGCTTCCCTAGCAATTGGCTGTCCAACCTACATGAAAGGCAGTATGTTTGTGCCTCTTTTAGTCTAGTATCCCTCCTTCAAACTTTAGAATTTTAAAGTCCATTCCTTCAACCTTTTCAATTTAGAGGTCCCTGCTTTCAATTTGCCTATCTAAGAAATCCCACCCTCAAACTCTTCGACTTCCAAGTCCCTCCCTCAAACTGTTCAACTAGGTAGTCTTTGCAAATAGTAGTTTGTCTCTGGCATAGTTTGAGGGAGTAGTTTCTCTCTCTCTCTCTCTCTCTCTCTCTCTCTCTCTCTCTCTCTCTCTCTCTCTCTCTCTCTCTCTCTCTCTCTCTCTCTCTCTCTCTCTCTTCTCTCTCTCTCTCTCTCTCTCTCTCTCTCTCCCTCCCCCTCTCTCCCCCTCCCACCCACCCACCCACTCACTCACTCACTCACATGGTTGCCTACACACCAATCACGGTCTGTAAGTAAACAAATTCCAGTGTTTGCCATTGTTTCTAGTCCTAGCTTGTGTGTGCTAAAAAAGTCACATTTGTGTGTATACAGGGGACAGCATGAACTCTCAAGTGAAGGATGCACTCACTGAATTTATTAACAACAACACATCAGCAATAGAGCAAGCCATGGAGAATGGAAGTCACGGTAAGTCCACAGTCATCCCATCTCACTGACATCTTGATGAGCTGTATATTCCACTATCATTCTCTCACTGACATCTTAATGAGCTGTATACTCCACTATCATTCTCTCATTGATATCTTGATGAGCTGTATACTCCACTATCATTCTCTCATTGATATCTTGATGAGCTGTATACTCCACCATCATTCTCTCATTGATATCTTGATGAGCTATATACTCCACCATCATTCTCTCACTGACATCTTGATGAGCTATATACTCCACCATCATTCTCTCACTGACATCTTGATGAGCTGTATACTCCACTATCATTCTCTCATTGATATCTTGATGAGCTGTTAGTTAGTTAGTTAGTCGACAGATCATCCTCGTTGCACATCGAACCATTCAGTCCATAAGTGCTCGGATCCCCTCCTCAGCAAATCCCGCAGCGTGTAGCGGCTAACGATGCCAGTTCTGTGTTGGTTTATCAATCTTCTTTGGCTTCCTGCGTAGTGTTCTTGTTTGGCCACCCCTCTTTTAATTTGCTGCTCTAGCAGTCTGGCCATTGTTGTAGATTCACAGTCATCACTTGGTTCTCGCAAAAGTCTCACATCACGTAGAGCATTCAGAATGTCAGCCTGGTCCATGGCGCGTCCGCCCTCCACAGTAGCCTCACCTGCGAGCTTTTCAGCCCGCTCATTTCCTTGTACTCCCGCATGCCCTGGCACGAAGATGAAACTAATCTTTGCCAGCCGAGACCGCTTCAGAGGCAGCAACCATTCTCTTCGGATCGACCCCTCCTCTATCCTCTTGATCATGTTCATTGAGTCGCTAAGGAAACAAGCCCTGGTGAATGTCTGTGTCTCGAGCCATGTTATTGCTTTACTTACTGCCATGACTTCCATGGTCAGGCTACTTGTGGTTTCAGTGAAAGCACCAGAGTCCTCCTTCACAATTCTCCCTCCGGCCCGAGCTGTAAAGGCCCATGAGCTTCTCACATGTCGGACGACCGACCCATCTGTGTAGATGACCGCGTCACCGTCTAGCGAATTCTCGAAAATCAACGCTTGTACTTCAGCCTCAACAGCAGCCGGATTTTCTTGTCTGCATTTTCTATCTAGTTGGATGCAAACTGAAAAGGATGTGCAGAAGTCTGTTGGCACTTGTACAAACTCCTCGCCAGGTTCTAAGTCCTCAAGTGAACACACCTGTTGAAGAATGTCTTCGGCTTGACCCATCCACGACCGTCCTCTTTTTAACCTGCTGCCCTTCACCTTCCTAATTTCACTATGCAGTGGATGTTGTGTGTTTGCGTTAATTCTGAGGTAGGCGCGTGCCCTGCAAACTTGTATTCTCTCTTCAATGGTTGGAAAATCAAAAAGGTAGCGCATCGCCCTGCATGCTGTATATCTTGTACATCCAAGAATAATGCGCATAGCTTCATTCTGTATCCTTTCCATCCTATCTATCTGCTTATGGCTGAGAGTCAAGATTGCCATTGCATACTCCAAAACAGACATGACCAGCCCCTAATACAGAAGACATAGATGGCGCTGCTCACAGTTTGCTGCCGCCATCACCCGCATTGCTGCCAAACCCCGCTTGGCCTTTGTTATCACCTGGTCTATGTGCACATTATAAGCAAGGCTTCGATCAAACCGTATCCCCAGGTAATTCATTGCCTGCGTTCTTTCCACCGTCTCTGAACACAGCATTACAGTTGGTGTTGGATTGTTGACAATATGATTATTCAACGAGAACCAAGTCACTGTTGCCTTTGTTGGGTTGACCATTGCCCCAGCTTCATCACACCAAGTACTTATGCGATTGAGTTCGATTTGTAGTTCCCCAGCAACCTCCTCTCTATCCTTACCCTGACGATACACTAAAACATCATCGGCATATGACAATGTCCTGCCAGGTCCAGTGATCTGCTCACTGGTGATTCTCACTGTGTAGGCGTTGAACAGTACCGGAAATAATGGTGATCCCTGTGGTAGGCCAGGATATATTGTTGTTGGTTCCGAAGTCCAACTGCCACATCTAAAAATTACTTACCGTTGGAAGAGGGCTGCAGCGATCCAACTAAGGAGGAATGGACTTACGTTTAGTTCAAGAAGCTGAAACATTAAAAAATCCAGTGGTACTCTGTTGTATGCGTCCTCAAGATCAATCGCTGCAGCAACGGTTTCAGTGCCTGAGTGGAAACCTTCATAGACATCATGGGCAAAGACTGCTGCATTGGTCCAGGTTTCTCTTTTTGGACGGTACCCACCCAGGGTAGGTGGGAAAACACCTTGCCTCTCTAGTTGGCTTGATATTTTCCTGGCAATTACCTTCTCCAGCAGCTTGCCTATTGTATTCTGCATGGTTATAATTCGATATCCCTGAATTTTTTTGTGGTCTTTGTCAGGCTTCGGCAAGGGAATCAGATAGCTGTGTAACCATTCCTCCTTGATGCTAGCACTCCCTATACTGTTGTTGTACATGTCTGCTAGTTTCTCTAGCTCATTGTTGGTACACCTATTTATGTCGTCGTATCTTATGCCATCAGGACCTGGAGCACTGTTTTTTGATCGTCGAAGCACAGCCTTGATTTCTTTCACTGTCACTGTGTCTTCATCCGAAGTGTTCTGGGCCTTGCATCTGTCTGAGGTGACCTCCTTGGCCAGATTTCGACCTCCTATGTCTGTCTGGTTGCTCTGCTCAAGGTAGCGTTCAAAGAGGGCTTTGCCCTTGTCCTCGTCAGTCCTCTGCCAGATGAGGTCAGCACCTTGGAAGTCAGAAATGCTCTTATTCTTGACTACACCACTCATGCTTTTATGTAGTCGCCAGAACAATTTCAGTGACTTGTCTGTGCTTACTCTTTGACACACCTCTGCCCATTTTTCGCTTTTAACCACCGTGACCAGTTTTTTGAAATAGCTTACTTTTGTGTGCATCTCTCTTTCTAAGTGCAAGCAGGGACTAGGATGACTAGCTCTGTTCTTCTTGGCATTTTGCCATCTCCTTACAGCACTACGCTTATCCACCCAAGACTTCTCCACCTCGAAACTCCACCACGGTGGCTGCTCCCAGCTTTTTTTCCTGCCCTGAAACGTTCTGCGCTTGTCACGTCTTATTTTACTCACCACATCTTGCCCTGTACTGTCATACTGGAACGTCTTTACCTTTAGCTTGTGCTGCCTGGTTCTGCCTTTCTCCACCAATATGCTGCAAGGGTGGTGGTCGCTGCCATGGTGTCCTAGGACACCCCATCTACACACTGTAGCGAGTAAAGGTGAAACCAGCGCCAGATCAATAGCACTGTCCTCATCGCTTGGACGGCTTGCTGTCCTGGTGACACAGCCACTGTTGATACAAACCAGGTCGATGGTTTCCAGTGCAGTCTCGAGCTCCTCCCCTTGTGTATTGGAGGAAGTGTTTCCCCATGATCTGCCTTTAGCGTTGAAGTCACCACAGAAAATAACATTTCTCTCGTGGCCTAATATGCCACTTAAGCACTGCCACTTCTGTGCATCCACACTCGCATTGCGGGCATAAACATTAACCAACACGAATGGTAAACTGGAATGAACTCTCAACGCCTGTATTTGTATATCGTCACTGTCCCAACTGGACATGTCTAGCTCTGACGCCACCATGCTGTCGCGAACGAGAATCGCCGTTCCCAGATGTCGTCTGTTGTAGAAACATTTGAAGCCGGCAATTCGGAGTGGCTGATCGCCCAGTCTCGTCTCCTGGAGTGCTACAATGTCGTTCCTGTAAACTAGGGTTTCTAAAATAGAGCCCCGTTGTTTTACACTGGCACAGTTCCAATATAGAATACGGATGTTCCTGAGTCCTAGACGGTGACACTTGAGTCTAAAACGTCTCAAACCACCGCGCTTACCTTGTTTCTTCCTCCCTGCGCGGCTACCACGCCGCTTCGGTATGTTGACTGCTGAACCCTCGGAAAACACACGTTGTTCCGCCATGTTGAAAAAACGTAAACACAGACTGCTGAGAACCACACACGCTGCTGAAAATTCACTCAAGGAAGGCTTCGCTCGATGCACGAACTCCGTAGCACCCGCGCAGATCTTGAGTAGAAAGTAGTTGATGAGCTGTATACTCCACCATCATTCTCTCATTGATATCTTGATGAGCTGTATACTCCACTATCATTCTCTCATTGATATCTTGATGAGCTGTATACTCCACCATCATTCTCTCATTGACATCTTGATGAGCTGTATACTCCACTATCATTCTCTCATTGACATCTTGATGAGCTGTATACTCCACTATCATTCTCTCATTGATATCTTGATGAGCTATATACTCCACCATCATTCTCTCACTGACATCTTGTTGAGCTGTATACTCCACTATCATTCTCTCACTGACATCTTGATGAGCTGTATACTCCACTATCATTCTCTCACTGACATCTGGATGAGCTGTATACTCCATTATCATTCTCTCATTGACATCTTGATGAGCTGTATACTCCACTATCATTCTCTCATTGATATCTTGATGAGCTGTATACTCCACCATCATTCTCTCATTGACATCTGGATGAGCTGTATACTCCACTATCATTCTATCACTGACATCTTGATGAGCTGTATACTCCACCATCATTCTCTCACTGACATCTTGTTGAGCTGTATACTCCACCATCATTCTCTCATTGACATCTTGATGAGCTGTATACTCCACTATCATTCTCTCACTGACATCTTGTTGAGCTGTATACTCCACCATCATTCTCTCACTGACATCTTTATGAGCTTTATACTCCACTATCATTCTCTCATTGACATCTTGATAAGCTAGAACTCTACTATCATTCTCTCATTGACATCTTGATGAGCTGTATACTCCACTATCATTCTCTCATTGACATCTTATTGAGCTATATATTCCACTGTCATTTTCTCATTGACATCTTGATGAGCTGTATACTCCACTATCATTCTCTCACTGACATCTTGATGAGCTGTATACTCCACTATCATTCTCTCATTCACATCTTGATGAGCTGTATACTCCACTATCATTCTCTCATTCACATCTTGATGAGCTATCATTCTCTCATTGGCATCTTGATGAGCTACACATTCCACTATCATTCTCTCATTGACATCTTGATGAGCTATACATTCCACTATCATTCCATTGACATCTTGATGAGCTGTATACTCCACTATCATTCTCTCATTGATATCTTGATGAGCTATACATTCCACTATCATTCTCTCATTGACATCTGGATGAGCTATACATTCCACTATCATTCTCTCACTGACATCTTGATGAGCTATACATTCCACTATCATTCTCTCATTGACATCTGGATGAGCTATACATTCCACTATCATTCTCTCACTGACATCTTGTTGAGCTGTATACTCCACTATCATTCTCTCACTGACATCTTGTTGAGCTGTATACTCCACTATCATTCTCTCACTGACATCTTGATGAGCTATACATTCCACTATCATTCTCTCATTAGCATCTTGATGAGCTATACATTCCACTATCATTCTCTCATTGATATCTTGATGAGCTGTATACTCCACTATCATTCTCTTATTGATATCTTGATGAGCTATACATTCCACTATCATTCTCTCATTGACATCTTGATGAGCTATACATTCCACTATCATTCTCTCATTGATATCTTGATGAGCTATACATTCCACTATCATTCTCTCATTGATATCTTGATGAGCTATACATTCCACTATCATTCTCTCATTGATATCTTGATGAGCTGTATACTCCACTATCATTCTCTCATTGTCATCTTCATGAGCCATATACTCCACTATCATTCTCTCATTGATATCTTGATGAGCTGTATACTCCACTATCATTCTCTCATTGTCATCTTCATGAGCCATATACTCCACTATCATTCTCTCATTGATATCTTGATGAGCTGTATACTCCACTATCATTCTCTCATTGTCATCTTGATGAGCCATATACTCCACTATCATTCTCTCATTGTCATCTTGATGAGCCATATACTCCACAATCATTCTCTCATTGTCATCTTGATGAGCCATATACTCCACAATCATTCTCTCATTGTCATCTTGATGAGCCATATACTCCACAATCATTCTCTTACTGAAATCTTGATGAGCCATATACTCCACTATCATTCTCTCACTGACATCTGGATGAGCTGTATACTCCACTATCATTCTCTCATTGTCATCTTCATGAGCCATATACTCCACTATCATTCTCTCATTGACATCTTGATGAGCCATATACTCCACAATCATTCTCTCATTGTCATCTTGATGAGCCATATACTCCACAATCATTCTCTCATTGTCATCTTGATGAGCCATATACTCCACAATCATTCTCTCATTGTTATCTTCATGAGCCATATACTCCACAATCATTCTCTTACTGAAATCTTGATGAGCCATATTACTCCACTATCATTCTCTCATTGTCATCTTCATGAGCCATATACTCCACAATCATTCTCTCATTGACATCTTGATGAGCCATATACTCCACAATCATTCTCTCATTGTCATCTTGATGAGCCATATACTCCACAATCATTCTCTCATTGTCATCTTGATGAGCCATATACTCCACAATCATTCTCTCATTGTTATCTTGATGAGCCATATACTCCACAATCATTCTCTTACTGAAATCTTGATGAGCCATATTACTCCACTATCATTCTCTCATTGTCATCTTCATGAGCCATATACTCCACAATCATTCTCTCATTGACATCTTGATGAGCCATATACTCCACAATCATTCTCTTACTGAAATCTTGATGAGCCATATACTCCACTATCATTCTCTCATTGTTATCTTGATGAGCCATATACTCCACAATCATTCTCTTACTGAAATCTTGATGAGCCATATTACTCCACTATCATTCTCTCATTGTCATCTTCATGAGCCATATACTCCACAATCATTCTCTCATTGACATCTTGATGAGCCATATACTCCACAATCATTCTCTCATTGTCATCTTGATGAGTCATATACTCCACAATCATTCTCTCATTGACATCTTGATGAGCCATATACTCCACAATCATTCTCTCATTGACATCTTGATGAGCCATATACTCCACAATCATTCTCTCATTGTCATCTTATGAGCCATATACTCCACAATCATTCTCTCATTGTCAACTTGATGAGCCATATACTCCACAATCATTCTCTTACTGAAATCTTGATGAGCCATATACTCCACTATCATTCTCTCATTGTTATCTTGATGAGCCATATACTCCACAATCATTCTCTTACTGAAATCTTGATGAGCCATATTACTCCACTATCATTCTCTCATTGTTATCTTCATGAGCCATATACTCCACAATCATTCTCTCATTGACATCTTGATGAGCCATATACTCCACAATCATTCTCTCATTGTCATCTTGATGAGCCATATACTCCACAATCATTCTCTCATTGTCATCTTGATGAGCCATATACTCCACAATCATTCTCTTACTGAAATCTTGATGAGCCATATACTCCACTATCATTCTCTCATTGTCATCTTCATGAGCCATATACTCCACTATCATTGTCTTATTGTCATCTTGATGAGCCATATACTCCACAATCATTCTCTCATTGACATCTTGATGAGCCATATACTCCACAATCATTCTCTCATTGTCATCTTGATGAGCCATATACTCCACAATCATTCTCTCATTGACATCTTGATGAGCCATATACTCCACAATCATTCTCTCATTGTCATCTTGATGAGCCATATACTCCACAATCATTCTCTCATTGACATCTTGATGAGCCATATACTCCACAATCATTCTCTCATTGTCATCTTGATGAGCCATATACTCCACAATCATTCTCTCATTGACATCTTGATGAGCCATATACTCCACAATCATTCTCTCATTGTCATCTTGATGAGCCATATACTCCACAATCATTCTCTCATTGTCATCTTGATGAGCCATATACTCCACAATCATTCTCTCATTGTCATCTTGATGAGCCATATACTCCACAATCATTCTCTCATTGACATCTTGATGAGCCATATACTCCACAATCATTCTCTCATTGTCATCTTGATGAGCCATATACTCCACAATCATTCTCTCATTGTCATCTTGATGAGCCATATACTCCACAATCATTCTCTTACTGAAATCTTGATGAGCCATATACTCCACTATCATTCTCTCATTGTCATCTTCATGAGCCATATACTCCACTATCATTGTCTTATTGTCATCTTGATGAGCCATATACTCCACAATCATTCTCTCATTGACATCTTGATGAGCCATATACTCCACAATCATTCTCTCATTGTCATCTTGATGAGCCATATACTCCACAATCATTCTCTCATTGACATCTTGATGAGCCATATACTCCACAATCATTCTCTCATTGTCATCTTGATGAGCCATATACTCCACAATCATTCTCTCATTGACATCTTGATGAGCCATATACTCCACAATCATTCTCTCATTGTCATCTTGATGAGCCATATACTCCACAATCATTCTCTCATTGACATCTTGATGAGCCATATACTCCACAATCATTCTCTCATTGTCATCTTGATGAGCCATATACTCCACAATCATTCTCTCATTGTCATCTTGATGAGCCATATACTCCACAATCATTCTCTCATTGTCATCTTGATGAGCCATATACTCCACAATCATTCTCTCATTGACATCTTGATGAGCCATATACTCCACAATCATTCTCTCATTGTCATCTTGATGAGCCATATACTCCACAATCATTCTCTCATTGTCATCTTGATGAGCCATATACTCCACAATCATTCTCTCATTGACATCTTGATGAGCCATATACTCCACAATCATTCTCTCATTGTCATCTTGATGAGCCATATACTCCACAATCATTCTCTCATTGACATCTTGATGAGCCATATACTCCACAATCATTCTCTTACTGAAATCTTGATGGGCCTTATGCTGTCTTCAGCATAAGCTACTTATAAAGCATTAACTTAACAATGTAAAACATCGTCCACACCGTAAAACAACTTCACAATGATAAGTTATAACTACATAATGTGAAAAACTACGTAAGGTGAAACAATAACTACACAATGCACAATTATAACTACATAATGTAAAACACAAACTACATAATGTACAACACAAACTACATGATGCCAAGCATGTTTTAAACAGTTTCGAAGCAGGAGCCTGCTCTGGGTCTGTGATGTGCCAGGGCCACCATATTTGATAGGCTTGAAGGCACGGAGGAAAGGTGGCTAGTCTTGTCCTCCTTAGAGTGGAAAAGTGCAGGC
This sequence comes from Cepaea hortensis, assembly GCA_963921405.1. NCBI lineage: Eukaryota > Metazoa > Mollusca > Gastropoda > Stylommatophora > Helicidae > Cepaea > Cepaea hortensis. Next base: position 138,344,865 of record OY992876.1, on the reverse strand, counting down.
CTGATATTATCACAGCTGCCGGTGATTAGGCAGCAGACTGCCTTGCGTTGCTTTTTTATGACAATGGTATGAGCCGCTCGTTCAGAAAGCAATGGCAAAGAGATCACAGACAGTCAAAAAATGTTGGAGTTGACTGCAACATCCTGTGAGGGATATGAAACTAACTAACTAAGTGGACAAGTACAGGCATGAAATTACCATTGTAGCTCCCTAGCAATTAAACCAACACAATGCAGAATTATAATGTAAAACAATACTTACATAATGTAAATCATTATCTACACAGTGTACTGAGGTTATGACCTGTTTCTTTGTTTAGCACAAGTTCTAGAATTATTTGTAGGCTGCGGTGGATACATTTGATGAACCATGTTGCCTGTTTTATTTCAGATCTGACTAAAGACGAACCTGTGATCCCAGATCTGGTGAATTATCTATCCTGTCCGACCCCACAGCCATGTAACAAAGACGTTGAACCCATGGCCACAAATGAGAAACCTGATACACACAACCCCAGTTTTGATTCTGTGGATCAGCAGACACATTTTAACTCTTGTCAACTGCATGACATTCCAGAGGCAAATCAGTTCAGTGGTGCTAGCCAAATATGTGTTACAAATGGTGACCCGGTGCTGAACCAAATGCCTTCACTCTCACATCAGGATCTCCAGCAACAGCATTGTCTTAGTCACCATAACTCTTTTGAGCAGAACTCAGCCTTGTATTCTGATTCTGGTATTCAACCTAACAGCACTAATTGTACTTTTCAAGATTCTCAGTTAGGGAACCCATCAGCCTTTGTTGGCTCTAATAGTAGTACAAGCAGCAGCAGCACTGACATTCACACTACACTAAATACTGGAGCAAGCGAGTCCCAGTACTGTCAGACTGGTCAGTTCCAGGTTGCTTCAGACGTTGACAAACATAACCAGCAGACTCAGTTCATGAGCACAGACACCTGTGCTGGACAGCTGCAGGCTCGCTCAGAGTCTAGTTCCAGTGGTTTCCAGGATTCTTCAGTATTATCTTCTTTCACCTCATCAGTCAACTCTGAGGTCAGCTTTGGACAGGATGGTCTGGGGTTTGGACTGTTGAATGTTGGCCAGGATTCTCTCAGTAACTTAGACAGTGTTGCCAGTCAGTTCAGAGCCCCAGAGAAGATGCACGTGGATGAGCCTGAGGCCATGTTTGAACAGACAGGCAGCATTGATCGTTTCCAAGCTGGAGCAATACATACAACAAGCCCATCAGATGTCCACATGCAGGCATTCAGCTCTGACGCTTTTAATGCTGCATCAGCTTTTGTTGCTCAACAAACTCCTTCAATCACAGACAGTGGTCTGCAAGATTGTGCACCATCATCTGTTGCAGGCCAGTTCAGCAATCCAAATTTTCAGCAAAATCCATCAGTTCTTCAGGGATGTGTGGATTTTCAGGCACAGCCAAACATCCATGCAGCCAAGGATGCCATCACAGACCAGGCTCATTATCTGTCACAACAGCCTGAAAATTCAGGCTCTTCAGAAGTTTCTTTCTCCTGTTCACCCCAACATGCCTGCGGCTCTAGTCAACCTAATCTTTACCAGCCCAATCAATACTACAACTCTCCAGGCCATTGTAACACATCACCTAGTGTTGCTGAGACATTCCAGAAATCTCTGACAGATACAGATGCCCCAGCAGCGAGCCCAGGCTGTGGGCAGGGTCATCAGTTTGATCTGATCAGCAGTAAGACGGACTCTGGCCACTATCAGCAGTCTGTATCTTCCCTTCAATCTCACCAGTTGGACCTGGGTAAGTTTCACCAGAATTCAGCCCTAGACATGAGCTACAACACTAATGTTAGTCCTGCCCATTGTCAGGACCAGCCATCAGTGAATTTCCATACTAGTGTGGTGTCTGGTTTGAGCAACCCTGTTCTCTTTGCTTCATCTACCCCAGCTGGAAGCCAAAATCAGCCACATGATTACCTAACTAATTCAGTGAATACAGCACAGTCACAGGTCAATGATTCCACTGCTTTCATTGGGTGTAGCACCGGAAAAGATCCTTTACTCTCAGCTGGATTGTGCTCCTCGGTGAGCCAGGGCAGTGTTTCTCAGAGTTTACCAGATTTTCAAATGTCAACTGCTTCAGGTCAGGGGCAGGGAGTGACACCATCTAGTAAAACATCATTGGACGTGACCATGAGTGACTTTTCATTAGAAGGAAATTTGCATTCATCATCTCACAGATTCACTGATGACTCCTTCAGCCATTTAGACCTAGAAGCTGTAGTCAATAGCTTGAGTGGGGAGACAAACTCTTCAGCTGCCCCGCAGAATGATTCCATCTTGAGTACTGTGTCCTATCAGCCTAGCTATAATGAATATGATTTCAATAGACTAGCTTCAGCATCTGTTGGCTACCAAGGCATATCCCACCCTGCAGCTGATACAACCACATTCAGTGAACAAAGCAAATCAGATGTCAACTTCACATCTTGCACTCCAGCACTGTCAACAGCCTCTTTTGTATCTGGTGCATGTGATGAACATACCCACAGTCAGTTTGGATCCTCCAGCTTTGTATTTCCTTCCACTTCAGCAGTTGCAGGTCCAACATACCACCAGCCAATGCAGGTGCAAGATTCAGAGCCGCATGTAACTTACTCCTACCCAAGCACACATGTCAGTGAACGTGTGGTCAACAACACAGAGACAGCCATGGATGTGTCCTCTAGCCTCAGTGACAAGGGTGCAGGCTTGTCCTCTCGCATGTCCTATGAGGAGATTCACATGTCTATTGTTAAGGCTGGAAATGAACTTTCCAAAGAAGCTCATGATAACAATATCCTGGAAACACATGGAGTTTTTGGCAGTTCTCAAACCCAGACAGCTAATTTAGATTCTTTAGATAGTGTTTCTGCTATATTCTCAACCCCATCCTCAGACACTTTTCCGGCGGACAAGTCTGACAACAGTGTTGCAGCAACTTACCATACAGGAGCTCAGGCCTCAGCAATGATCACTTCTCCAGGGAACAAGCAGCATGAGAACAGTTTCAACTGTGAGATCTCTGCATGCCCCATCACTTCCCTCTCAGACTCTATCACAAGCAACAGTGTGGACACTAGTATGTTCTCTGGCATTCTCAATGACCTGCAGAAAACTTCTACATCATCTAGTCAACTCCTGCTTGAGGAACAGATCACTCAGCAATCAACAGTTCCTAACTTTTTGGAAAACACAGGACCTGTTTCATCAAATATACACACAGATAATCTATCAGCTGCTAGTATCATGGGACAACCCCAGAGCAACTTCATTATTACAATAACTGCCACACCAACTGTCTCTAAGACATTGGTTGCAAGCGCCGGCTTGAACCAGTCACAAGTAGTCACCATGCAGCATGGTAACATAGCTATAAGCCAGCAGCAGCCAGTTGTGCTGTCCGCTGTGTCGCAGTCAGTCAGTGCTCCTAGCAATCCTCAAATATTTACAGCTGAGATGAACCCAGCACAAGCATCAACTACTTCCTTCCTGGGCCAGATAGAGCCTGGTATGATAGACCAAGCTAGAAGTCAACTGTCAAATTGCCAGATTGTCCCAACACCAGGCCTGACTGGTACATGTGTAGATTCCGTGTCTGGGGCATCATCTGGGGTCTTCTTACACATCACCTCACCACATGTAGAGAGAGCATCAGCATTGCCAGCTACATCTGTCAGCAGCATGAAGTTGGCAGCTAACACACTCACAACACAACAGTCACACTCGAGCAACACACCAGTGGCTGGCCCGGCATCTGTCAGTGTCCCAATAGTTAACCCCTCACAAGTGTTGGTCAGCTCTGTCAGTAAACAGCCACATATCATTGTCTCACTGGAAGAGTTGCAGAAGTTGCTAGCTCAGCAGAATCTGTCTCAGCCTTCATCATCAGTTCCCCAGCAGCAGCCATACACTACCCTGTCCTCTCCACAGACTCTAGTTCTGCAGAAACACGCATCACACTCCCTGAAACAGTCTCAGCCCAGACTCCTTATCAAAGGAGCAACTCTGCCTAGCCAGCCTCGACTGGGACACCCTCATCCACAGCTGCAACAGACTAGAGAGAAACTACAGCTGTTGATGCACCAGTCACACCCCTCAGAGCATATACCTGTGGGTAAAATCTCTCAGCGGAACTTAGAATCCAGTGCTTTATCCGCTCCCCAGGAAAACCAGCAAAAAGCGTCTAACCCCTTTCACTTTGTATCAGTCAACCAGTTGGACCATATGCCACAGAGTAAGCTGCATGTTTTACAGCACTCAGCTGAGCAGCAGCCCAAGGTAAAGCTACAGCTGAAACCAGCCCAACTCTTTCAGCGCCAGCCACAGACAGTTAACTTGTTTTTACAGCAAGTTCCAAAGCCTGGTGATCAGAGACTTGCCCCTCTGCAGCTGGGTCAGCAGCAGATTGTCCTACCTGAGGGCCAGCAGAAATCTCAGACAGATCACAAACCTTTTGTACATATTGAATCTCATTTCCAAAATCCTCAAAATGTCATCTTAAGGAGCCAGAATGCTGCTCAAAAGGCACAAAATCTAATTCAGCTGGCACAAATGCAGCAAGAACTTCTATTATTACTGAAGCAGGAGGAGAAAGGACAGGAGTTTGAGAATCAGCAACTGCAGCAGTTTCACCTGAAGCACCATCAGCATATACAGCCGCTAGAGAAGCCGGAGAAAACAGACAGGGCATGCAGTGACAGTGTGAAGAAGGATTATAAACATCTCCATAGTTTGTTGATTGGAGAGGCAAATGGAGGAGGCACACAAACCAAAGGTAGGTTGTGCCTGTTTTGTTGTCTTATTTGTTTTAACTGAAGAATGCATATTTTTGTTTTCTTGTAAAATGTCTGCAGGATTACGATCTACTCTTTTAGAAAATTTGTTTTATTACCTTGGTCCCTCTATAGCAAATACCTGTAAGTTATCCCCTGTAACCAACATTTGTAAGTTTTTACTCTCTGTAATGAACATTGTGCATTTTAAACCAGCATCAGTAAGTGCTTACTCTCTGTAACCAACATCCATAAAATTTTACCCTCAGTTTCTCTGCAAGCAACATCTGTAAATTTTTACTTTTGGTACCGTTGTATCTTATATCTGTAAGTTTTTATCCAAGTTAATGCTTGTTTACTACTTATCCTGTACACAACTTCTCCTGTACTCTATCCAGATTTTGCCTTTGTGCATCAAATTAAGAAAGTACACAGGAATGAGCTCCAGTGTGTCCTTCATGCTTTGTGATGCTCATAGCTTCAGGTATCCCATGAACCTATTGCTTGTGGATCAGACTTCTTGTGTTGTTTTCATTGTTTCATTGCTAGAGCTATTGTTTGTGATCATACCTCTTGCTCTGGGCCCATTGTGATTCAATATTAGAACTATATTGTGAATCACTCTGTTAAGGTGATCTTGTTATATGGTTGAGCCATCTAACCCAGGGGTGGGCAAACTATGGCCTGTGGGCCGCATGCGGCCCGGCAGTTGATATTATGCGGCCCTCAAGGGCATTTAGAAATAAAAATTTTTACTTTTTAAATTTATTTTGTTGAATTTTACAGAATGTCATGTACCGTTACTATTGTTTTAACATTTTTGATAAAATTTCTTTCTAATTTTCTATTTATTTAAACAGTCCTTGACCATCGTAATGTAATGCTAAAATGCAAATTTATCGATTTTACTATAGAGAAATATTTATCGACATGTAAACGTTTAATGATGATGATTTTATGAAAAACAGATATTTCTCCGGTGAATAAAATTATTTATTTTGCAAGAAAATATTAAATTTAGAAGTTTTTATCTGTTATAAATTATTTCCACATTTACAATGTTCAAAATAAAATTGTGGGGTAACGCAGCGCGTGAGAATTGAAAGCGGTTCTCGCCACGTTGGTAATTTACGGGATAAGTGAGCCGGCCACTCAGAAAGCAATGGTAAACTACTGAGCGTAATCTTGCCATGAAATCAACGACAGCGGTAAAATGCTGGTGTTGACAGCGATGTTCTGTAAAGGATATGCGGGAGGAAAAAACAGTAGACTATATATTTTTCTGAAATTTGTTCTGAGTTTACTCCTTGTTTTCCGAATATTTTATTTTCACACACAGCCGGAAGTGGGCTTGTTTCATTTTCTTTTTAAAGTTTTGTAAAATTATAACTGTTTGAATTTTATTAAAACAATGAGTATCACTAAAAAAAACGTCAGACTGAACATGTATGCCGTGTTTTTAATGATGAATGGACAACTAAGTACTGTTTTATAAAAGTTGGTAGCAAATCAGTTTGCGTGTTGTGTCGTGAGTCAGTGGCTGTCTTCAGGGAGTACAATTTAAAAAGACATTATCAAACGAAACATTCCGATTTCAGATACAATTTAACAATTGCAGAGAGGGAAAGGAAATGCCTGGAGTTTGTGAAAATTTTGTAGAAACAGCAAACTGTTCTCACTAAACAGTCTTCAATTCAAGATGCTGCAAACAGAAGCTAGTCTTGTTCTGTCACACAGAATTATAAAACATCAAGCAAGGAATCCATCAGGGATGTGTGCTGTCCCCCTATTTGTTTAACCTGTACGACGAAAATATGAGAAATGTAAGAGATGTTATAAACAGGATGATGCCCTAAATATTGGTGGTCATGACATACCAGAGATTCGGTATGCTGATGACACAGTATTGCTATCCACAACACAGAATGGTATAGAAAACCTAATAGCCTCAACCCAGTTGAATAGTGAAAATCACAACTTATATCTCAACATAGCAAAAACAAAGATAATGCATACAGATAAAACAACTTTGGAGAAAGAAATATATGTTAATGAGGAAAAATTGGAGGTGGTGGAAATTTTGAATATCTTGGGTCATTGATTACCAACAACGGTGACACAATAAAAGAAATTAGACGACGACTATCAGTTGCTCTTCAAAGACTAGAACAACTGAATAAATTGTGGAGTGGGACAGACAGAACTACAAAAATTAGATTTTTAAGAGCATGCATCTTTCACATTGCAACATACCTGGACACTTACTGAACAAGCTGATTGATTGATTGATTGATTGATTTAGGAATCGACATCAGAGCATTCGGGGCATTCCCATAAGTGCTCCGTTCCCATCCTCAGCAGCCAGCGAAGAGTTCCAACACTAATAGTACCAGTAGCAATCTGATTATAAGTCCGTCTCGCCTTTTGAACAAGCTGAACAGCGCATAAATGCATTTGAATATAAATGTTATAGAGGAGTTCTAAGAATATCTTGGGTAAAAAAGATAACAAATGCATCTATACTTCAAGAGCTGAATAATGAAGGTTGGCTATTAAAGACAATAAAACAAAGAAAATTGAAATATTTTGGTCACTTGAAACGTCACAAAAGTTTGGAGAGAACAGTAATGGAGGGGTATGTGCCTGGTAAGAGAGGAAGAGGAAGGCCAAAGAGAAATGGGTGCAGGATGATCTCCAGATGGGTGTATCGGACGCGGGACATCTTGCCTATGATCGAGAGATTTTCCGGAAGGTTGTTATGGGAGCGAGGTTCTGCAAACGACATGCTACTGAATGAATGGTAAAGTTGATAAGTGATTAGATTAAAGCAGAATATCCTGACCACACATTATTACCACTTCAATGTGTGATCTATCAAGAAAGTCTGTAAAACGCTTTTGAATATCAAGCACGTTATTGATCCAGTAGACAGTGTTATCAACCTAATCAGATCAAGAGGACTTAATCACAGACAGTTCAAGGCATTACTTGACGATTTGGATACTGAACATTCCGATGTCCTGTATCACACCAGTATTCGATGGTTGAGTCTTGGCAAGGTGTTGAGGCGAGTGTGGGACTTCAGAGAAGAAATAGTGATGTTCCTAGAGATGAAGGGCATTGAATGTGACTTTAATACTAACATTGTCAATAAAGAGTGGAAGTTAGACTTTATGTTTGCCATTGAAATTATAGAAAAGTTAAATGAACTGAATGTCAAACTTCAGGGTAATGGTGTGTTTGCAAATGAATTGTATGTACATGTAAAATCATTTCAGGCAAACCTGTCACTGTTCTCCAGACAAGCAAGTGAAAAAAGGTTTTGTCACTTCCCTTTGCTGAAACAAGAAACCATTTCTGGTGAAATGACTGAAAAGTACAAAGCCCATTTAGATGCATTGACTGAAGAATTTGGATGGAGATTGCAAGATTTCAAGAACTTAGAGCCACAGTTCAGTATTCTCAGTTCCCCTTTTAGTGCAGAAGTTGATACAGCCACAGTGGAAACATAGTTGGAGCTGCTTAACTTATAAGCAGATCATGACCTGAAAGAGAAATTCAAGTCAGATGGTTTGCTGGATTTCTAAGGATCTTTATCAGAAGAATCATTTCTTGAAAAAACTTTGCCGCTAAACTTTTATCATTGTTTGAATCAACATACATTTGCAAAGAAGCATTTTCTTGCTTGAAGATAAACAAATCTAAGAATGGGTCTTTATTGTCGGACTGCAACTTGGATTCTGTCATGCAAATTTCAACAAGTAATCTTGCTCTAGATTTAAAAGAATATTGTCAAAAATTGCAAGCAGTTACATACATCTCATTAGAAATCAACAATTGTAGTGACAATGTAGTCGGTTTGTGTCTAAATTTAAGCCATTGAAAGTTAATAAAAAATTGTATTATAATAAAACATTGTAAAATCTTGTTAACAAATAAGTAAAAGTTTGTGTAAATATTGTAAAATATAATGTATAAGTGTCTAAGTAAAATAAAATTGCAATAATTAGTTATTTATACTGTTTAATAACCTATAAGTAATTCATAATTACTTATTGATATAGATTGCTGTAAACAAAGTGGACATAATATATATGCGGCCCCCCAGTAGCTTTACATTTGTCATTGTGGTCCTACGCACAAAGTTTGCCCACCCCTGATCTAACCTATGGTGTTGTAATCTAGTCTCGTGTGCTGTTCCCACTTGCTTACATTGTTGCTGATTTTGTCCCCTCTCCTTATATCTAGAATTTCTTGTAGGTATTTCATTGCTAGAGATGAACAGAGCTTGGAAGCTTTTCAGATTTGTCTGTTACTGCATAATGCATAAAACAGGTGGGACAGGAAAGAGATCAAATGAACACATTGGAGAAAACAGACAACTCTGGTACATCACACAAACAAGAAGGTAATCTTGGCTTGGTTATTGAAAATACTGAAAGGCAAGAGACAAATAGGACATCTGAAGAACAACTACACTACACAAGCACACCAACACATCAGGGCACAGACTTCTGCTGAGAATAGGGGATTGTGGAGAAACTTCAACACAAGTCTTCATGCTGATTGACCTAATGAGTGAATGAGTTCTGGTACTGTTGTTTCAGTTTTCTGGTTTCCTTGATGTGTCCTAGTCTGAAATAGATAGCATTATGTTGGCAGGAAGAGATTGTTGAAGAGTTTTTGTGTATTTGCAAACCTGCTGACATCAGAGGTGTACAGTAAAGTAACTGTAAATGTTTGGTATGTTTCAGTGGTTCCATCTGTGCTCAACTTAACCACTAACTCTCAAGGACAGGCAGGCCTACAGCTGGCCAGTGGAGGTATCTCCAGCAGCATACCTAGCATGACTGCATCACAAACACTATCATCAGTCGCACAGATATCCACAGCACCATTTTCATTGATTCCTCTCAACACTAATACATCCTTGCAGTTAACTGCCACAAGCTCTACTCCATCAACACTGACCTTTGTGAAGAACATAGGAGCTTCTGCTTCTAAATCATTTGATACAAAAGATTGTAAGGCGGAATCCAGCAGCTGCCTGCCGAGCTCACTGCATGCTCAGTATTCTTACAATCCAGAGCAGTGCAGTTGTGTCAAAGATGAGCTGGATGTGCTTGGCGACCACACGGCAGCTCATCATCCTCTTCCATTGATACAGACATCAACAGAGAGAAAGAGAAGTCATACTCCATTAAGTGTGGACTTAAACAGCCCAGCAAATTCTGGCTCAGAGGCTGCCAGTCCTCTCTCATCACCAACAGCATGTGAGGATGGAAACACCCAGTTAACGCTAATTGAGCGCTCTGCAGATCTCCATATCAAATCTGACTCCATGCTTGGTGTGGAAGACGATCTTGATGACAATTCTGGCTTTGATATCAATGCTTTTCACAAGCGTCCATCTGCAGGAGAATTCCACTCTACTAGAGGCAGCAGTGAAAGTGTTCCAATGAAGATCGCCAAATCCTCCATCGACACAAATGGTCACTTGGGTGTCAACTCTTCAACTTCCCCGGAATCCACATTTGACTTTGGCAGCGCAGTAACATCAGCTTCCAGCTTCTCATTTGTGTTTGGAAACAAAGAAGATAATAGCTCTGAGGTGTTTACATTTGGTTTGAATGGTACAACAACGATGACAGCAACAACAGCAACGGATGCATTGTAAGCGTATATCTGTTTTATAGTCTGTTTAGAAACATTGATTCTGTTAGAAAATAGAATGTTGTCAGGTTGATGTTGGTGCTTGGATAACAATTATGGTTCTGGTAGTGGTGATGTAAATGTTCATATTCATGCTAATTATGATATTGGTAGAAGTGATGTGAATGATGGTGTTGGTAGTGGTGATGATGATGTTGGTAGTGGTGATGATGATGTTGGTAGTGATGATGATGATGTTGGTAGTGGTGATGATGGTGTTGGTAGTGGTGATGATGGTGTTGGTGATGATGATGTTGGTAATGATGGTGATGGTAGTGGTGTTGTTGGTAATGGTGATGATGGTGTTGGTAGTGATGGTGTTGGTAGTGGTGATGATGATGTTGGTAGTGGTGATGATGTTGGTAGTGGTGATGATGTTGGTAGTGGTAGTGGTGATGATGTTGGTAGTGGTAGTGGTGATGATGTTGGTAGTGGTGATGATGGTGTTGGTAGTGGTGATGATATTGGTAGTGGTGATGATGGTGTTGGTAGTGGTGATGATGGTGTTGTTAGTGGTGATGATGGTAGTGGTAGTGGCGATGATGGTGTTGGTAGTGGCGATGATGGTGTTGGTAGTGGCGATGGTGGTGATGATGATGGTAGTGGTAGTGGTGATGTTGGTAGTGGTGATGATGGTGTTGGTAGTGGTGATGATTGTGTTGGTAGTGTTGATGTTGGTAGTGGTGATGGTGCCGGTGGTGATGATTATGGTGTTGGTAGTGGTGATGATGGTGTTGGTAGTGGTGATGAAGGTGCTGGTGGTGGTGATGAAGGTGCTGGTGGTGGTGGTTATGGTGTTGGTAGTGGTGATGGTGATGTTAGTATTGGTAGTGGTGATGATGAAGATGGTATTGGTAGTGGCGATGATGATGTTGGTAGTGGTGATGATGATGTTGGTAGTGGTGATTATGGTATTGGTAGTGGTGATGATGGTGTTGGTAGTGGTGATGTTGGTGTTGGTAGTGTTGTTGATAGTGGTGATGATGGTGTTGGTAGTGTTGTTGATAGTGGTGATGATGGTGTTGGTAGTGGTGATGATGGTGTTGGTAGTGATGATGAACGAACGAACAAACTTTATTTTCAAAGGGTTAAGAATTGGGCACGCAGGCCCGTCTAACATTCTGCCCTTCTATCACTCTCTTTCATACATTATTTCATTCACACATCATTCAAGGCTAACAAAGAACAGCGACAATATAAAAGATATGCATTATAAAGGCATGGGCAAAATGCGAACATCAAAACTACACGACACAGTAATATTAGATAATGGTCTGACACTTGTTATTAGCCATGTGGAATATACTGGCCTACAAAAAGGGGACTGGCTGTTATACTAGGGTTTTGTTGTTATTATTATTATTATCTCTATTATTAAGGGGGAAGGTAATCCGTATTGAGATAGTGTTCGAATAATTTGCGATTATATGAATAGGGATTGGTGATGTCTTTGATTTCTTGTGGAAGATTGTTCCACAGCTGAGCTGCAGAGTGCGTTAAGCTTGTTTTGTATAAGTCAATCCTAGGCTTCGGAATGTGTAGTATATTTAAACGTTTACTGTGTCTAGCATTATATTTAAACAATGGCCAAAGGTAATTTGGGGCATTCCGATGCAGGATTTTGTGAATTAGTTTAGCTTTATTGAAAAGAAGGCGTTTGCGGAATGGTAGTAACTGAAGGCGTTTATACAGGCTAGGATTGTCAGATAAATGTTTGCTATAAATTAGACTCATGGCCCGTTTCTGGAGTGAGTAAAGTCGCTTGGTGTTTGAATTAGAACAACCGTTCCAGATTGTGGAGCAGTAGTCAAAGTGTGTCTGTATATGAGAAGTATAGAATAGTTTCCTTGTCCTCATCAAGGAAGTTTTTAATTTTGGCGAGTTGGTAGACTTTTTTCGCTGTTTGTTTAATGAGCGCTTGAACGTGGGAATTAAAGGTTGGGTTTCTATCAATGATTAGGCCTAATGTTTTGTGCTCAATTACACTTTCTACTGGCATGTTATCGATGTGAAGTTGAAGTGATGTGTGTGAGCTTAGAGTTTGAAGTCTTTGTCTGGTTGTTAATAACATTCCTTTTGTTTTAGTGATGTTAATTTGCATACGGTTTGAATAGCTCCACCTAACTACATTATTTAATTCTTGTTGTAAAGACGACTCCAGTAAAATACAGTTTTCAGCGTTTGTGTACACTGTACAGTCATCTGCAAATAGATCGCAGGACGACGAAAGATGCAAAGGTATTGGTAGTGGTGATGATGGTGTTGGTAGTGGTAATGATGGTGTTGGTAGTGGCGATGATGGTGTTGGTGATCCTGGTAGTGGTGATGAAGGTGGTGGTGATGATGGTTTTGGCAGTGGCGATGATGGTGTTGGTAGTGGCGATGATGGTGTTGGTAGTGGCGATGATTGTGTTGGTGATCCTGGTAGTGGTGATGAAGGTGGTGGTGATGATGGTTTTGGTAGTGGTGATGATGGTGTTGGTAGTGGTGATGATGGTGTTGGTAGTGGTGATGTTGATGTTGGTAGTGGCGATGATGGTTTTGGTAGTGGCGATGATGGTGTTGGTAGTGGTGATGATGGTGTTGGTAGTGGCGATGATGGTGTTGGTAGTGGTGATGATGGTGTTGGTAGTGGCGATGATGGTGTTGGTAGTGGTGATGTTGATATTGGTAGTGGTGATGATGGTGTTGGTAGTGGTTATGATGGTGTTGGTAGTGGTGATGATGGTGTTAGTAGTGGCGATGATGATGATGTTAGTATTGGTAGTGGTGATGATGAAGATGGTGTTGGTAGTGGTGATGATGGTGTTGGTAGTGGTGATGATGGTGCTGGTAGTGGTGATTATGGTGTTGGTAGTGGTGATGATGAAGCTGGTAGTGGTGATTATGGTGTTGGTAGTGGTGATGATGATGTTAGTATTGCTAGTGGTGATGATGAAGATGGTGTTGGTAGTGGCGATGATGATGGTAGTAATAATGATGATAGTATCGGTAGTGTTGATGATGGTGATGGTGATGATTTTGTTAGTGGTACTGTTGATGATGGTGTTGGTAATTGCAGTGTTGATAAGCCTTGATAGTTGTGATGTTCAGAAAGCTATGGCAAATTACTCAATGTAAAATTGGCTAGTCAAACACTAACGACCAATTAATGCTGGTGTTGATTGCAATGTCCTGTTAAGAACATATCAGCTAACTGTTAGTAATATTCTGTCTGATACTGTTCAGTATCTTTTAATAGATTTTGATCTTCCCAGATCCATAATAATGACTACATCTCCTTGGGGGTTCTCTTCCCCAATTTTTATAGTTGTTATATGTAGTCATTTTTGTCCCCTTCCATTTGGTCTGTTGATGTTGTTTGTTACACACTGACAGGCCACATAAGGATGGGGTAAAGCCATACAGACTGAGCTCCAGCAAGCCTGTCATGAAGACTGTAGGGATGAGGGCCACAGTGCCCACCCAGTCGGTGAGACCCACCTCCAGGAAACAGAAGGAGTATAGTCTGAAGGCATACTACCCAAGTAAGCTGGATGGCATGGAGTTGAAGATACTGGAGCAACCAGAGCCACAGCATCGTGCCCGCTACCAGACAGAAGGCAGCAGAGGGGCCATCAAGGATGCCAGCCAGCAAGGGTTTCCTGTCATCAAGGTAGGTACATGGTGTGCTCAGTTTGTCACATTTGTTGGGGAACCCTTGAAATAGCATGGGAAATATAGCCACAGGTATTGTTTGACACTTGTAATTTGGGATATACTAGACCAGTGGTTCTCAACTGGTGGGGAATTTCTCTTTCCCCCCCCCCCCCCCAGGGGTTAAGATTATTTCAAGATCGCGTTAATACAAGAACCGATTACTTGATATTGTTTTTCCCTTCATACTGTACCGTTCTGTACATCTCACCCTTCTAAAATTCAATTTAAAGTAAATAGACCCACAAATGATGTTTTATGTGAACGTCTAAACTAGTGTTATAGCACTCCCTGGGGTGAGGGGAACCTGCTATCACACTTTAACAACGGGATACCTTTAGCCCTGGGACATAGGTGACCTTAGTCCACAAACCCCTTCGACCCTTGGAACCCTATCTCCCTCACTCTCAACCAAGGGACGTTACCCCTTTCAAACTTCGTCCTGAACTCATGACGCAACTCTGGCAGCTAACTATGTTCACAATATGGTGTATTATACAAGATGAATGGATGAATGAGAATGATAATGATTCCAAGATAGACCTTGCAGTATCTATGCGAGATAAGACGTGGCAAGGATCGAGCAGCCTCCTGGAGGAAGTGTCATCATCGTCAAGGCCTCAAGTCACCCTATTGGGTAAGTCAGACATGCTCACCAAGTCTCTCAAGTCTCCCTCCAGGTATAGGTTTCTCCACTTGGATAGGATGGCTGGCGAGTTGACTCACTGGTACTTGGGACCTTCGGTGGATGACGTCCCTGAAGTCTGGATCACCTTAGAGTAGGGATAAAGACTGTCTCTCGGAAGCTGAGGAACAAGAACACTCCTCTGAAGCGTCTGGAAAAGTCTGATGGTACTGCGGATATAGCAAGAGGGTGATCTCTCACTCAATGGTAGTAGAAGTCCTAACTGTCTATGCAACCCGCGCAGATCCTCTGAATCATAGCGCAGATATCACAGCACAGATACCTCTCCCGCTGAAACGTGTCACGTTAGATAGAGTTCAAAACAGACACAAGTTCTTCCACAATATCAGGCACCACAGGGTACCAGGCACTTGGTAGCGGAGACATCAGCATTATTTGGCATGCAGGCAGTCAGTCAGGGTCACAACCTGGACACTAACAACAATCAGATACTTGCCCAGCTGGAGTAACGAACAAGGCGATATGGTGTTGTCCTGGCACATAACCTGGGCTATCAGACGTGGAGTGGGCGAGGCGTTAGCTGGAGCCCCTCCTGAGACGTACTCTCGATTGTACGTACTGCTCGCTGCGGTAGTGGACTTCCCAGCTGTTCACACCGGCTGTCGCCCTAGTCCGGATCACTGGACTCGTCCCCAGATCATGGCTCTGCTCTCAACAAGATAGAATCTGTGGAGGCTAACACTCAGTGAGAGCACCATGAATCAGACTTACCCACAGCAGATACACTTAAGTCCCCATTACTCAGACAGGTGGACCCTTCCCATAAGGGCCGCACTCCTTCACTGGCTGCTCCAATGGTCGAGGACAGACTGGACCTAGAACCAAAGTGGCAGCTGTCCACCTACATCCTCTTTCTCAGACGAACGTAGGACTGGGTCAAGGTTGGTGTCGGAGATATGGGTCTCTGCTGAAACATAGCTAGACAACACATGTGGTTAGTGAGTTAGTTGTACTTAAAGATAGAAGCACCCTTAAGGAGGGCCAATGGCAGTACTCCCTCACCTCCTTCCTGTTATCCGCCAACGCTGATGTCGTACCAGGCCGTAGGCACCATCCAAGAACTCCAAATAAATATACAGGGGGATCTCCCTGTAGCAGAAATCCACACCCCGTTCCCCCCTCCCTGGTCCCAGGTCGGGGCATTTAGAACGGTGTCATGTTCAATATGAACAATTCTGTCGCAATGGTCCCTTCTCCTTCTGTCAATCTCTCAGGACACCACTATATTAAGCTGGCCTTCCATCGAGGGAACTAATTACAAGACAGATGTGAGGAAAGCCAAGAAGAAAGTCAGTGGTCGGCCACCTGGTGATCAGACGCTCGACTCCCGGCACGACCTTGAAACGACCTCGGAGGGTTCGGCCGACCGGTGCAGTCGATTCGTTGCACTTGCCCGATTTCATCGATATATCACTCGATATATCCGAAGCGACTCCTTAATCTACTTCCGTTAGCGCTGTGAGTAACGGTTCGGCCGCGCTGGCCCCGCCGACGCTTGAGGATATAAAGTTGGCCATGTGTGAACTCGAATTATAGGTCTCACTTCCCTGAACCCGATTTCCCCGATCAACAGGGGCTGTAAATAAGCCACGCGCTGCTAACCTATGAAATATCTTAGCAGTACAATGCTGCTACACACGCGTTTGCCACAGGCTTAATTTTACAGTCGTAAACTACAAGCTTGCCACTGTTCACACATGACCTCCTTTCCCGCACCGGTCAGTACACGCGTTAGCGAAATCTCATAATTTAAATCACCGACACCGCACTAGTTAATGAAAACGGTTGTACACATACCTTCACACAAACAGCACGACAGTGGAGACGAGAAGCGTTGTCACTGCAACTGGACATGATGTCGGAAGTCTTTAACCCTCGTCAAGACACGGCGTCCTGCTCTCTCTCCCTTAGCACTAGGCCAAAATGTCGACTGCCTGCCGGCAACCTTTGTCTCCAACTGATCAGGTGTTCCGGGACAATCGACTGCGCAGTCAGACATGCGCAGTCGGTCTTGCCTGGACATCTGTTCCGCCACCAACCTACTGGACTAATCTTAAAGGGCGAGCAACGATTCGGGTCGGGTAGAGTAAAATTACTGGTTACTTCCCTTTCACTGGTAAATTTTCGTCACCCGAATCTCCGATGTCTCACCGGACCTTTCCTCAGCAGAACCATCACGAGGCGGACCCACTGAGTTCTGTGACAGTATGTGCTATAAAATTTAGCTTCCATTATTACGCATACTGTGTAGGGGCGGGGCAGAAATTTTAGGTAGGAAATGCGAAAGGGGGTAATGACGTTCTGAAAATATAGTGAGGGGGGGGGGGGGGCACGGGACGAACTTTTAGGTAGGATATACGAAAGGGGGGGAGGGGTGAGAATGACGTTCTGAAAATATGGTGAAGGGGCGCACTGTACTAGACAATATAACAATGGAAAACTATAGGCACGCCTTGTCCATCAGGCGTGCGGAGTCAGCAGTTTTAATGTCAGTGTGCCTACCACTTTCTATGTACAGTTGTCCTGTCCCCACAATGAGTGGCCAGCTTGTGGATTTATTTCTCATCCCAGAAATCATGATGATGATAGTAAGGAAATACCAGATGCTCCCAATGATGTTTTTTAAAATATCCTTTTACAGGACATTGCTGTCAACACCAGCATTTTACTGCTGTTGTTGATGTCTTGGCACATTTACGTTCAGTAGTTTGCCATTGCTTTCTGAATGACCAGCTCCCATACCAATTCGTTAAAACCCAGCGCAATGTGGTCTGCTGCCAAATCATGCGTAGCTATGTTTCAAACGCGGGTGAGCGGGATTACGAACCGCGTCCGTAACCTCTTCGCCACGGAGACTGGCACCCAATGATTATACGAGGGCGAGTCAATAAGTGAGTCACACAGTTCTGTGGGTTAGCAGGTAAACGTAGTTGGTGTTTTCTACAGGTGTCATTAGGTGACAGCAACATCGAACTTTATGTTCCCGTTCGTCAGGTGGCACTATGTGTCTCATGCACATGCGCAGCGCATAAACAAAATGGCGACTGTACTTACGGAGTGTGCAACCAAAGAGCAACGTGCTGTTGTGCATTTTGTGTGGGCAAAAGGACTGCCTGCAAAGGACATTCATAAGGAAATGCTTCCTGTTTATGGTGACAAATATTTTTCTTCTGTAAAGCGATGCATAGCTGGGTAGAAAAATTTTCTCAAGGACGCTCTAAAATTGTTGATGAAACTTGATTGGATCATCCTGTTGAGATTGCAACAGAAGCATCCTTGCAGCGGGTGGAGGAGATGATTAGAGGTGACAGGTGAGTAACAATAGACTCTGTAGCATCTGCAATAGGGTGCTCACATGGTTAAGCATACAGCATAATGCATGATCGATTGAAATTTAAGAAAGTGTGCTCAGACAATTTAACAGGAGGAACACAAAATGAACCGATTTGGCCTGTCTTTGCATCGTCTCTGTCGATACGAAGATGAAGGAGAAGACTTGCTGAACAGGATTGTTACTGGGGACAAATCATGGGTGCATCACTACCAGCTTAATTCAAAGGGTGCTTCAATGCAATGGAAACATCCTTCTTCGCCTTGTGTCCAAAAATTCAAGGTTACCCCATCAGCAGGAAAGGTTATGCTGACAGTGTTCTGGGATTGTCAAGGAGTGCTTTTAACCAATTTCAAGAAGAAAGGTGACAATTTGAATTCTGAATCGTACTGTGAAGTTCTATCGATGCTTCGTGATACAATTTGAAGAAAACGTCCAGGACTGCTGACTATAGGAGTGTTGCTTCTTCATGACAATGCCAAACCACATACGGCTTGATTAACTCGGAAGAAAATTAACCAACTAAGGTGGGAAGTTCTGGAACATCCACCTTACAGCCCCGACTTAGCCCCTAGCGATTTCCACCTTTTTGGTCCACTGAAAACCCACCTTGGCGGGAGACATTTCGCGAATGACACCGAAGTTGAATGTGAAGTGAAAACGTGGTTTAGAAAACAGAGCACGCAGTTCTATGCAGCCGATTTGGGAGGACTAATAATACGATGAGATAAGTGCATCAATGTTGGTGGAAATTATGTTGAGAAGTAACGGGACAATTATGTATAAAAATAAACTGGTTTCAAGTTGTTATCATGTTTAGTAATTCTTCTACGACCATTTGTGACTTACTTATTGATTTTCTCTCGTATTAAAGAAAATAAGACCATAGTGTGATATAACAATCTTCTTCTTCTTCAGCGTTCCGGGCCATTGAGGTTCTTTGCTGCAGATACAATCCGTCTCCATTCGTCTCTCTGGTTGACCTTCTCTTGCCAATCGTTGATTCCAAGTGCTTGTAGGTCTGTATATATATTATCTCTCCACCGTCTTCTTGGTCTACCTCGGGGTCTACGGTCATTTATTTCCTGAGTGTAAGCGAGTTTTGTTTCCCTATTGTCTTCCATTCTTTCTATATGCCCCAGCCATTGTAGTCAATTAGCCTTCATGATACCAGTGATTAACGGGGACTTAAACAGATCATAAATGTCTTTGTTACTTCTTCTTTTCCACTCTCCACTTTGTGTATCCCTAATGGGTCCAAAGATGCGTCTTAAAACTTTGTTCTCAAAGGTTTGTAACAAGGCTTCGTCTCCTTTTGTTGTACTCCAGGTTTCAGAGCCATACAGCACAACTGGTCTGATCAGTGTTTTGTATATTGTGATTTTGGTGTTACGAGACAGCGCATTTGATTTTAGTAGATGTTGTAGTGCATAGTATATCTTATTTCAAGAATTGATTCTAGTTTGTATTTCTTCCTTTATGATGTTGGAGCAGTTGAAGATTGTACCCAGGTATTCGTATGTTTCCGTTCTTTTAATGGTCATATTATCTATTTGTATGTGGTGATGTAACAATAGAAGGGAAAATGTGCTTAACTAAGTCAATACATTCAAATATTTGGTGGTGATCAAAACATCAGATGGAAGAGCAGAATTAGTCAGGCAAAAGCTGCATTTCACAAGATGAAAAGTATCTTATGTCATAAATGACTTTCATGGAATGTCAGAAAGGGAGTACATGTTGTATACACCAATCAGCCCTTGATTGTTGATGTGTTAAATAGCTATGTCATCCCTATAGGCTAGGTGGATCAACTGCAAGCCAAAATAGTTTGATAATCAACACATCTACAAGTTGACACAAAAGTTGATCAGTCAACACATCTAAGATGAAGGTCAACCCAGTCAACAAATGCCTGAAGAAGTCATATGTGTTGGCCGAAGGTGTAAATATCGCAGCTCTGCTGTAAACAGGCAATTACATCCAGAACATTCTGAATGAACACTAAAGAAGAAGAAGAAGATGTTTAGCATTTGCCATCACTTGTGGTAGCAGTAAACATGATCACAAGTGGAGACAACATAGACATTGTCATAGTCAGTGCTTTGTGGCCACAGTCAGCATTCCTACGCTCCTATGTTGTCCGTATGCTTCCATGCATTATATAGTTAATTTCATGTTACTTAATGACTATCCCGTGTACATGGCCTGAAAACTGGGACATCAATTCTGGTTAATCTGTTGATCAAACCACCTGCAACTTAGTTGAACAATATGTTATTTATCTCGACATGTTTTGCTTTTATTTGTATTGTGCCTTCTTGATCTTAATTTTACTAATTTGTGTGAGAAGCTCATGGGCCTTTACGGCTCAAGCCGGAGAGAAAATTATGAAGGAAGAGTCTGACGCTTTTGCTTTGACCATAAGTAGCGCTCTAGACACAGACATTCAATTGGACATGTGTCCTTAGCGACTCAATGAGCAGCTCAGGAGGATAGAGATGGGGTGGGTCTGAAGAAAATGGTTGCTGTATCTGGAGCGGTCTCGGCTGGCAAAGATTAGTTTCATCTTCGTGCCAGGGCATGCGGGTGTACAAGGAAATGAGCAGGCTGGCAGGCTACTGTGGAAGGCGGACGCGCCATGGACCAGGCAGACATTCTGAATGCTCTACGAGAAGTAAGTCGTTTACGAGAACCAAGCGATGACTGTGAATCTACAGCCATGGTCAGGCTGCGAGAACATCAAGTTAAAAGAGGTGTGGCCAAACAAGAACACTACGCAGGAAGCCAAAGAAGATTAATAAACCAACACAGAACTGGTGTTGTGAGCCGCTTCATGCTGTGGGATTTGTGGAGCAGGGGATCCGAGCTCTTATGGACTGAATGGTTCGATGTGTAATGAGGATGATCTGTCGACTAACTAGTTTTACAAATTTGATTTTAAAAATCTACCACTTCTGTGTACATTCAGAAGTGTCTGCATGAGGAGCCTAGTGACATTATGACTTTTATGTCATTTTGAACTTGTTTCATGTGTTTTATGTTTCGTGCCTCAGCTGTTTGGCTACAACAAACCAGCTAAGCTGCAAGTGTTTATTGGTGATGAATGCGGCCGGGTGAAACCTCACGGCTTCTACCAGGCTTGCCGTGTGTTTGGCAAGAACTCGACAGTTTGTGTGGAGCAGGAGATAGAGGACACCACAGTCATTGAGATTGAGATGCTGCCGGAGAATGACATGACTGTCAAGTAAGTTCACATCTTGCATGGTGTCTTGGGTTCACATCTTACATGGTGTCATGTCTGGGTTCACATATTACATTGTCATATCTGGATTCGCATCTTAACATGGTATCATGTCTGGATTCATATCTTAACATGGTATCATGCTAGCCAAGCATTCCATCTTGTGTTAATGAGTCATTTTTCCACCTTTGACTACACTCACTCAATGAGCTCAAGTACAGACTTGTATCGTAACCATTGCGTGAGACTGGGACACTTTTTCCACCTTCAGTAACGCTCACGAGGTAGGTTGCATGTGCTGCCGGCTCAACATCTGACCTCCATGCAGCTGAGAGCGAGCAACGGCCAAGCCTTCTCATCCAGGGGATCTCTCATATCCCTCGGCCGAGAGCCATAGAACAAGTGTCTGGGCCAAGCATGTAACAGGCTCAGCATCTTACCTCCATGCAGCTGAGAGCGAGCAACGGCCAAGCCTTCTCATCCAGGGGATCTCTCATATCCCTCGGCCGAGAGCCATAGAACAAGTGTCTGGGCCAAGCATGTAACAGGCTCAGCATCTTACCTCCATGCAGCAGAGAGCGAGCAACGGCCAAGCCTTCTCATCCGGGGGATCCCTCATATCCCTCGGCCGAGAGCCATAGAACAAGTGTCTGGGCCAAGCATGTAACAGGCTCAGCATCTCACCTCCGCTTAACAGTGGGTGAGTATCAGCCCGGCGCACATATCCGGTGGGGGGGGGGGAATATTGATTAGAGTTGTTCAACCATATAAATAAGTGTCTGGACCAAGAATGTAGTGGCATCGTGTGCATAATTCAGACTTTTTGACTGCCTGTCCCCAGTCTACCTGCAAGGCAGCAGGTGTGTGTCTCTCTTGGTCTGGTTCCTATCCCTTGACCTGTCCAACATGGTCAGAATAGCTTTTGGGGTCATTGGAACAGGCAAGCCCCTCTACCACGGCAAGGTGGAGACACGTCAAATGGGGGATTCACATCTTACATGGTGTCATGTCTGGATTCACATCTTAACTTGGTGTCATGTCTGGATTCACATCTTACAAAGTGGCATGCCTGGATTCACATCTTAACATGGTGTCATGTCTGGTTTCACATCTTACACAGTGTCATGTCTGGATTCCCATCTTAACAGTGTGTCATGTCTGGGTTCACATCTTAACATGGTATCATGTCTGGATTCCCATCTTAACAGTGTGTCATGTCTGGGTTCACATCTTAACATGGTATCATGTCTGGATTCACATCTTAACATGGTATCATGTCTGGATTCACATCTTAACATGGTATCATGTCTGGATTCATATCTTAACAGTGTGTCATGTCTGGATTCACATCTTAACATGGTGTCATGTCTGGATTCACATCTTAACATCGTGTCATGTCTGGGTTCACATCTTATCACAGTATCATGTCTGGATTCACATCTTAACACGGTGTCATGTCTGGATTCACATCTTACATGGTGTCATGCCTGGGTTCACATCTTACATGTCATATTTTTTGGGGAACTGACAAAGAACAGAATAGATATATTGTGGAGGGAAAAGCATGGGCAGTTAGTGTAGAGGATCAGTCTTTGAACAAGAGGGAATATGTCTCAGGTTACTTCTTATAATGCCAGTAATCATTGCTGGATTTGTCTATTGCAGGCTGGACTGTGTTGGTATCTTAAAGCTGAGAAACGCAGATGTTGAGCGCCGAATCGGCCCCAAGCGAGCAAGAGAGAAGAAGAAAACAAACACCCGGGCTCGGCTGGTGATGAGGTGTCTTGTGGACAAGTCTGACGGGAACCAACAGGTTCTGCAAGCGGTCTCAAACCCCATTGTCTGCAGTAAGTTGTCACTATAGAACAGGGTGGTCTGTATGCCTGGCCTGTGAGAAACGCACTGGGTTCAACAGGTCAGTCAGCTGACATCAGTTGACCCCATTTTCCAGGTGACCACACGACAGCTAGTGGAGACAGTTGAGCTGTTTGTTTGGGGACATCTGATGGTGTGCTGCTCTATGCATGGGTCATGGAATCTCTCTGGTACTCATAGAGTGATAATATTGGTCATTGCTGTGCTCTGGAATGGAGAGAAAGAGACAGCAAGGAACAGAGCTGTTCACCTCACTGAATACATATGTAACAACATAAGTCACGTATACAAAGATTTGTATGAATATGTATGAGGGTAACATTGTATTAAGTGCATCATTTGTTTCCTGTGATTGAGATCGTTATATCACTTCCTGTGACAAGCTTTTTCTTCTGCCCGTTATTCCCCCACTGGGGCCTAGGCCCTCAACCAGCTGACTGTAAGCCTTCCTGTCCCATACGTCTCCAAGCACATCCTCCCCATATTATTCATGTATTTCTCTACTTCTCTTCTCCGTGTGTTTTAATATTCTTCTGTACTTCTTTTCCCCTGTGGATTCCAGAAAAAGACCTGTCTAGTCATATTATTTTCAGGTTTTTTCAGAGTATGTCCTGCTTAACGCCAGTGTCTTTTCTTCCCCTCTTGATTCAGTGGTATTTTTCGAGTTCTTACCATGATTTCCACATGGGTGATTGTGTCAAACCATGATAGCCTTTCTACTGTGCACAGGCAGTTAGTGAATGTTAGATTTGAGACATGCTCTTGTGAGGGATAAATGACAGCAGAAAAAGAAGAATATTGACTGTATATTTGTGCCTCAGTGCTGACTGTTTATGAATGCATTAAATTTGGCTGGTGTATATATGAGTGCAGTAAGGTTGACTCTGTATATGTGAGTGCACTAGTGTCGGCTCTGTACATGATTGTTTCAATACTGACATCACACATGTGTGAATGCTGAGTGTGATGTAGTACACACTGCATATATCATGAGAAGAACATGATGTTTGTAGAAGATATTGCACATGATGATGCTAGTGATGGGAGTGTTCATGAGGTCACCACCCACAGATAGTGTGTCGGTGGTATTTGGTTCGAGTAAGCTCACAGAGAGGATCACTTGATGTGTGATTACCCTTTGGTTACTACATTGTGATGGTATTTGTATTTTTATACCCACAGCTCAACCCGTGGGCCAGCCAGAGATCTCCCGCATGAGTCTCTCAGAGTCCAGTGTCCTGGGCGGGGACAGTCTCTTCATCATTGGCAAGAACTTCAAGAACAAGGGCACCAGTGTCTTGTTTCAGAAGTTGGACTCCAACGAGGAGACTGTTGTCTGGCAGGTGGAGGCAGACATTGAGCAGGAGTTTTTCCAGCCTGTAAGTTCTGTCCTTAGCAAGTCATTTCAGTAGTCTTTGTATCAGGGCATAGCTGGGGTGTGACATTTTGTTAAATCTGTAACGGGTGAAATTCTTTTGATGCATAAGGTAACGGGTGAAATTTATTAACACATGGAGTTACTGGGGTGACAATTTTTTAATACATGGGGTTACGGGGGTGAAATAATTTAATACATGGGTTTACTAGTGTGTAAAGATCACTTATACGCCAGGTAACTGGGGTGTGAAATGTTTGCACATGTTTAATAACTTTATGTGAAATGTATGTATACACAAGGTCACAGTGATGTGAAATACCTGACAATTGAAGGCTTGTAACATGGAGTTTTTTAACTTAAGCATCCTGGCAAAGATCTTTCCTTGAATGATGCCTGTTGAAGAACAGAATTCAGTGGTTGGGAGGAGATGGGTATATTGTTTCAGGGGTTAAGAGGACTGTGGTATAATTTCAGGAGTAGAGAGGAGAAAAACATATAGTTTCAGTAGTGAGAAGGGCGAGAGAATGTTTTCAGGATTAAGGGGGAGAGGGGTAAATGTTTCAGGAGTTGGGACTAGACAGGTATAAGGTTTCAGGTGAATTTGTGTGTGATTATGAATATGTCTGTGTTTCACAGTTGTTATTATTTCATCAATATTCAGTGGTACAATATTAGCCAGAAGTGAACATATTCAAGGTTTACAACCTGTAAACAAAAGCTTTCAGTCCATCAGTGTCTGTTTTGATGTGACGTGCAAGCAACTAGCCTGTTTAGATGTGATGTGCAAGCAGCTTGTCTGTCTAAATATGACATGCAGTTTATTGAAAGTATGCACCCAGTACATGAACACACATGACATGCTCGGCTATTGTATGTTTGTTTCAGACTCATCTCATTTGCAAGATTCCTCCGTACCAAGATACAACAGTGGGGCAGCCACAGATGGCTCAGATTGTCATCAGCTGTGCCGGAAAGAGAAGCGACCCACAGACCTTCATGTACACACCAGGTCAGTGAGCTGTCAGGGCAGTCATCTAAATTGGACTATACTTTCTGTTCGCTGGTTGGGGTGAAACCCGTATAATATAGTGCTCTAATCTACTGTGTTAGTCAGCTTCACAGCACAGTTAGTCACCTGATGATGAACGTTGGGACACTTCTGATGTTCTCAGATTTACATTGATAGTAAACAGATAAAGAACCCTTCCACATCTTGAGCATCATTGGGTATATGTTGCTAACCCCATATTTTAACTAGAACATGGGCCAATATTCAGTTTGATTTATATCAAAGTTTATACAGTACAAAGTTTTTACAGTTTGATTTATATCAAACTGCATACAATCACACCCATATATATATATATATATACTAGCTGACCCGGCCCGGCTTCGCCCAGGCCCTGGCGGGGATCTATCTATCTGTCTGTCTGTCTGCTTGTCTGTCTGACCTGGCCCAGCTTCGCCCAGCTCCTGGTGGGGAGCATCTCATTTAATTCATATAAGTTCCCATTCCCGACTGTCTGTCTGTCTGTCTGACCCGGCCCGGCTTCGCCCAGTCCCTGGTGGGGATCTGTCTGTCTGTCTATCTGTCTGTCTGACCCGGCCCGGCTTCACCCAGTGCCAGGTGGGGAGCATCTCATTTAATTCATATAAGTTCCCGTTCCCGACTGTCTGTCTTTCTTGTCTGTCTGACCCGGACCCAGCTTTGCCCAGGCCCTGGCGGGGATCTGTCTATCTATCTATCTATCTATCTATCTATATATCTATAGCCAGGGGACTTAACTTAAGATATAACAATGCTACTAAAAGTTATGTCCCTTGTTTTATATTTTCTTATGTTCAGTCATGTAATTAAAAAATTAAATTTTAGTAAGGTAATAGCTGATAGTACACTAAAAAAAACCTATGACAGTTGGTTGCACTGGAATGAGAAGAAGACGTGTAGAAAATTTCATCTCAATCGGATGGACCGTTCGCGAACGCATAAAGAACGGACCCACATATATCCATACATACATACATACATCGCCTTTTATAGGTATAGATGTGTGTGTGTGTGTGTTTTTTTTTTTTTGTTTTTTGTTTTTTTTTTAAAGAAGCATCTGCATGTGCATCATCATGTAAACTTATAAATAGGAGAGCCAGTGTGTGAGAGTGAGTAAGAGATAGGGATTTCTTCTAGAGTTGTCGATGGCTTTGTATGCATGAGTTTAAATAATGTTGTAGATGGGAGAGTTATTCCTGTGTGTATATCTTCACCAGTGGTACAGAGCTCTGTGAAACATGACATACCCATGGATACGGATCATAGTTTATCAACTCAGCCAGTATCATTTGTCTCGTCTGGTAAGTGGTAATACACATTACATTTTCCTTGTCTCATCTTCCTAATGCTTTTTTGATATACATTATTGGTGTGATGTTTTTCTTTTGTTGAGTAGTGTACCAGTTGGTTGGTGACACAAACAACATTGTGTTGTCTGGGGGCAGTCAACGGCTGTTAACATATACAACATTGTGTTGTCTGGGGGAAGTCATTGGTTGAGGGCACATATAACATTGTGTTGTCTGTGGGAAGTTGTTGGTTTGGGATACATACGACACTGTGTTGTCTAGGAGCAATCCGTGGTTGAGGGCACATACAACATTGTGTTGTCTGGGGAAGTCATTGGTTGATGACACATACAACATTGTGTTGTCTGGGGAAGTCATTGGTTAATGGCACGTACAACATTGTGTTGTCTGGGGAAGTCATTGGTTGAGGGCACATACAATGTTGTGATGTCTGGGGAAGTCATTGGTTGAGGACACATACAACATTGTGTTGTCTGGGGAAGTCATTGGTTGATGACACGTACAATGTTGTGTTGTCTAGGGAAGTCATTGGTTGAGGGCACATACAATGTTGTGTTGTCTAGGGAAGTCATTGGTTGATGACACATACAATGTTGTGTTGTCTGGGGGAGTCATTGGTTGAGGGCACATACAATGTTGTGTTGTCTGGGGAAGTCATTGGTTGAGGGCACATACAATGTTGTGTTGTCTGGGGAAGTCATTGGTTGAGGGCACGTACAACGTTGTGTTGTCTGGGGAAGTCATTGGTTGAGGGCACATACAATGTTGTGTTGTCTGGGGAAGTCATTGGTTGAGGGCACATACAATGTTGTGTTGTCTGGGGAAGTCATTGGTTGAGGGCACGTACAACGTTGTATTGTCTGGGGGCAGTCATTGGTTGATGGCACATACAATGTTGTGTTGTCTGGGGAAGTCATTGGTTGAGGACACATACAACGTTGTATTGTCTGGGGGCAGTCATTGGTTGATGGCACGTACAATGTTGTGTTGTCTGGGGAAGTCATTGGTTGAGGGCACATACAACATTGTGTTGTCTGGGGAAATTCGTTGGTTGTTGTCACATACATTATGTTGGTAGTTGACACATACAACATTGTTGTCTGGGGTAGTCTTTGATTGGTGACACATTCAACATTGCATGGTCTGGGGCAATGATTGATTGGTGACATGTACAACATTATGTTGTCTGTGGCAGTGATTGGTTGGTGTCACATTTAAGATTGTGTGGTCTGGGGTTTTCATTGGTTGAGGATGCATAGCATTGTGTGATAGAGGCAGTCATTGATTAGTAAAATAGTTGTCTATCAGGTGTGTTTTTTAAAATGGTAGGCAGGGTTAGCCTGCATTTATTCACAAGACTCCAGCATTTGTGTTCATTGGAGAGTAGAAAATGGTGACTGAAGGAGAAGAATCTGCATAAATATAGGTTGTGATATTACTTCATACTGCTGATACTGATGTAGACAGGCTGTGCCTGTTTGACAGTTGTAGCTCATATAGATCACCATTAGGGCTTCTTCATTTGTGACACATACAGATCAGCTTCAGGGGTTGTTCATTTGTGACACATGCAGATCAGCTTCAGGGGTTGTTCATTTGTAGCACATCTATATCAGCTTCAGGGGTGGCTCATTTGTAGCACATATACATCAGCTTCAGGGGTGGCTCATTTGTAGCACATCTGTATCAGCTTCAGGGGTTGTTCATTTGTAGCATATCTGTATAAGCTTTTGGGGTTGCTAATTTGTAGCACATCTGTATCAGCTTCATTCATTGTTCTCTGTTCACAGAAGCTCTTCACTTGAACCGCCTGGTTCACCTGACCAATGCTCACCCAGCCTCCACTACTACCATCATGTTCCAGCTCCCTCAGGGCAGCCTGACTAGCAGACAGACAACAGGTGTGGAGCCGACCCCCAAACATCTATCATCACAGATAAGCCAACCAGTCAATCTATCATCACAGATAAGCCAACCAGTCAAACTACTGGACCAAGCCACAACTACAGCTCCAGTGGTGGTCATGACCTCTAGTACTACATCAGTAGCAGCTGTACCAGTAACATCGAGATCTGTAACGTCCAACTCCATGGCTGCCGTGACCTCCGGCCAGGGACAGCCTAGTTTCTTGTTGGATGATCAGTTCAGCGGCCCGGCTACAGAGCCTCCCAAGGATTGCTCAGAGAGAAGTGCTGACCAGTCACTAGCGCCTGGAGGTTCCCAGGTGAACTGCATTGGTACGTCCCTTCAGTTAGTTGTAACTTTCAAATGTTCATAAATGTGTACTCCATGTCTTAGCACTCCACTTCCTTGTTGAACAGTGGTGCTCCTGTGCTATACTGATTCAATACACTTCTGCAGTACCTGCATGAGCTGCTACCTAGTAGTGTCAGTTTCAAATCCTAAGATGGTCGTTTATAGTCTCCATTTACATTCCCCATTTTAATTTTACATTCCATTGTCCTTGTTCTCCATTTAGATTCTCATGATCTTCCCCATTCTCCATTTTGATTCCCATGTTCCTGTTCTGCATTTATATTTCCTTGTCCCCATTCTCAACTGCAACATTTAGAATCAAATACAAACATGTTTTTGTTTGTCCCTTCTCAGCAGAAAGCGGAAGTAATAAGAATACACTGCTATATAGTACCATAGCTGTTGGTGAGAACACTTTACACTGGTGTCATTATCATGAAATGAATGTTGTATCACAGTTACAGTATAGCTCAGTATTAATTTAGTCTCTGGTGAAGTGGTTAAGCCACCTACTTCATGCTTCAAAGGTTGTGAGTTCAAACCTGAACTCCGTCATTAAGTTGACAAGTGCAGTTTTCTCTCAGACACCTGAGGGTTGTAGCTGTAGCTAATGAGTTCATTCTTGTGCAACGCTTTCGGCAGACCGCCCTGCGACAAGAGACCACGTCATTTGCGGTAAAACCTGGCGCAATGAAGTAAATCCCTTCACCTTTAAACTCCTTTAGGTCTAGTACTGTTATGTCATCACCATAAACTGTGCACTGACCTTATGGTAGATCCCAATTCTGGCTGTTTGTTGTCAAACCAGCCGCCTACAAGAGATACCATGACATGTTCAGGGAAGTAAGGCATTCATTCTGATATTGACCACACCACTATAGGGCCGGTTGGTCTTTCAGAATATAAGGCTCGAATATAGCCAGTATGTCTCAAGGCATGGACAAGGATTCTTCACTAGAGCTGAATTACGTCTCTGAGTATAGAATTGTTGTGTAAGCATTGTAGACTGTACTCAGCACAAGGTAGATTAGACAGTGTACTTGTATGATAGATTAAGACTGTACTTATATATTAGATTAGACAGTGTACTTATGTAATAGATTAGACAGTGTACTTATATAGTAGTTAGTTAGTTAGTCGCAGTTCCAACTTCACAGCAATGGGTCGTCCCCATTATGCTCCGTTCCTGTGCCAGTGAATATCACACAAAACGCTCCCCACTGCCCCATGTTTAAAGTGGAAAAGACAGGAGTCTCGACAAACAACAGCCCGCATAGATACACTGTGCATAATGCCGCCACCAGAATGTCAACACACCAGTCCCCCACGAAACACCCAGTTCATCCCTGATGGAATCGGCAGTATTTTCCTATCTGAATGTTTCCTAGATGTTCACTGATGGCAGTGGCAGTCAACCAGAAGCCCAGCAGCCATGCATTTCTGCATAAGGGAAACACCAGTCAACTCTAGGACATAGCCACCTGCCATCACTCATGCAGTCACATTCCAAAGAACCTCAGGCACATTAAAAAAGCATTTCACACGAAACTCACAGCTCACAGTGTCGCGCCACGCACTCACTCAGTAGCAGGGCGACGGAACCATCAAGCCTTCTTAGTCGCCTCTTACGACGTGCGTGGTAGGCTACAGTGTTGCTATTCTTTGCTTCCCTTATGGGCCCCGGCAACACACGGGAGTTAGTAGATTAGACTGTACTTATACAGTAAATTAGACTGTGTACTTATATATTAGACTAGCTGACCCGGCCCGGCATCGCCAGGTACCTGGCGGGGGGAGTCTCATTTAATTCATATAAGTAGTTATTATACATTCAAATACATTTCTCTAAGCGCACAGATTACGCGTTCGGCCCCTGCTCCCATTCCCGTTGCTCATCTGTTTCTGATGCTCCCATACCCGTTCTCGTTGCTCGTCTGTTTCTGATGCTCCCGTTCCCGTTGCCATTGCTCGTCTGTTTCTGATGCTTCCATTCCCATTCCCGTTGCTCGTCTGTTTCTGATGTTCCTGTTGCTGGTCTTTTTCTGAAGCTCGTAATGCCTTTTTCTTTCGTGTAAAAATTAAACATTTATTTTAAACTAACTATTTTAGTTGGATCCGCGGGAGTGAGAACAACATCTGTACAAAATTTCATCTCAATCAGATGGACCGTTCGGGAACGCATAAAGGACACACAATGAAACAAACATTCTCTTTTATATAAATAGTAGAATAGTAGAAGATATGGAAATATTGGAAGAGAACTATCTTCATTCCCATAACTAAAAAGGGCAACCTGAAACTACGGAACGTAAACTTGCAAAGATATCACGAACACCCAGTAAATGCTGGGTCGACTGCAGTGTACTTCAAAGGATATGCAACTAACTTTCTCTCCAAAAAAATTATAAGAATAAAACACTTAATGTGAGTCAAAGTGTGTAATGTCGAAGAGAAATAAAAAAGATGAGCTAGAAAATGTTCACGTATCTAAAATAGATGCAATATTTTTATGAAAGCTTTGAAAATGCCTTAAAGTTTTTATCACTTTGTTTATAACGCGTATGACTGTAGATAATTTCTTTAAACATTTTATAAAACTTTAAGAAAAATACAACAATTATTTAAATTACATAATATAGCAATGCTACTAAAATTAATGTCCCTTGATATAACTTTTCTTGTTAAGTACCCTTAATTATGCGTCTTTCCTTTTAATGTTGTTTTATTATGTACAAAACTGTTTTTAAACTAACTAACTATGTCAGTTGGCTCCGCGGGAGTGAGAACAACATCTGTACAAAATTTCATCTCAATCGGATGGACTGTTCGGGAACGCATAAAGGACAAACAAACAAACAAACATTGTCTTTTATATATATATATTAGACTGTGTACTTATATAGTAAGTTAGACTGTGTACTTATCATAAGGTAGATTAGACTGTAATTATCATATGGTAGATTAGACTGTGTACCTCTGTAGTAGATTAGACTGTGTACTTAATCTTATGGTAGATCCAGAGTACACCTCTATGTGTATTGAATTGTTGTGTGATCACAGCAGACTGTATGTATATGTTAGATCCAGAGTACACCTCTGTGTGTATTGAATTGTTGTGTGATCACAGCAGACTATGTATATGGTAGATCTCTGTTGTATAATAATGTAATCACATCCACAGTAGACTGTACTTATCATATGTTAGATCCAGAGTACAACTTTCCAACTAGAATATTGATATATGGATACAATAAAAAGGTTAACAAGGGAATTTTAGAGTATTAGGAACTAATTGAAAATCTTAATGCTATATGGTGAATCTGTTTATACATTGCATGTATATATAAAGCCACTTGCGCGATCATGTGTTTGTAATGTCACTAGGCCATTTTTCTAGTATTCAACTTACTCTGACATTATTTTGGCATGCTACCTAAGTGCATGTGATAAATATTCTTATAAAAATGATGGATGTTGTGTCCAGTTCACAGCAACTCTGACACGAGGACCATCTCAGCTGTGTCATACGCTGTCAGCGACAATCATCAACAGCCATCTCTGACTTCCAGTGCTGCTCATGTACTCCACTCCAACAAGCTGTCAGCGAACAAGTCGGCTGCTGTGCCCAGTAAACCTTTCTTCCTTGTGGTTGATCCTGTAGCTCTGCAGTCCAATGTGGGCAGTGAGAAGAGTAAGCCCTCTTTGTTTTCTGTCTACAACATTGAAGTCATGGTATATCTGGTAGAGTTATCTTGGAGCAGCTGGCTCCTTGGGGGGGGGGGGGGGGGGCAGAGATGTCCTGGAGCTGTTGCTGGCTTGTTGGACAGCAGACACAGATGTAACAGTCAACATTGAGTAGCATCAAACCAGTGCTGTTGTCATGATCACAACACAGGCAGAAAAAGCCAAACATTTCAGACATTCAGTAACAGTGCCTGCTCTTGATAGAAGGGTAAAGATGGTATGATGGAATCACCAGTGTGGAGCTCATGGAGAGAATTGGACACAGTTAGTGTGGAAGTGAGGAAAAGATGTTGGCTCAGGATAGGACACAAGCTGAGAAAGCCTATTAATAGCATCAGTATAAATCCTTCCTCTGGGACCCAAAGGGCAAGAGAAATATAATGTGACCAAAAAGCACATGAAGAATAGAATTAGAAACTGGAGATGAGTAATATGTGGACGTTATGGACAGATGTGCAGGAGACAAAAGAGAGTTGGAGGGCTTGGCAGCAGCAGATGGTTGTGGGCCTGTATCCATTTGAAGTTCAGGGACTGCAGTGAATCTTGAAAATGGAAAGAAAAAGAAACCTGAGAACAGCAGTTTAGAGTTTCAAAGTTATGAACAATTCAGGGGAAAACAACAGCATGAATAAACCTTGAAATTTGTGCACCGTTTCCAGAAAACTCAGAAAGCTGAAAATGAGACCATAAAAAGATATGTCTTTTGCTGTTGTAAGCCATATAAATATAGCAGATAAGAATGGTATAATTGTGTCCAGTCATTTACGTTATAGTGTGAGTGCACAGCTTAATGATCAGTAACGATGATTGGCTGTATTAACCGTAAACTGTGAGACTACTTCCACTTGCAGATTTCATTATTAGTAACACACTATGCCCAAGTATAAACATGGGAGCCACGGTCATGTAGTGGCCAGACACTTGCCTACCAGCTCGCTGAAACACCCAACAACTGAGATCTGTGGTGTGCATGAGTCGCCTACACCAGTTGGCAGGGCACGTGCTGATGATGAACTTCCCAATTCTATTTTTAGAGCTGCACATGTTTATAGCACTTTACAAGTTATTTCCTGTAAAATTACAGTCACATAGTTGTGGTTTCCTGAAGATGGATACACAGCAAACTTGTTCTCCTCCTTAAGGACAGTCATCTTATACGAGATGTGATTTGTTACAGCACTTAGAATGACATTTTGTCAGTCACCCCAACTGTAGAAATAATTTGGTGCTATACAATAGACAGTAGTTGGTGTGTGCTGGGTAGAAGTGGCATATGCTAGTCATAGATAAGTGGAAGAAAGTGGACCCCCTCATTGTGAATAGTGTGCCTATAGTGAACTGCTTTTAATAGTGACACTTTACGTATCTGATCCAATTGTAGAAAATAAGTGCCATAAATTAGGAACATGTTTTTTTTTAAATGCAAAAGTTAGTCTAAATTCTGGAAGTTATGTGTGACACACATGCACCAACTACAACTCGTGCTCAGACACATATGGAACATGTTTACTTACCTTGAGAAAATCTAAGTTGGTGAACTGCAACTCGGAGATGAAATGTGGGAGTAGCTGCAGACCAGTTTATCACTGACAGTTCAGGATTTAATATCCCCCAACTCTGTCTGAGTGAGAGAGGTCATGATTGAGGGTGGTAGTTACATGTTAGATTGGAAAGCTTATTGATTGAGATACAGTTAGATGATGGAGACATGATTAGGTCCGGTTTGATGTATGCTTTCTGCTGTCTCCCGTCCACAGTTCAACAGCTACTGCAGCACATCCTGGAGGCTCAGAGTAAAGCCTGGTGAGTTCTGCTTCTCTTTGTCTAGGCTGAGATAGACTTGTCTGAGCTGAGACAGATTAGACTGACCTGAGGTAGACAAGACAGAGCTGAGATAGACAACTGAGCTGAAATAGTTTTGACTGAGCTGAGGTATATCAATCTGAGCTGAGGTAGTCTTGGCTGAGCCGAGATTGCCTTATTCAGGCTGATATAGATTTATCTGTGATAGATTTTGTAGAGTTGAAGTGGACTTGACTGGGTTGGAGTGGACTTATCTGACCTGACCTGTAGTAGATTTATTGAAGCGGAGATTTATCTTAGATTGACACAGTTAAGATAGACTTTGTTGGGTTGAGATTATCTCAGTGGAAGGAGATGAACCTATCTGACAGAAAGTAGACAGTCTACATTGTGACCACGAAGTTCAGCAGACAAGAGACACACAGAACATCCAATGTTTCAACTTAAATCTTAGTTAACAAGTAAATAAATCAAGGAAAACGTGGAACACTAATCGGAGCACTGAAGAATTACACTTAAACTAAAATCTATTCCAGGTATGAAAGTGCTAGTTGTTGTTGAGATGAGTTAATAAGTCTCAGAATGGTGGTCAAAGTGGTGGAGGTATGTAAGATATTCAATGAAATATTTCATATGAAAGAGTGGAAGGATACCAATATGAATAATCTGAGGTAAAAATATGTTGGGTATTGAGCCCATTAGGCTGGAGAAATCCCATTTGTAAATGAACTGAATCCATCATCACATTTAAACTACTACTGAATTCTTGACCACTACCCATGAAACCGTTAGCTTGGATCCAGCACACCACCAAAGACAACAGTAGTGTCTATAGATGTGACACCAGCCTTAAAGATATATTTGTCAAAAGCAGCCTTCTAGCCCATGTTTTCTCTGGGCATCACCATGCACAACCAGACTAGATGCAAAATAATCATGAAGTCATTCAGACGTACTCACTGACTTTCACTAATGCAACTTTTCACATCAGATGATCCTTCGTAAGTGATTTTCTGAATCTAGTCCCCCTTTTTAACCTTTACAACCCGTAGCAGAAGCCTGCTGTTGGTATGTGTTAGGGTCATCACATTTTGTTGGCCTGGGTGTGCCGAGGATTAGGTGGCTGGCCTTTTCCTAACATAGCAAACATCCCAAGCTGACATTGACTGTACTAATGCCATTGTCTGCCTAATAGCCTAACTGTTATACCAACACACCTTTATAGTCTAGTACAGTGGTTATCAACCGGTGGGGAATTCCCTCCCCCCCCCCTTTCCTGGGGAGGGGGGGGGGGGGTTAAGATTATTTCAAGATCGTGTTAATACAAGAACCGATTACTTGATATTGTTTTTCCCTCCATACTTTACAGTTCTATACTTCTCGCTCTTCTGAAATTTGTTTTATAACGTAAGTAGACTTCTAGACTTGTTCTAGTATGTGTTATTACATTTAGCTTTCATTGTTATGTAAGCTTTTTTTTTTTTGGGGGGGGGGGGATTTATAGGGAGGAAATATGAGAGTGGGGGGAGGGGGGGTGAATGACATTCTGAACATATGGTGAAGGGGTGCATGGGCCAAAAAATGTTAAGAACCACTGATCTAGTAGATGCCATCATTTTAAAGAGGTGCACCATGATATGCATTGGTCACACAGGTAGACATTATGAACATACCAAAAGATGTTCCTAATGCAACTTTTCTCTGCTTCATCAACTCCAGCCACAAAGGCAAAGCAGCTATTTCTGTCTTGTCCATCAAACCCTGCTCAGTCTGGAGAATCACCTCATTCTTAACATGGGATGTCTCCATCCTAACGTGGTTAGCACCAACATACCTGTTTATGAGACACATTCATATTTGTATCCTTCTGCACTTTATATCTGCACTATCATGGAATAGGTTTCCCACCTTTGTCTTTTTAAGCACATTTTTATCTTCACACTATGGGACAGTTTACCTCATCACATTGTCAATCAGCCCTTGAATAGCTGTATTCTGTTCTTTTATGTTTAGATCCATTTCACTGACACTCAGATAAGTGCTAATATTTATTCCAGTGTTTATCTTCATTGATGATGGTTTTGGTTGAAACTATCTATTGTGTATTTGTGTCTTGTTTATCATAAACTTGTTTAAACTGTTGTCATTGATCTGCCATGTCTGGTATTCACCATTTGACCCAGTTCAATGTAGTTAGTGGTCATGCAAGTGTTCACTAGCTGGTGTGTGGTTCTGTCTAAGTGTTTCTGGTGTTGGTGGAAGTTAACTGATGTCTGTAAGAGTTTGACTACAAAGACATGATGTTCAACAGTCTCATCAGGATATGTACAAAGCAGACACTCCGGTGTGAGAGCAGTGTTTTGGCTCCATTCAGGTGCATGTTAAGATGATAGAGAACTGGGCTGGTAATGCCATGGTCGGGTGCAGGTTTGACACTTGATCTCATCGCTTGCCAAAGTGAGGGAATGGGGACCTATTCCTCTTTGCTCTAAGGCAGGGGTGGCCAACATGAGTCCCGCGGGCTGCATGCGGCCCGCCAAGAGTCATGTTGCGGCCCGCGAAGTGAGAAGCGACGATGTGGTCGAGGCTGTAGCACGCTTGCTTGCTTAATTTAATTTTTTTTTTAATTAAATGAGTGGCCCGGCAGGAAATATTATTTCTGAAATTTGGCCCGCCTGCTAAAAAGGTTGGCCACCCCTGCTCTAAGGCCTACAAAGTGAGGGAAAGATTGGGGACCCATTCCTCCTTGCTCTCAGGCCTACAAAGTGAGGGAAAGATTGGGGACCCATTCCTCCTTGCTCTCAGGCCTACAAAATGAGGGAAAGATTGGGAACCTATTCCTCCTTGCTCTCAGGTCTACAAAATGAGGGAAAGATTGCGGACCTATTCCTCCTTGCTGTCAGGCCTACACAGTGAGGGAAAGACTGGGAATCTATTCCTCCTTGCTCTCAGGCCTACAAAATGAGGGAAAGATTGCGGACCTATTCCTCCTTGCTGTCAGGCCTACACAGTGAGGGAAAGACTGGGAATCTATTCCTCCTTACTCTCAGGCCTACACAGTGAGGGAAAGATTGGGAACCTATTCCTCCTTGCTGTCAGGCCTACAAATGAGGGAAAGATTGGGAACCTATTCCTCCTTGCTGTCAGGCCTACACAGTGAGGGAAAGACTGGGAATCTATTCCTCCTTACTCTCAGGCCTACACAGTGAGGGAAAGATTGGGAACCTATTCCTCCTTGCTGTCAGGCCTACAAATGAGGGAAAGATTGGGAACCTATTCCTCCTTGCTGTCAGGCCTACAAAATGAGGGAAAGACTGGGAATCTATTCCTCCTTGCTGTCAGGCCTACAAAATGAGGGAAAGACTGGGAATCTATTCCTCCTTACTCTCAGGCCTACACAGTGAGGGAAAGATTGGGAACCTATTCCTCCTTGCTGTCAGGCCTACAAATGAGGGAAAGACTGGGAATCTATTCCTCCTTACTCTCAGGCCTACACAGTGAGGGAAAGATTGGGAACCTATTCCTCCTTGCTGTCAGGCCTACAAATGAGGGAAAGATTGGGAACCTATTCCTCCTTGCTGTCAGGCCTACAAAATGAGGGAAAGACTGGGAATCTATTCCTCCTTACTCTCAGGCCTACAATGTGGGGGAAAGACTGGGAATCTATTCCTCCTTACTCTCAGGCCTACAATGTGGGGGAAAGATTGGGGACCTATTTCTCCTTACTCTCAGGCCTACAATGTGAGGGAAAGATTGGGGACCTATTTCTCCTTACTCTCAGGCCTACAATGTGGGGGAAAGATTGGGGACCTATTCCTCCTTACTCTCAGGCCTACAATGTGAGGGAAAGATTGGGGACCTATTCCTCCTTACTCTCAGGCCTACAATGTGGGGGAAAGATTGGGGACCTATTCCTCCTTACTCTCAGGCCTACAATGTGGGGGAAAGATTGGGGACCTATTTCTCCTTACTCTCAGGCCTACAATGTGGGGGAAAGATTGCGGACCTATTCCTCCTTGCTGTCAGGCCTACACAGTGAGGGAAAGACTGGGAATCTATTCCTCCTTACTCTCAGGCCTACACAGTGAGGGAAAGATTGGGAACCTATTCCTCCTTGCTGTCAGGCCTACAAATGAGGGAAAGATTGGGAACCTATTCCTCCTTGCTGTCAGGCCTACACAGTGAGGGAAAGACTGGGAATCTATTCCTCCTTACTCTCAGGCCTACACAGTGAGGGAAAGATTGGGAACCTATTCCTCCTTGCTGTCAGGCCTACAAATGAGGGAAAGATTGGGAACCTATTCCTCCTTACTCTCAGGCCTACAATGTGGGGGACAGATTGGGGACCTATTCCTCCTTACTCTCAGGCCTACAATGTGGGGGAAAGATTGGGGACCTATTTCTCCTTACTCTCAGGCCTACAATGTGGGGGAAAGATTGGGGACCTATTCCTC
The DNA here is from genome assembly GCA_963921405.1 of Cepaea hortensis. NCBI lineage: Eukaryota > Metazoa > Mollusca > Gastropoda > Stylommatophora > Helicidae > Cepaea > Cepaea hortensis. Next base: position 138,305,501 of record OY992876.1, on the reverse strand, counting down.
CTTACTCTCAGGCCTACAATGTGGGGGAAAGATTGGGGACCTATTTCTCCTTACTCTCAGGCCTACAATGTGGGGGAAAGATTGGGGACCTATTTCTCCTTACTCTCAGGCCTACAATGTGGGGGAAAAATTGGGGACCTATTCCTCCTTACTCTCAGGCCTACAATGTGAGGGAAAGATTGGGGACCTATTTCTCCTTACTCTCAGGCCTACAATGTGAGGGAAAGATTGGGGACCTATTTCTCCTTACTCTCAGGCCTACAATGTGGGGGAAAGATTGGGGACCTATTCCTCCTTACTCTCAGGCCTACAATGTGAGGGAAAGATTGGGGACCTATTTCTCCTTACTCTCAGGCCTACAATGTGGGGGAAAGATTGGGGACCTATTTCTCCTTACTCTCAGGCCTACAATGTGGGGGAAAGATTGGGGACCTATTCCTCCTTACTCTCAGGCCTACAATGTGAGGGAAAGATTGGGGACCTATTTCTCCTTACTCTCAGGCCTACAATGTGAGGGAAAGATTGGGGACCTATTTCTCCTTACTCTCAGGCCTACAATGTGGGGGAAAGATTGGGGACCTATTCCTCCTTACTCTCAGGCCTACAATGTGAGGGAAAGATTGGGGACCTATTTCTCCTTACTCTCAGGCCTACAATGTGGGGGAAAGATTGGGGACCTATTCCTCCTTACTCTCAGGCCTACAATGTGGGGGAAAGATTGGGGACCTATTTCTCCTTACTCTCAGGCCTACAATGTGGGGGAAAGATTGGGGACCTATTTCTCCTTACTCTCAGGCCTACAATGTGAGGGAAAGATTGGGGACCTATTCCTCCTTACTCTCAGGCCTACAATGTGGGGGAAAGATTGGGGACCTATTTCTCCTTACTCTCAGGCCTACAATGTGGGGGAAAGATTGGGGACCTATTTCTCCTTACTCTCAGGCCTACAATGTGGGGGAAAGATTGGGGACCTATTTCTCCTTACTCTCAGGCCTACAATGTGAGGGAAAGATTGGGGACCTATTTCTCCTTACTCTCAGGCCTACAATGTGGGGGAAAGATTGGGGACCTATTCCTCCTTACTCTCAGGCCTACAATGTGAGGGAAAGATTGGGGACCTATTTCTCCTTACTCTCAGGCCTACAATGTGGGGGAAAGATTGGGGACCTATTCCTCCTTACTCTCAGGCCTACAATGTGGGGGACAGATTGGGGACCTATTCCTCCTTACTCTCAGGCCTACAATGTGGGGGAAAGATTGGGGACCTATTCCTCCTTACTCTCAGGCCTACAATGTGGGGGAAAGATTGGGGACCTATTCCTCCTTACTCTCAGGCCTACAATGTGGGGGAAAGATTGGGGACCTATTTCTCCTTACTCTCAGGCCTACAATGTGGGGGAAAGATTGGGGACCTATTTCTCCTTACTCTCAGGCCTACAATGTGGGGGAAAGATTGGGGACCTATTTCTCCTTACTCTCAGGCCTACAATGTGGGGGAAAGATTGGGGACCTATTCCTCCTTACTCTCAGGCCTACAATGTGAGGGAAAGATTGGGGACCTATTCCTCCTTACTCTCAGGCCTACAATGTGAGGGAAAGATTGGGGACCTATTTCTCCTTACTCTCAGGCCTACAATGTGAGGGAAAGATTGGGGACCTATTTCTCCTTACTCTCAGGCCTACAATGTGGGGGAAAGATTGGGGACCTATTCCTCCTTACTCTCAGGCCTACAATGTGAGGTAAAGATTGGGGACCTATTTCTCCTTACTCTCAGGCCTACAATGTGGGGGAAAGATTGGGGACCTATTCCTCCTTACTCTCAGGCCTACAATGTGGGGGAAAGATTGGGGACCTATTTCTCCTTACTCTCAGGCCTACAATGTGGGGGAAAGATTGGGGACCTATTTCTCCTTACTCTCAGGCCTACAATGTGGGGGAAAGATTGGGGACCTATTCCTCCTTACTCTCAGGCCTACAATGTGGGGGAAAGATTGGGGACCTATTTCTCCTTACTCTCAGGCCTACAATGTGGGGGAAAGATTGGGGACCTATTTCTCCTTACTCTCAGGCCTACAATGTGAGGGAAAGATTGGGGACCTATTTCTCCTTACTCTCAGGCCTACAATGTGGGGGAAAGATTGGGGACCTATTCCTCCTTACTCTCAGGCCTACAATGTGAGGGAAAGATTGGGGACCTATTTCTCCTTACTCTCAGGCCTACAATGTGGGGGAAAGATTGGGGACCTATTCCTCCTTACTCTCAGGCCTACAATGTGGGGGAAAGATTGGGGACCTATTCCTCCTTACTCTCAGGCCTACAATGTGGGGGAAAGATTGGGGACCTATTTCTCCTTACTCTCAGGCCTACAATGTGGGGGAAAGATTGGGGACCTATTCCTCCTTACTCTCAGGCCTACAATGTGGGGGAAAGATTGGGGACCTATTTCTCCTTACTCTCAGGCCTACAATGTGGGGGAAAGATTTGGGACCTATTTCTCCTTACTCTCAGGCCTACAATGTGGGGGAAAGATTGGGGACCTATTTCTCCTTACTCTCAGGCCTACAATGTGGGGGAAAGATTGGGGACCTATTCCTCCTCACTCTCAGGCCTACAATGTGAGGGAAAGATTGGGGACCTATTTCTCCTTACTCTCAGGCCTACAATGTGAGGGAAAGATTGGGGACCTATTTCTCCTTACTCTCAGGCCTACAATGTGGGGGAAAGATTGGGGACCTATTCCTCCTTACTCTCAGGCCTACAATGTGAGGGAAAGATTGGGGACCTATTTCTCCTTACTCTCAGGCCTACAATGTGGGGGAAAGATTGGGGACCTATTCCTCCTTACTCTCAGGCCTACAATGTGGGGGAAAGATTGGGGACCTATTTCTCCTTACTCTCAGGCCTACAATGTGGGGGAAAGATTGGGGACCTATTTCTCCTTACTCTCAGGCCTACAATGTGAGGGAAAGATTGGGGACCTATTCCTCCTTACTCTCAGGCCTACAATGTGGGGGAAAGATTGGGGACCTATTTCTCCTTACTCTCAGGCCTACAATGTGGGGGAAAGATTGGGGACCTATTTCTCCTTACTCTCAGGCCTACAATGTGGGGGAAAGATTGGGGACCTATTTCTCCTTACTCTCAGGCCTACAATGTGGGGGAAAGATTGGGGACCTATTCCTCCTTACTCTCAGGCCTACAATGTGGGGGAAAGATTGGGGACCTATTTCTCCTTACTCTCAGGCCTACAATGTGGGGGAAAGATTGGGGACCTATTTCTCCTTACTCTCAGGCCTACAATGTGAGGGAAAGATTGGGGACCTATTTCTCCTTACTCTCAGGCCTACAATGTGGGGGAAAGATTGGGGACCTATTCCTCCTTACTCTCAGGCCTACAATGTGAGGGAAAGATTGGGGACCTATTTCTCCTTACTCTCAGGCCTACAATGTGGGGGAAAGATTGGGGACCTATTCCTCCTTACTCTCAGGCCTACAATGTGGGGGAAAGATTGGGGACCTATTTCTCCTTACTCTCAGGCCTACAATGTGGGGGAAAGATTGGGGACCTATTTCTCCTTACTCTCAGGCCTACAATGTGGGGGAAAGATTGGGGACCTATTTCTCCTTACTCTCAGGCCTACAAAGTGAGGGAAAGATTGGGGACCTATTCCTGTTACTCTCAGGCCTACAAAATGTGATGTCACTATGACATCACAAAACTGCTTGGGGACAATGTAATTTTTAATGTCATATGTGTTATGTTCATAGTCTGACAACCATGTTCAGACAGTTTATGTGTCTTTGGGATCTAGACTGGGTATCTGTAATTGATACAGAGGTAGGTTAGACCTGGCTGCAACAAGTCATGAACATAAAATACATTCTTTTGCCAGCCAATTATTGTACACATTTCAACATAGATCACTCAACTCATGTTCTTGTGTATGTCCTCTTCTTATTTGCTAAGTGAAAATGTACATCCCTTGTGTATTCTGATTCTGATGTGTTGGTTTTTCCAGATGATTCTTGTGACAAGTGGAAATCAACTGTGGACATTGTAACCCGTATACACCATTTCTGATAAGCAGAAACAGTTGCAGATGTCAACAGCCAGTGTGTCACTGATAATTTATCTGTTTATACTGTGACAGGGAGATGTGTGTACCATCTCTGGAGAGCAGAAACAGTTGCAATTGTTGACAACCAGTGTATCAGTGATAATATAATGTCTGCATTTTCACTGTGACTAGGAGATGTATGCATTCCCAGAATATGTGATACAGATATCCTTAAATGTGTCAGAGAGATATTCTGAAATATACTGGAGAGATATTCTGAAATGTATTCGAGCAGTATTGTTTTCCCACTAAAGCTAATGCACCATAAGCTGGCAGGGTTAAGTGAGTGGATATGGAGCTAGATGTCACACGTGTATTGTGTGATGACTCTTCACAGAAGAACATAGAATTGTTCCGTGACTTGAAGTATACACACTGTCTAATCAATAGTTTGGTTGATTCTTAGATTCATGAAGATTGCCCATATGTTCTAGATTGCTAATTTGTGTTTGTAGGTCTGAGACATACAATGTAGCACATAAGAAACACATTGTGACTGCAGCAGAATTTGGCAATACAAATTATATGTTTAGTTTCTGGGAGTAAAATTACATTTAAACAAAATGTAGCATCAGAAAGTGACACAGTTATGTTGCATGGAGACATTGGTAACAAGGTTAATTCCTGCTCAGTGAACAAAGTCCATAGTCATAATTAAATGGCTTTCTATTTTAAGCCCAATGGAACTGTCCAAATAATATGGCTTATGAATTATTAACCCTGCTGTTGAAAATTCTGAATGGCAAAATAGGATAAATAAAACAAAATGACATGAAAAAAATCAGTGCATCACACAGGTATGTAAGATCATTTGGAATCAGATTTGTGCAGTGCTGAACAGAATTGCTGATAACAGGACAGTGATGTGGTGTGATCTAATGACTTCAACACCAGTCTGCAGACTGACTGATGATGAATGAAGATTGTAATTGAAGTGTTGTTTACTTTGTCCATGTTGATATTGTAGTTGAGATGTTATTTGTTTTGTCCATGTTGAGTTAGTAGTTGAGACAGTTGAATTTTTGCTTATCATCAATCTCTATATCTCCCCGTTGATAGTTTGCTTCAGGTCTCACATAAGATCAATTGATGGTCTGTACAGTTTTGCTTTCTGAAATGTACATTTTGCCTGGGCTGTCTTGTGCAGTTTTCCTTTACTGTCTTGTACAGTTTGTCTGGGCTGTCTTCTTCTTGTGCAGTTTGCCTGGCTGCCTTCTTCTTGTGCAGTTTGCCTGGCTGCCTTCTTCTTGTGCAGTTTGCCTGGCTGCCTTCTTCTTGTGCAGTTTGCCTGGACTGTCTTGTACAGTTTGTCTGGGCTGTCTTCTTCTTGTGCAGTTTGCCTGGCTGCCTTCTTTTACAGTTTAACTCTTATACACCAGCAGGTCACTGCATGGGGCCAATATTCTCAGCATTCATGATAACTTTGGCTGCAGTTTGTTTTGTTTTTTGCTGGTTATACATTTGTTGATATTCCCTGTTCTAGCATGTGTAATGTCAGTATAGTTTTGTAAGGGAGCTGTGGTAGTGCAGTGGCTAGCATGCTTTCCTGCTGACCCCATGGACATGGGTTCACATTTGCATTGAGGTGAATGTGTGTAATTGACCTAGGTTCCCAGGTCCACTCAGCTTACAATGGATGCCAGAACATGTCTTGGGAAGTCAAGGCGGCCAGCACATAGACCACATGTGGGGCTACATTTGCCTCAAGTCGTGTATGGAGGGTCCTTGACTGCTACTGTCACTATTGTTGTGGGAATCATGGGTATCTTTAACCCTGAGTCTCTGACTGTCAGTTCCAGCTGAAAGAGACAATCCTCCACCAAATATTGACACCTCCTAAGAGTTAATGACTGGTAGTCGTAGCAGCCACACTTTGAGTGTACAGGACAACAGCAGAGATCTGAGCACATACTAGACAATCAAGTGCCATCTCCACAGTGAAGGTTGGCTGCAATGGATCTCCAGCACTGTCTTTCTCTTGCCTTGATTGTACAGTCTGTCAGACTGCTGTTCATCCATCATGATGTTATCTTCCCACTTGTATCGTCGTCTACTCTTGCTCACTTACTTTCAACCTTGCCCATTAGTATAGTTTTTATGTGAGTCTAATGTCTTTTAACATGGCTAAAATATTTCACTTGCCTCTTTTTTTATTTCTTTTATCAACTCTCTTTTCATTCCCAGTTTTTCTAGAACCTCTGTATTTGATTGTATTTGTTTCCACGAAATACGACATATTCTTTTGTATATCCACATCACAAGGGTCTCTATTCAACTTTCTAATTGCTTGTTCATTGTCCAGGCTCCCGCGCCATGTAGTAGTGTTGACGTTACTCTAGGAGACAATAGATAAATGTAAAGCTATTGAGATTTAGACCTGCCTTTCTCTCCCCCCCCCCCCCCCCAAATGTCAGATGCACCTTGCTCAAGAAACAAGTGAACTTGACTTGAGTGTGTCTAGTTGGCTATGAATTGAATGTCAGCTACACCTTGCTCAAGAAACAAGTGAACTTGACTTGAGTGTGTCTAGTTGGCTATGAATTGAATGACACTTGTGTCTGCAGCAAGGCTATGCCATTGTTTGAAGGCAGCTAGTTTGAATTCTGCCATTTCAGTTTTTCTGTTGTCCAGTATGTCCTCTTTTCTTGACTTCTATGTGTGCCAGTCAATACCTGTGCATTTACTTCTCATGTTGTTTCATTGGCCTGAAGCGCTACCCAGTGGTGGATATTTCTGTTGTCTTGTGGTTATGTAACTTGGTAACATATCCACTACACCTGGTTATGTAGCGTGCAGATACATCAGGTGGTTTCTACCTATGTATGTAATCAAAGTATACCTGTTTATGTCAATACATTGAGGAGCATTAAGTCCCAGGTTGTGGGATGTGGTTACTTGCAGTAGATGGTTACTTGTGTATAATGAGAACCTGTGAAACATGCCTGGTTCAGTATTGCAGATCAGGTTGTGTCACATAAAATTTAGTGTGTGCCTGGTTTTGTAATGTGCACACACGTTACATGTATGTGCTTGCTTAACATGGTGAGAAATGTATAGGGTTCTAGCCCCATATATTTATGGACCAATTGATGCTCAATGGCTGATTGGTCAATATCATGCTGACTGCTGTTACTTTCCAGAAATATCCTGGTACCACTTTTAGGCTGGGGATGCAAACAACTGACCACCGGGCTGGCAGGCAGGCAGGCTAGCCACTGTGTTAACACAGCTCTTACATGTGGTTATTACATGTAGTCACATTGTGTCACTGGTTATGTAGTGGGCACAGTGTAAAATGTACCTGGTTATATTGGTCAGTAACGACATTGTTGTAGTGCCAATATCATGTTGGTGAACATAACTATCCGTGTAATTGTACCTAGTTCTGTTATCTGACACAACAGTTGATTATTTCATGAGACAAGCGTTTGGCCTGGTTATGTTCAGGTAGGTAGTGTATGCAGATTTGACAGTTCACCTGGAGATTGTATTTATTGAGCGCTGTCTTGTCTGTGTCCAGGCCACTACCCATTGACTTTTGGTGGTCTGTTTTGCTTGTTCATTGTTGTTTTGTTCATGTGCTGGGCTGAATGTTGTCATTTATAGCTGCAGTAACATGACATGGTCCAGAGGATAGCTGCAGTAACATGACACTGTTGAGTAGATAGCTGCAGTAACACAGCATGCTTGAGTAGATAGCTGCAGTAACATGACATGCTTGAGTAGATAGCTGCAGTAACATGACATGGTTGAGTAGATAGCTGCAGTAACATGACATGGTGGAGTAGATAACTGTTGTAACATGGCATGATCCAGTAGATAGCTGCAGTAACATGACATGGTCCAGTAGATAGCTGCAGTAACATGACATGGTCCAGTAGATAGCTGCAGTAACATGACATGGTCCAGTAGATAGCTGCAGTAACATGACATAGTCCAGTAGATAGCCACAATAACACGACATAATCAAGTTCAACTTTCTCACTAATGTTCATTGGTACTAGCAGTTGTCATGTCACTAAAAGGACAAGTCAAACATCACAGAGAGGACAGGTCAAATATCACTGAGAGGACAAGTCAAATATCACTGAGAGGACAAGTCAGAATTGGAGAAAAGTAATGTCACTAAGAGGGCAAGTCAAATATCATTGAGAGAAGTCAAATTGGAGAAAAGTCATATCACTAAGAGGGCAAGTCAAATATCATTGAGAGAACAGGTCAAATATCAAATATTGAAAGGACACGTCAAATATCACTGAGAGAAGTCAAATTGGAGAAAAGTCATATCACTGAGAGGGCAAGTCAAATATCATTGAAAGGACAAGTCAAATATCACTGAGAGGACATGTCACATATCAATGAGAGGACCAGCCATATGTCAGTGAGAGGATATACCATATGTCAGAGTGCTAATATACACAAATTGATCACATGTATTACTTGTTCATCAGTGGCATCACTCTTTCCCTTGTCCTATTTATTTTAAAACATCTCATTGTTAGGTTACTTATGTTATTCTCAGTGGCAGCCTACAAATGTGTGTGCTTGATTTTCTTCTAGTTCGCTAATTTTGTAAATCATTTTGTAATTATAACTGTAGGCTAAATGTATGGAAGCGTGGTGGATATCGATTCTGTAATTGAAATAGATCAGTGGAAAGAGGTTGACTGCATGAAATCATTGTGAATACAGAATCTATGATTGTTATCATTCTTATCTACAGACAAAGGTGGCCTGTGCAGTCACAGTGAAAATGGAAATTAAATATGGTGATGTCTGGAGAATCCATTCCCCTCATGACTTTTCCCAAATCATGCCATACTTCTTCTAGGAGAAGTCTTTCATCTTGGTTGGCTGAGTTATGTTTCTTTCTTTGTAGACTTGTTCATGGTTGGTTGAATTTTGCAGCTAAGGTTTTGTACATGATGAGGCAGTAATTCCCGTGCCAACCCTCCTTAGTTGTCTGTAATGACATGCATGGCCAGCTACATTGTTGATATTCTTTGCCTCTATAACACATGGAGTGTTTACATGTACTAGTTATAATTCATTGAGAACAGCAAGTGTGCATACTATGATTGTTATAATTCTCTGAGAATTAATGGTGGATTGTGTGGTTTTTTTGTTATAAATCTGTGAGAACTTACTAGCAGATTATGTGGATGTTGTTATCTCTCTGCAGAATAAATAAAATTTGGTGATTTTTTTATTATAACTCGTGGAGAAATAATTGCGTTTTCAGGGTTTAAAAAAATATTTAAAAAAAACTAACCCACTGAAAAAGAATGAGGACAGATTCTGTGGTCCATGTTATCACTGACAGAGAAGTGATCATTGTGGGCCAACCAGAATGTGCTTGTGTCCTGTCTCATGTATCTACTTCTGTGATAACTCATCTCATCTCATCTCATCTCACCATGTTCTTTTGTACCTTGCGGTGTCGAGGTGAAGTATAAACATCGTGAGAGTGCCTGATTATGGGCTTTATATATCGATATTCCCATGGACTCTGCTATTCCCTCAGTCCAAAGTTTACGTGGTCGGCCTCTTCCTCTGTTTCTATCTGGTCTGTACACCATTGATTGTTGTGGTATGCTGTTGAATGGTAACCTACTTGCATGGCCAAACCATTTAACTTGCTGTTTTCTAATAAAATCTAGAACTGCTATAACTCCCACTTTAGTCCTGATTTCTTCATTTCTGATCTTATCTCTTCTTAATATGTTGAGTATTCTTCTCTGGAATCTCATTTCTATTTTTGTGATTTTTCTTTTCTCTTTTTCTGTCATTGTCCAGGTTTGGCATTGGTAGCATAGAGTTGGTAGGAAGATTGTGTTGTAACGTACTTTCTTAGTAGTTATTGATACATGTTTGTTATTTAGTGTTGGTGCCATTTGTCCAATGAGTTGGTTTGCTTTATTGCATCTATTTTCAATCTCTTCTTCTGATCTGCCATTTGATGATATTATACTTCCTAGGTACTTGAAACTTTTTACTTGTTTCAAGGAATGTTCGTTTAGGTGAATTGTTGTTTTTTCTTCTTTAGTTATAGTCATTACCTCTGTTTTGTTTGTGCTAATTTTCATGTTATGTTCCCTACACATTTTGTTTAGAATATTCATGTGGTCTTGTAATTCAGCTTCTGATTTTGCTATTAGTGCTTGGTCGTCCGCAAACAGGAGTTTTCTAATGGTTAGATTTGCAGATGGTTCTTCTTCTGTGTTCTCGTCATGCGGTATTCTTGCCGTCTCTGTTGGGCTGGTTTCTTTACATATGTTGTCTATATATGTTATGAACAACCTTGTCGTACTCCAGATCTTAATGGTGAAGGGTTCTGAGTATCCTCCAGTTGCTCTCACTATGCATTCACTGTTATTGTATAAGTAGCCACTTTAGTAACTTTTTCTAAATTGCTTTTTAATTATATAACCTGCATAGTTGGATAGCTCTTGAAAAAACAAATCCAACGATACCCTATTCAAGTCTGTGGGTCAATTTTAAAGCGAGATATTAATGTTTGTGTGTAAGTTTATAATTTACAAGGAAGATATAAAGAAAACGGTTTTGACCTTTCCACTTTTTGTGACCCTACCTACACACTCACACAACTGCTGGTCATCAAGGAGATTAACACGCACAAGGGACTATAACTCTCCCAGTTTATATATAAACACCCAGACACTCAGATGTATACATGACGTCAGACCACGCGCGGCGAGACTTGTCAGCCAGCGTAGATTGCCGTAGATATTTGAATTTTGACAAAAGATGTTCCGTTGGAAAGATTAAAAATTATCAATGATCCCGCCCATGCAGAGTGATGAAAATATATACACAAATACTAAATTTGACGTTGAATGCAATCATGTATTCATTGGCATTCAAATCGCTGTGAATATTCCATAACAATATTAGTCATCGCTGACAAGGAAACGGCTATTTCCGGCCATTGAAATATCACATCAGAGCATGCAATTTTCATCATTTTCGTTTGGGATCTGCCTCCCGACTTTAATAGTCAAAAATGACAAGATTTACATAAAAATGGACGATACATCTAATAACACATATTAGAACAAACAAATACATCTACATAAAACGTGATTTTTGGGTATACTTACATCTGAAAAGGTCACTCTGTATCTCTGTGTGAGAAACGAATTTCAGAAACACGAGATGTACACACGTAAACCGAGGAGGGAAAAACTATATAATGTAATTGGTCCCAGTTTTAACGCGAACTTGAAATAATCGGGGAATTTAACATCATGAGTACTCTATATGTCCTTAATATCGGGGTACAATAACAAGAAAGCGGAAATCGCCATAAGAATCATCTCCGGCAACGTTCGGTAACATATAACGTAGTAGCTAGTATAAGCTTCTACATAGGTTTGTTACATGTGTACTCACTCCATATTGTTTAAGGATTCTTGGTCGACAAAGGCTAAGTACAGTGTTTCATTGAATTCAATTGATTTTTCTATAAGTTTTCTAAGAGCAAAAATGGCGTCTGTGCATTCTTTGTTTTTCCTAAATCCAAGTTGTGTTTCGCTTAGCTGGGGTTCCATAGTAGGTCGTAATCTCTTCTCAAGAATTTTGCAAAATATTTTCCCAGTATGACTCAACAGTGAAATGCCTCTGTTTTATGTGAAATCTCTTTTGCTGCCTTTGTTTTTCCAAATTGGGATAATTATGGCGTTTCCCCAGTCTCGTGGTGTCTGTTGTTCTACCCAAACATGGTTGAATAGTCTATGTAGCCATGCTGTTCCTACTTCTCTTGCTGCTTTAATTAGTTCATCATCTTGTCCCGGTGATTTGTTTTTTGGGGCTAATCTGTTGGCTTCTATAATTTCTTCTTTTAGTATGTCTAGTTTTAGTTTTTCGGTGGCATCTGTGTAGATTTCTTGAATTCCTGTGACATCTGATGGGATGTTGAGATGTTGTTCGAAATACTGCTTCCATCTTATTAGGATTTGTTTTTGTTCACTTATTGGCTCTCCATTTTCGCTGTTAATTATTTCAGTTGGGTCAAAGGGTTCTCCTCTGGTTCGCATTGCACTTATCTTTTTGTAGAAGTTTCTAGTTGCCTCCTTGTAGTTTTTATTTAGGGTTTCTCCATACTGTTCCCAGTCTTTTTGTTTTTCCGTCTTTACTATTCTGTTCACATGTCTTCTTGCTATTCTATATTCTATGTAATAACATTCCTGTTTGCTCTTCAACCACTTTTTATATTTTTGCTTTTTGTCTTTTACTGCTTTCTTTACCTCTGTGTTCCACCAACTTGTTATTTTCTTTATCCGTGTTTTGTGTTTTTTCGTGGTTCCACATGTTATTTTTCCAGTATTTAAAATGCTTGATTTGAACATCTCCCATTCTTCTTCCACTGTGATAACAGACTTGCTAAAACAAAGTATTACAAATGTAATAGTCTGGCATCTTCACATTGCCTGGCTGTTGCTGAACACAGGAAATGGCCAGTCAATCTGTATTCATGCATTGTGTGGTTTCTAGAAGAGCAGTAGTAACCTGTGATGACTTTCATGTAAACATTGTAAATCATTGATATTCATTTATAATCCAAATATATCCGTTATCATGATATCCACCTGTGTCCATTGAAATGTTGTAGTCGGACTACACCCATTGGAACAAACTATGTCATTATTCAGTGCAGTATTCCCACTTGGGAATCTAACAACATCAATGGGAAACTTTGGTACCAGACAATATCTTTACGCCGGTCTCCCTGGCGTAGGAGTTAACATCTTTCTCCGCAATCCTGTATATTCTCATGATTAACGCAGCTGCGTGAGATTCGGTAGCGGACTGCGCCGCGTTGGTTACTTATGGGGGTATGTGAGCCGGTCTCTCAGAAAGCAGTGGCAAACTACTGAGCGTAATCTTGCCTAGTACATCAACAGCAGCTGAAAGATGCTGGTGTTGACTGCAACATTCTGTAACGGATATGCAACATTAAAAAAAAATATCTTTGTGGTTTGAATGACTTCCATTGGAATCTAACAACATCAGTGGGAAACTTCCATTGGAATTAAACATCCTTTGGAATATGTGTATATAATGGCATTCATGTGTAGAATTGATGTAGAGTTGACAGCAAAATATGAGTATCAAATGTATCAGTTTAAAGTTGATATCAGGATATGAACTGTTTATAGTAAACATACTGGTGGCTGTACAATACTATCAGGTGTGCACCTACCTGTGTAGTTGTTGTACAGTACCAGCAAGTGTGTGCCTACCTGTGTTGTGGTACAATAGATGTAAGTGTGTTTGTGTGGTTGTGATGCAGTACATTTAAGTGTGTGTGTGTGTGGCTGACATATTGTGAGCTTGAGGGTAGAATGTGTACTCGCTGGAAACACCGTTGTGAAGAGGGTGCATGGATCAAAGTATTAACATGTCTATATTAGACCCCATTACTTGTATATATAACAACACATGTACATTTGATATGATTTGATGATGATGATAACACTGGGCATTTTCTCTTGTTCAATGTTGCATATATTTGTTGGGTCCTATTTGTTCCCTCATGTTTTCATGTTTCTGTGGGTTATAACGTGCTGGTAATCCAGGACATGTGGGTGATGGAGAAGCTGCTGCACACAGTCGTATGGCGAGATGTATTGGCAGACTTGTAGAGGACAGGTAGCAACTTTGGCTAGTTCCCCAGCACAGGACGTACACAGCTCTGTCATTTTGTGACACTCCTCCCAACATTCAACCTCTACACTAGTTAGCTGGACTAAAATGTTGACTTCTCATCCTTGACTTGGAATGTAAATTACAAGTACCTCTGAAGTCGGAGTGGGTTCGCCTGATGGTGAGAGACATTGGTAATAGGGATAGCTAATCCACATGCAAAAATGAGTCCTAGTATACTAGAAGTAGCATGTGTATGGACTACACTTGAATTCAAAGCGAGCGAATGCAACCGAACAAAACCAAAAAAAAAACTCCCAACACAGGGAGTACACAACCCAGCTATTTTGCGTCATACAGTCTATTATAATGACGCCAGTCAGCTAGCTGGGGTTCGGAGGAATAGGTCGTGTATGAATTCTCAGTTTCTGAGAATTGGTTATGTATGTTTATCAGTTTTGGAGAGCAGGTCGTATATGTTAACACTTTTGGCGAGTAGTTCGTGTATGGCCTATTCTCCAAAACTGATGCAATCATACACAACCTATTTTTGGGAAATAGGTCATGTATGATTGTATTAGTTTTTTATTTTTTTTATACCATTTATGATTGTTAGTTTCTATTTTTACAGAAAAGGTCATGTATGATTTTATCAGTTGGTAGAATAGGTCATGTGTGATTGCAAAAGTAAATTATGTCAGTTTCAGAGAATAGGACATGTATAATTGTATGTCATCCAGAAAAGTCTGGGAACATAAGTCATGTTTGACTGCATCAGTCAACTAGTCATAATCTGGGAGAAGCTCATTGAAATTATGGACAGTAGAAGCCACGTAGGTCCCATCTGGAAGAAATTGTGTATAAATGGTATATTTCTGATGGAGATGTGTCACATGTTATTAGCTCCTCCATGCCGGCCTGGTGTTTTCACACACTCTATGCCATATGCAGGTGCTGTGTTCACTTGCCTCCCAAGATAGTGGTCTGGGTTCACTTCCCAGCAGAGGCAGGGATATGTTCTCCAACCTACAACTGTGGTTGCTACCAACTTTCAGAAATTCCTGGTAAGGAAAGGTAATGAGGAAGGGATTAGGGTGAAAGTTCACCTCATATGTTGTGACCTAGAATGTGTGAAATGCTAATACTTCACAGCACAATGGCAATATCTGCTGTGGTATTACCTTGACCTATTTCATATATTGCTGCACACTGTCATCCCATCCACACACCACTCCAACCTGGCTTAGTGTCTAGCCCATGTGTTACTGCAGCACTCGCCTCCCACCTGCCTAGCTAGTTTTACCCACTCTAACCCAGGTGTTACTACATCTCACAAATGTATATAACATCTGTCACACACCTGTATGATACCTGTCACAAACATATATGATACCTGCCACAAACATGTATGACACCTGCCACATATATGTATGACATGAAAACCAGCTACAAACATAAAGAGTTGAGCCCACTGTGACATGTGTTGTTTATCGTTCAGCGCCAAGAAGTAATCATGCATGACCCATAAATAGAGGTTCTATAACTAGTTTTAAAATGTAAAAAAAAATTGACTGTGGTGACAGGGATTTTTGACAAATCCAACATTACTGAATCAGCAGTTTTTCTAATGTGATGGAGTTTGATTTATGCCAGATTATTGAATCAACAGTTCATCTTATATGACGGATTTTGGTTTATGCAAAATTACTGAACCACTGGTTCTTTGAATGTGACAGGGAGTTTGACTAATCTAATATTACTGATATTACATAAGGGAAGCAAACAGCAGTGACACTGTAGCATAGCATTCATGTTATACGAGGCATCCAAGACCTGGGATGGGCTGCTCCATCCTGCAAGAAAACTTTAGCCACAAATTCCAACAAACTGAAGAAGTCTGAAGAGAAGAGAAGAAAAATAACCCAGCCAACCAAAATGGAAGGAGGCTGCTCTTCTAGAAGAAGTCTGATGTGATAGGGATAAAACCAGGAGGTGTCTGGCCGACTTAGCTCCTTTCACCTAGGAGAATCCTCAGAATGCTAGAAATGTGTGAATGGGGACAGACAACAGCTCAAGTGGCAGGGAATATTCTACATAAGATTAGCACCTGGGGTGGGGGAGACAGTAACCCTGTAGCTATCATGGTTGAGAACTGTGTGTGAATGGGGACAGACAACAGCTCAGGTGGCAGGGAATATTCTACATAAGATTAGCACGTGGGGTGGGGGAGACAGTAACCCTGTAGCTATCATGGTTGAGAACTGTGTGTGAATGGGGACAGACAACAGCTCAGGTGGCAGGGAATATTCTACATAAGATTAGCACGTGGGGTGGGGGGGGGGGGGGGCAGTAGCCCCTTGGCTATGATGGTTGCCTGCTGGCAGTGTCATCATGTGTTCCAATCTTCATCCAGGCAGGGTTGCTGTTGCAGTGACCTGAACTGCCAGGTCAGCCCAGCCTACAAGAGGTTACAGTCAATATCATAGGAGACCAAGGTGGCCAGGGTCATATTGATCACATGACCCATGAAGTGCTGAGTTGTGATTTAACAATATGGGACCTGGACCAGTTGCCCAGCACACTCAGACACCATTTCATTACAGCTAGCTGCAGATGCTCAGCCCACTGGAGCATACTCTTGTCACAGCTAGGTACCCATCACACTGGAGCATCCTCTTGTCACAGCTAAATACCCATCACACTGGAGCATACTCTTGTCACAGCTAAATACCCATCACACTGGAACATACTCTTGTCACAGCTAAATACCCATCACACTGGAGCATACTCTTGTCACAGCTAAATACCCATCACACTGGAACATACTCTTGTCACAGCTAAATACCCATCACACTGGAACATACTCTTGTCACAGCTAAATACCCATCACACTGGAGCATACTCTTGTCACAGCTAAATACCCATCACACTGGAGCATCCTCTTGTTACAGCTAAATACCCATCACACTGGAGCATACTCTTATAACAGCTAGGTACCCATCACACTGGAGCATCCTCTTGTCACAGCTAGGTACCATGGAGCATACTCTTGTCACAGCTAGGTACCCATCACACTGGAGCATTCTCTTGGTCACGGAGGGTACCCCATAAATCTGTTATGTAAAGCTGCACTACTTTGTGTCATTTTATATTGTTTATCATACTGGAGCATACTCTTGTCACAGCTAGGTACCCATCATGCTAGATCATACTCTTGTCACAACTGGTACCCATCACACTGGAGCATACTCTTGCCACAGCTAGGTACCCATCACACTGGAGCATCCTCATGTCACAGCTAGGTACCCATCACACTGGAGCATCCACTTGTAACAGCTGGTACCCATCACACTGGAGCATACTCTTGTCACAGCTAGGTACCCATCACACTGGAGCATCCTCTTGTAACAGCTGGTACCCATCACACTGGAGCATACTCTTGTCACAGCTGGTACCCATCACACTGGAGCATCCTCTTGTAACAGCTAGGTATCCATCACACTGGAGAATTCTCTGGTCCCGCTGGAGCATCTTGATTTTTTGATTTGATTTAACTTTCAAAGGGTCACAAATTGGGCACGCAGGCCCATCTTACATTCGGCCCTTTCAATCACTCATCTTTCGTTCACCAATAGTGCAAGATTCACATAGGACAAAAAAAACGTTGACAAATGAATGTTATAAACATAATGCATATTACCATATTATGAGAGCCATACCCCACCCACACATTTCCAGGCACACATCCCTCCACCCACGGACATGTCTCCACCCACACATTCCCCAAACTCGCATCCCTCAACCACACATCCAGCACCCACACCTCCCCCACATGCATACACACACCACCCATACACACCCGTGCTCCCACACACACACACACACCCTACAAACACTCCCACAACCCCCTCACACATACACACCCACCACACAATCCCCCCACACTCACACACATCCTCACATCTAGACACATAACATGATGTCTCACATAATCACTGAAACTAATATGACAAACTCCCACACTTTGCACTCATATACACTGACGATTATCGTGAGCATTCTCACAAAAATTTAAAATATTGAGAAAAAAATTATACATGTACATTGTGTAACGTAAAAAAAATAGTGATGTGATTCAATAAATTTATTATCTTATCACAGCTAGGTGCCCATCCCACTATGCCAATTTCTTGTCACACTTAGGTGTCCATCCCACTGGAGCATCCTATTGTCATAGCTAGTTGCCCATCCGACCAGGGCATCTTTTCGTCAGTGTAGGCACTCAGCATGCACCTTCGAACCAGCTCGTGTAAAAACAAAATTTGGGGGGGGGGGGGTCAGTATCGGGTCACGACTGGATATAATCGTCTGAATAAAATTGGGAACTGCGGCAAAACTGTGAAAATGTAAACAATATAAAATGACACAAAGTAGTGCAGCTTTACATAACAGATTTACGACACATACAGCTCTCTCTCTCTCTCTCTCTCTCTCTCTCTCTCTCTCTCTCTCTCTCTCTCTCTCTCTCTCTCTCTTTCTCTCTCTCTCTCTCTCTCTCTCTCCAAACAATCTTGCTTTTCTGTGCCTACCCACATCATGTGTATTACCAGTGGTCGGATCTTATACAACCCCACTAACACAAGCATTGGGTGATATGATCTTATAATACGTGGTATAACAATCAACCTTACTTACCCTATTTCATAGGGAACAGTATGAGTGAAGCCTCGTATTTGTAGACCGACCTACTCCGCATACCCCATGAGCCACATCACAGGAACGATACCTACCGCTCTCTTTCCCTCCCTCCACCTCTCTCTCTCTCTCTCTCTCTCTCTCTCTCTCTCTCTCTCTCTCTCTCTCTCTCTCTCTTCTCATATATACCTTGCACACGCCCATGTACACTGGTGTATGAATGTCTGTTGAGCGGTGTATATGTATGTATGTGCACTCACGCATATCAGTCCACCCAGACTTTGGGACTCGCCTCAAAACAACATATATGAGTGCATAATGTGGTTTTGGTCGGTACCACAATCATGCTAGCGCCCACTCATGCTTCGTCAGTGCATCCACTGTGATTGCTCGGATGCCCCTGCCGGACAGGTTGCCCTCCTGCCTCCGCCCCCCCCCCCTTTCTTTCTATGTGCTCATTGAACCGTAACACCTATCATCCTGTCATCATCCTCCATCTCGCTCCGTCGGTTGGGTATAAAAAGAATACATCGGGGATATTCTGAGTTACTCACGGATCGGAGCTGTGAGGTAAGTATGAACAATTTTTTTTTTTTCAATTCTCATTTTCTCTTCATTGCTTTCATTTTTTCATCCTTTTGTTCTTCTCGTCCTGTCGTCACCTTTTGATGTAGTCACAGGAGATCTCCTTGACTATGTGTTGTGTTTGTGAATGTGTTTGTTTGCTGATGAAGGCTGAATCGCCGCAACGTTCTGTATGTGTCGTAAATCTGTTATGTAAAGCTGCACTACTTTGTGTCATTTTATATTGATATAATCGTCTCAACATTGCTTCCCCACCACATGTCATCACACAGATTACCAGAAATGATGTGTAGAAATCCCGGAACGTTATACAGACATGTATCTCAACAACAGTGCTAGGCTATTTTCTATCCACTTAACCTGGTCTCTTCCTCCAACCTTAAACCCGAAGCAGTTTCCCTGTACGAGCCTGTGATGTGATAGCACCATCACATTTTGTATCCCTGATAGAACGGACGAATAAGTGGCTAGTCTTTGCCTTCACTTTTGGCAAGCG
The DNA here is from genome assembly GCA_963921405.1 of Cepaea hortensis. NCBI lineage: Eukaryota > Metazoa > Mollusca > Gastropoda > Stylommatophora > Helicidae > Cepaea > Cepaea hortensis. The sequence continues at coordinate 138,285,939 of OY992876.1, read as the reverse complement.
ACGAGCCCAGGCGTCGAAACCTGGTCTGACCGTGCTCATAACATAACCATCGCGCCCGTCGGTGCACTGTATACTGAACTCTAAATAGTATATCTGCCCTTGGTCGCGTTGGACCGAGGAAGTGAACTGGTCATCACGTATAATATATTCGAAAACCACATTTCCTATCCTTACAGCGCTATCTGAATATGTGTACGTAAATTCAAGGAGAAACAGCTGGCGGTGATTAAGCTGGTGTAGCCGGCAATAAATGTCACACATAAGACCATTTATCTCCATATAACCGACACTGTAGTCGCCATGACCAGCGTTAGAAGGCCAGGTTGCTGACGTGTGTTCAAGCACGTATGTCAACAGCCGTATCTCATGCCTCTCACACAAGGACGATGTCTTCACAGAATCCATCTTCTACCTGATTCATAGCCAGACGTAACCAAGATTGTTGCTCGGTATTTGCCGCGGTCCACATTATCTGTCTACAGGTAACTATTGCTGTAATGTTTGACTCTTCATGTTGGCTGATTGTGTTGTCTCATCAACCCCCGCCTGCTGTGGTGTTTGTCCATCCATACAAATATTGTCATCTGTTTATCAGAGGTGGCTCAAGAAGCCAATCTGAGCCCTGATGCATCTGTTACGCTGATGACATAGCACTAGATCAGACAAAAATAACTCAACTTTTGACTACTGAGGCAAAGCGATCTCTTTCCTTCGTCTCCCGGTGTTTGACGTCAGTACCATAGAGCATCGTGGAAGCTTTCCGTGTCCTTGAATCGCTTTCTTCTGTATACGGGGCACTTGCTTACCAGAATCCAGAATGTCGGGTGTCTCTAGAATGAATGAGGAGAGAGAACTTTGCGATCGTCTACCATTAGTATAGTAATCACGTCATCCATCATGTGCCATGCCGGTAAGCGTGGGCGGTCATATTTTGCCATCATCGATCACCCCTGTCGTGGATCAGCTCCATGTTTATGTCTCGACCATGCCATCCAGGTATTTACTTCTCGGTCATCCCCTTGGTCTCTTCCCTTCGGTCTTGCTTTGTTCAATCTCTGCAATTCCACTAAAAATAATTTAGTTGTATGTCCTTCACAGGACGTAGCAGTCAACCCCAGCATTTACGCTGTTCGTGATTCCTGGCAAATTTTACGTTCAGTAGTTTGCCATTGCTTTCTGAACGGCCGGCTCCTATACCTTTTTCGAAAAAACCAGCACCGCCGTGTTTCGAACCCTGGTATGCGAGCTCACAAACCGCGTTCGCAAGCCCTTTACTAGCTGTAAAAAAAAAAAAGTCGAGGGGGCCGACTTCATTGTACCGAGTTTTATCCCATATGGCTCGGTCTCTTTCCGCAGGGCTGCATGCCGAAAGCGTTGCACAAAGCACGAACTCCGTAGCTCCAGCGACGATCCCCGGGAGTCTCCGAGAAAAATACATTCGTGAACCGAAAGACATAGCCCGGAATTGAACCCACGACCTTCGGAGCGCGAGGCAAACGGCTTGACCACTTCACCATGGAGACTAGCTTAGCATGTGAAAGATCTCCATGCCATCTAGAAATTAGAGGATATGGTACTAATGATATTATAGTTTACCAAACGGCACTATTTGGCTGGTGTGGTCAGTATGACGTTGGCTGTCTGAATTCGCAGACGTAATTATGCTGCTCATGTTATGAGGCTGGATCGACCTCTCAAAGCCACATGACTTTTAAAGGTCTGAACCCAGAACCATTGGACTCAGGTGGTGCGCTAGCCACTACGTCACCATGACCCCTACCCTAAAATGTACAGGGGGAGGGGAGATCTCTTGTTTTATATACACAGACAGGCACGCATACATCACCTTTGTGTGCCGTGTCGATAAGCGTGAGCAATCATGGTTCTCCATCTCGTACGATCACCAACCTGTCTCTCATTGTATTGCCTTCCGACCGCCGTCCATACATCTATTTTCTTCTTTATCTCCTCCAACTTCCCCCTGCCATCCCTCAGTGGAACAAATGCTCACAAGCATTTCATACCAAGCCCTCCCATCCTGTCTCGTAGTTTCATATCTTTTCCATCTACGGGACGGATCTCCTTCCAACTTGACTGCTGGCTGAGTCAGTTTGTTTTTCTTGTATTCATTTGAGTACTTTTCTGAGATTGTGTAGGACTCCAGTTTACTCAGCCAAATATTATTGTTGTTTCTTCTATCACAGAGCAACGGGACACGAATGCAACTGAACGAACGCAGAGGCCAAGCAGTAGATACTGTCTAAGTTTATTGCAGGAGACAACTTCATATCAAAAACGTAACATATTGCATAGATGTAGACCCACGTCCTGCTGGCCTGAGATCTTGGTGGTAACTAATACGTTCCCTGCCTCCACGTCAGCGCGTGAGCGTCCCTAGTTACTTAACTACCGGGTGCTCACGCGTGATCACCTACTAGACCCTTTTCCCTTTGCACGCCATGCCATCTAAACCCTTTAACAGAGCCACTCTGTTATATTTCCTCTCTACCCTCAACGAGACTTTTCCCCGAAAAGTCTTAACTCAAAACTCACTTAACCTAAATCTACGACCCACGAGTTATGCTTCAAGACCACTATCCGCTAATTCTATATTCTTACCCATCTTACCCCAAATAATCCTATACCAAGCGCTATTCTCCCAACCACACAATTACTTCTTCTTCGTTTCTGTAAAATCACAAGCAACCCGCTTACATGTCTTAAACAACTTTAACATGGCTCAACTCCTAACCACGAAAATCATATACCTCTAACCTGGAACTGACTTTTATTCATTACTCCACAGTCCTTCTACTCCTACAACTCCACTACTCTACTTATGTCTTATAGCCACTTCTATGACCTCCAACCAACCTTACATTTCTTCTATTATTTACCGTGAACTTATACTTCTTCTTCATTCAATATCAACATTACACCTTAATTATTTCTTCTATATTTTCCCATCGTAACATCGTAACATTCTACATTACAAGATCTCACTTTATAATACACTTCACAAGCAATCCGCCTACATATTTCATAGACACGTATGTCCATCGAAATCATTGGTATATAAACAAAAATTGAAGATTATCATGCGTTATGCAACATATCATACTCTCGCGAACATCAACGAAACAACACAGGATAGACAGAGAAATGGTTGGTGCGCACCAAGAAGATAGTAAGAAGTAGTCACATTTATCCTCCCTTGCACTCACAAAACTTTATAAAATAAAGTTTCCACACACAAAAAACGAATCATATAATCCATGAAAATTATATGTTCTTCAATTTTGTTCATAGTAAATATTCTTGTTAAAAGTTACGTCGATCTAAAACTCCATCTTTATACTCTCAAGATTAAAATATTATTCTACTCTCTGACCTGTACCATTGTGCTGCCAACAACAGCCAGTAAAATATGACTTTATGACTGTACCTTCCCCCTTGTCTATACTATATCAGTATTCTTTATTTATAACACACCTTCCCAAACCTCCATGGCTTTCGATCCATGTTCAAAAAAAATTTACTGTTCATATATTATGAACATAATTTCTACTTCTACTTATTTCATGCTGTAACCACAGCGTCTCTAATTAATATTGACAATGTTCATTTACTATGAACATACTTACTCCCCAAATGCTGTGCTGACATATGTTTAATGCTGATAACCACAGCCCCCTTTTTTTAAGTTAAACCAATCTCCCCCGCAATCCAAACATGGCCTTCAATCCATGTGTTTCTATTAACGCTGACTAGCGCAGCACCTATTACAACCCCCACATCCAAGCATGGCATTCAATCTATGTGTTTCTATTAACGCAGCACTTATATTTTTCAATTATCTATTAGCCATCTCCCAAACCATTATAAAACTGACTCTTTATCAACTTCTACCCTCTAACCTTATGACACTTACTGCATATTTGTTTCAGTTTACTGAACCCACTTCCAACAAGGCGAATATGTCTCTCTTTATCTGAATGTAGTGTCCTATTACTTTTTCCATTAGACCTAGTCTAAACCAACTTTTTATCAAACTTAATCATAAATAGCAAAATAATAACTGTCTAATAATTATAAGTCAAAACAATTGATCGAATATTAAACAAAGCAATTCAAATGAAAACCACAATCATGAGCAATCCAAATAAAAACAGGATATCTTTCCCCCCAACATTTTCTACGCAATGTTTATCCCCCACATACAGAATAAAATGGCAATCATTTTACAGAACCAATTAATAACTAAGTCAAGTGAAAACCTCAATCCAAATAATATAACATAATATACATGATGCATCGAAAAATCATATTCAATTAAAACCTATTTTTGGATTAATAACCAATTGTCTACTCGCTAAAGAAAAACACAATAAGTCATAACCAGGCTATCTACCAACCTGCTCTAATTAACACATTCATCTGTAATTTACAGCTACTGTATTTCATCAAACACAGTGGTATAAAATGATTTGTCTTCTAACCTCAATAAACAGGTCTCACATTTTAAATCATCCTTAAATCAAAAAAAATTTCTCTCCTGCTATCTGCAAAGTTTCCTATCAATCTATTTGCCATACCTCCACTTCCTCAGTAGTGCTAGATTTTTTTCTATAAGTGCCATCTCTATATCAATGTCTTCATTTTCATGACGAGAACTTATAATGTCTTCCTTCATACTACTATTTTCATCAGTGTCTGATTTTTCATCCATTTGATGTTCTTCTGTATTTACGTTACTAGCTTCCAATTTTTTCCGTTCAATATCCAACCTAATCTGTTTATCCTGATTTCTTAATAACCTTTCTAAAACTGGGATATCTTCGTCACTTGATGAACCTTCCCTAATTCTTTTTTGTCTTTTAATTTCTCTTTCTCTTTGTCTATCTAGTCTCCTTTTCACTGCTTGTCTAGTATTCTTATACGGGGCGTTTACTTCCTGCATAGACTCAACGCTATCAGGTCTGTAGCCATTATACCTCTCGTTTTCCTCACTCACAAAAGTTTTTGGTATTGTCTCCGATTGTTCACCCATCACATCACGTAAAGGTGGTGTTATTGTTTGTTCTGGTACAAGGACCTTTTCAGGTTCTGGAGGTATGACATATTTAACTCGTCTGAAGAGTTGTCCGTCTGAATAAAACCCTTCTGAATAGTTATTATCACTTTTCTTGTCTTCTTCATCTCGTCTCAGGTGTTCCACACGTGAACGTGCCAGGTACCCCGTGATTTGGTTCTTAATATTATATGAAACTGGGCCTAATTTTTCTAGAATATAATACCCTGGAACCCAATAACTATCAAATTTTGAATTTCTTCTATGTTTTTATAGTAAACTCTATCGCCTACTTTAAATTCTTGTAGTTGTGTGTTTCTGTCTGCATACTTTTTCTGTCTTTCTCTAGCTTTGATTACATTGTTTTTCAACTTTACATGTGCTTTATGCATTTCTTGTAAAATCATTTCCTGAAAATCTTCCCCCATATATTTTCGTCTAGGTTTTAGCAAATTGTCAATTGGCAGTACAGGTTCTCTTCCGTGTAACAAATAAAATGATGAAAAACCTGTACCCTCATATTGGTGAGTTCGTATCGCTCCTAATGCAGGTCCCAAGTACAAGTCCCAGTCCCTATCATGTTCCTCTACATTTTTTGCTAGTATATTATATAGTGTCCGATGTTGTCTCTCATTTTTCGCATTTGAGGAAGGTCTATAATAAGAAGTTTTTATGTGGACAATATTCAGATCTTGTAGTAATTTCTAAAACTTCTTGTTCACGAATTCTTTTCCATTATCTGTAAGGATTGTCTGGGGACAACTAAATCGTGGTATATACTCTTGTAGGAAGATGTTGATAATGGAATCAGCACTCTTATCCGGGATAGGATAAACTTCTGGCCACAAACTATAGCAATCCACTATATGTAGTAAATAGATATTCCCCGAGAGTGTTCTAGGGTGAGGACCTGAAATATCCAAGCTTATTTTCTGCATGGGAAACTGAGGGATATCAGTTTCTTGTAAGGGACATTTGATTACTTTCATATTTCTTATCCTACATTTCTCACATGCGTCAACATATTTACAAATACTCTGAAATAAATTTGGCCAGTAATATTTATTCTTGAGAGTTTGGAATAATTTGTCACGACCGAGATGACCATTTTCATCATGATATGCCTTCAAAATTTCAATTTCTAAATGTTTCGGAATGTATTTTCTCAATACGCTATCTTCACTTCTTTCATTCACATAATATAACTGTTTGTCTTCCTGTAATTCTACAAAGTTCTTTTTGAAACTGTTTTCACCTGTTTCTTTCAACTTCTGTTTTATTTCTATTACTTTTGGGTCCATTTCTTGTTATTCTTTCATATTGAAATGTACCAACCGTGGTTCTTCCGCTATTGGTTCAGAATCTTGTTCTGTCTGTGAACTTCCAAAAACTTCTCTATTTAATTTGGCAGAATCTAGTATATTTACTTGCCAGTTTCGGTCGTCTATCTCTGGTTCACCCTCATCTTCAGTAGTTTCAGACATCTCTGGATATGGGATTCTGGATAATAAATCAGCGCATGTATTTTCCTTACCTGATATATATTCCACTTTTGCGTTATAGCCTTGTAAATTTAGCGCCCACGTTTGTATTTTCCTATTCTGTACTGGAGCTTCTAACAAAGATTTTAATGGCATGTGATCAGTTTTAATAATGAAATTGGCGTTATGTAGGTAATAATTCAATTTTTGTAAGGCGTAGTGTATAGCATAAGCCTCTTTTTCCACTGTCGACCATTTCTTCTGCGTTATACTAAGTTTGTGTGAAAGAAAGTAAATCGGTCTTTCATTCTTAACTCCTGGTATTCCTGAGTTTTCACCGTCATATGGTTGAGTTAGGCATGCCCCTATGGCATTATCTGAAGCGTCTGTGTATATAATCAACTGTTTGTTTAAATCTGGATGTGTTAATAATGGAACCACTGTTAAACTATTTTTTAGAAAATCAAATGCTCTTTGACAATCCTCATTCCACTTAAATCTTGCATATTTGCAAGTTAGGTTTGTGATGGGTTCCGCGATTTGTGCAAAGTTCGGGATGAACCGTCGATAATACCCACATAACCCGATAAAAGCTCTTAACTCTCTCACGTTGGTCGGGGACGGTAATTCTTTAATGACCTTTACTTTGTTTTGATCAGGCTTGATTCCTTCTCTATCAATGATGTAACCCAAGTATTTGGTTTCCGTTTTCAAAAATTCACACTTACTCAATTTCAGTTTAACATCGTGTAGTCTTAGCCTGTCAAAGACTAATTTTACATGTTTTAGGTGGTCTTGTACGTCTCCTGATGTATAGATTAAAATGTCATCTATGTATGCCAATGCGAATTTTTGCATCCCTTCTAATACTTGATTTATCAATAACATATAGTGAGAAGGGGCTGTCTTTACCCCAAATGGCATACGTAAGAATTCATAAGAACTCACGTGAGTACAGAAAGCACTTTTCTTCTGAGCATCTGGCGACATGGGAATGCACCAAAATCCCAACCTAGCATCCACTGTAGTGAAAAAAGTAGAACCATTAAGTAATCCCAAAATGTCATCAATTACTGGTAATGGATATGCTACATTTTTGGTGATCTTCTTTAGCGCTCTATAGTCGCAGCAGAACCGGTGTGAGCCGTCGGCTTTGGTCACAATAACTATCGGAGATGACCACTCTGACTTTGATCTTGTTATTATTCCTGCTTTTAGCATATCCTCGATTGCTTTTTCTACAATTTCTCTATTCCTTAAAGGGGTTCTATACGGTTTCAAACTAATTGGTGGGTGATTTCCAGTGTCTATTTCCATAGTAACTGTTTTCGTCTTCCCCAGTTCTAAGTCGTTAACCGCAAAAACATCTTGGTTCTCTTTTACTAGTTTTTCTAATATTTCCTTATTCTCTGGTGAAGCTTTTAACTGTGATAATAATTCTTGTTCTCTCTTCAAGAGTGACGTTGTTTTGTCTACTGAATGTATTTGAGATGGATGTTCTCTGAATGCATGGATCAATTCATCATTCTGTACATTCCAGCTTCCTCTACGTCTATTTCTGATATTGTTTATGTTAGTGGGAGTTTCTAGATACTTACTTCTTGACATTTCTTCTCTTCCGGTTGTTAATACGGTGTTAGGATCATTTGCTATTTTAGCAATTACACATCCTCTGTATAATTTAATTTCCTTCCCTGTGTTGTTAATAACCATCACTGGAAAACTAAAGTGTTTGTCTAATGTCATTATTCCATCTGGGACCTCTAGACCAGGTTCGTCTATTATCTCTTTTTCCAACTCCGTTATTCTAACTGTTTGTCCTATTGAAAAATACGGATTATTTTTCATTTTTGCCTGTATCAGATTGACAGTTTGTGGTTTTAAGGTCGTGGACGTTTTTACTCTGACTATTGCCGATACGTGCATATCTTCCTCCAAATCAACATAAACATTTTGAAATTTCAACTTACGTAAATCAAAAAAAAAGTCTTACCCCATTTTTCACTAAGAAATCTCTACCTAAAATCATGTTCCTGTTTAAATCCCTGACTACATGGAAAAGGTGTCTTACATTAATTCCTCCTAATTTGAAATTTATCATTGTTTGACCGACCACCTCTAAATTTTGTATGGTAACAGAGTGAAGGGTGTCCTGATTCCTGAATATTTTGAAATTCTTTAATATGCGGTATAAAAAATTTCCTTGATCACGCTGACTTGAGCTCCCGAATCAATCAATGTTCTAATTCTAAATTTTCCTATTTCTATTATGCGTGAACGCGGATCCGTCATATTCACTGAGAACTGTTTTATCTCTCTAATTTGAGGCCATTCTCTATATTCTCTTTTTCTCGTGTTCTTGTTACCTGGGTAATTGACGTATTCATTAATTCTTGGGACCTTTTTGTCCCGTCCCCCCCCCCAACTGTGGACCCTATTCAGTAAGTGGGACGCCAGTTTCCCTGACCTCCTTATCTTGCAAAATTCCTCTGCCTGTCTTTAAAATTTCTACTTGTTCTGCTGTTAACATTTCTATTCTGTGTATTAGCCTGAACACGTCTGTTGTCACAAAATTTATAACTGTGTACCCTCTGTCCACAATTCCAACAGACCATATTTGTACTACCTACTGTCTCTCTTGTAGGATTTCTCATCTGTCTTTCTCTATCGTGAGTACTTTCATTATTTCCCTGCAGTGTCTGTATTTCTCCTCTTCTTCTCCATCCATACCTTGCTTGTCCTATTTCCATAGGTTCCTCCATTCTGTCTTCTCTATTGCTTCCTATTTCTCTTCCTACCCTTAATCTAAATCTCCTTCTCAAACTTTCTTCTTGTATGGCTATATCCACAGCCTGTGATAACCTAGCTGGATTTTCCCTCATTAGCTTGAATTTCAGTCCATCCGACTGTATTCCAACCACGAATATTCCAACCAGCATTCTTTCTACCTCTTCACCTTGTACATTCTGTCCTAGAAACGCCTCTTCAGCTAGATTAATTAGCCTATCACTATACAACTGAACGCTTTCTCCATTGTCTTGTCTAGACTGTCTCAATACTGAAAATGCGTGTTGGGGATCTGTGATCTCTGCGTATTTATGTACTAAATCATCTTTAAAATGTTCCCAAGTCTCATCTATTCCTGCTTCTAATTTTCTCCTAATGTGGTCCGACACTGGCGTTACACTTGTCTGGTAAGCAAATTTTTTTCTTCTCTTCATCTGTGGCTCCTACCAAAAAAGCGTGTTTTTCGATGGCTACAATCTAGTTTTTGAAATACCTTGCCTGACCACTGAATTTCTCAATATCAATACCTATGCTCTGTTGTTTCAAGGCTGTGTCCAACTTAGATATGGCTCCCCCTACCCCATTCAATACCTGCCCCAATGACACGTCTTGCTGTTCCATTCTAACTTAATACTATAATTCATTCATTCATTCAGTAGCATGTCCTTTGCAGAACCTCGCTCCCATAACAACCTTCCGGAAAGTTCTCGATCACAATCAAGATGTCCCGCGTCTGATACACCCATCTGGAGATCATCCGCCACATCCTGCACCCATCTTCTCTTTGGCCTTCCTCTTCCTCTCTTCCCAGGCATATACCCTTCCATTATTGTTCTCTCCAAACTTTCGTGACGTTTCAAGTGACCAAAATACTTCAATTTTCTTTGTTTTATCGTCTTTAATAGCCATCCCTCCTCAATATTCAACTCTTGAAGTATGGATGCATTTGTTCTTTTCTTTACCCAAGATATTCTTAGAACTCGTCTATAACATTTATATTCAAAGGCGTTTATGCGTTGTTCAGCTTGTTTAGTAAGTGTTCATGTTTCACAGGCGTATATTGCAATGGGAAAGATGCATGCTCTTAAAAATCTAATTTTTGTAGTTCTGTCTGTCCCACTCCATAATCTATTCATCTGTCTTAGTCTTTGAAGAGCAATGGATAGTCACCGTTTAATTTCTTTCATTGTGTCACAGTTATTGGTAATCAATGACCCAAGATATTCAAAATTTTCCACCACCTCCAATTTTCCCCCATTAATGTATATTTCTTTCTCCATAGTAGTTTTATCTGTATGCATTATCTTTGTTTTTGATATGTTAAGATATAAGTTGCGATTTTCACTATTCAATTGGGTTGAGACTATTAGGTTTTCTATGCCATTCTGTGTTGTGGATAGTAATACTGTATCATCCGCATATCGAATCTCTGGTATGTCATGACCGCCGATATTTAGGGCATCATATAGCTCCCTGTTTATATCATCTCTTACATTTCTCATTATATTTTCGGCGTACAGGTTAAACAAATAGGGTGACAGCACGCAGCCCTGACGGACTCCTTGCTTGATGTCAAACCAATCTGATGACTCGCCATCTATTCTAACTGCTGCTTGTTGGTCTAGATATAGCATTTTTATGAGATGTACTACATGTGATGGGAAGCCCATATTCCTCATGATTTCCCAAAGTTTATGATGTTGTACACAGTCAAATGCCTTTGAATAATCCACAAAACATGAGAATAGGTTTACATTAAATTCTCTGCAATTCTCTATTATTAAACGCATGTTGAATATGTGATCTCTGGTTCCTCTTCATTATTTAAATCCAGCTTGAACCACTATACTATAATACAATATTATAATTTATATGTTAAACTCCACTTCTACAGAAATTTACTTAATTAATTAATTAATTATTGTTTAATACTTTCCTTTGGAAATTGTTCATGCTTCTGTTACGTTAACAGTTCAGTTTCGAGTCTAGATCGTAGGTGTCTTGATCAGAGAGCATCACGTCTTCGAGAGCAGGTTTCACAAGGATCAGAGAACAGCACTTCCTCGACAGCAAGCCTCACAAGGATCAGTAATGCACGACTGTGGCTATAGTAAAGCCTCTCGAAGTCAGCAATGAACGACAGCGATCAGCGGCCTTGGTTAGCCTCTCGAAATCAGCAATGAACGACAGCGATCAGAGGGCAGCTCTGGCCAGTCCCCTGATATCAGCAATGAACGACAGCGATCATCGGCCTTGGTTAGCCTCTCGAAATCAGCAATGAACGACAGCGATCAGAGGCCTTGGTTAGCCTCTCGAAATCAGCAATGAACGACAGCGATCAGAGGGCAGCACTGGCCAGCCCCCTGATATCAGCAATGAACGACAGTGCAGAGCAGCGGCGTTGGTCAGCCTCTCAAAACAAACGACAGTGCAGAGCAGCGGCGTTGGTCAACCACTTGACACTCACACAGACTGTATCACGACGGTTCAGCCTGAGAAATCACAAACAACCACCCCTGGGCGGGCTTGCGGCTGTTGTGAGTCTCATACACAACGACGATGTTTTAGCAACGGAATCCATTTTCAAGCCGTGTTCAATAAACGTCTCCAACTGTGCCGTATACTTCTTTACGTTTTCTTTTCAACAACCCAGGTTTGAAGTCTGATGTCACGGCACCATTTCGCGTCCTATCACAGAGCATCGGGACACGAATGCAACTGAACGAACGCAGAGGCCAAGCAGTAGATACTGTCTAAGTTTATTGCAGGAGACAACTTCATATCAAAAACGTAACATATTGCATAGATGTAGACTCACGTCCTGCTGGCCTGAGATCTTGGTGGTAACTAATACGTTTCCTGCCTCCACGTCAGCGCGTGAGCGTCCCTAGTTACTTAACTACCGGGTGCTCACGCGTGATCACCTACTAGACCCTTTTCCCTTTGCACGCCATGCCATCTAAACCCTTTAACAGAGCCACTCTGTTATACTTCATTGATGAAGACTTTGGTGCAAATGTTCGTTTGCATGTGTGTGTTTTTCCTTTCGTGGAGCTTTCTAGTTATAGTTTGTGTTCATTTGGTTTCTAGTTCCCGCGGGGTAACAGTCACGCTAATATATGTTCATTTATTTGCTCATCGACTTCATCAATGGCATTTTGTACTATCTACATTTTCTATCAACAATCTATTGTAGCAACGCCTTCATCGACGATCATTTCTATCAGCAAGCTATTGTACCAACGCCTTCATCAAAGACCTTTTCTATCAAATACCTATTATTTAAACGTCTATATCATAGACGTTTTGTGCCAGCGACCTTTTCTATGACATTTCTTTGCTTTTGTACCAACGATCTTTTCTATCAAGTATCTATTGTATCGACGTTGTCATCAAAGACCTTTTCAAACAGTGACCTTTTCTGTCAATGAATTATTGTATCCACGTCTACATCAATGGCCATTTGTATCACAGATGTGTTTTATCAACGATCTATTGTAGCAACGTCTACATTGATGACCTTTTGTAACAATGATCTTTTTATATAAAAGATTCTTCGGTGACCTTTTCAAACAGTAACATATTCTGTCGACGAACTATTATATCCACGTCTTCATCAATGACCTTTTCTATCAAAGGTCTATTGTAGCAACGTCTACATCAATGACCTTTTCTGTCAAAGACCTATTCTAGTAACGTCTACATCAGTGACCTTATCAATCAAAGACCTTTTGTGGCAACGTCTACATCAATTGCCTTTTTTAAAATTAAAAATCTATTGTAGCAACATCTATATAAATGACCTTTTCTATCCACAAACTCGTGTACCAACGACCTCATCCCGTGCCTACTTTGTGTAGCGCCAGGCAGACCACTGACCAGAATGATCAGACCCTGTACAGACAGCTTGTGATTGGACCGCTCTAATCACGTAAACATCACCTGTTTGACAAGCCAGGAAATTGCCAGCAATATCTGGGGCCAGAAAATGTCGATTCTATTAGTATCTAGCCAAGATTTCCTGCCCACCCCAAATCTTATTACACATGAACACACTCGCAAGGTTGCCCCTGTACAGCCCAGGTTTCACATTCAAAGACGGCATCGGCCCACCGTGGGCTGTGACTAGAGCTGTCCCGGCCGCCATTTCTCCACCCCGCTGCCTATATTAGTTGGGTTAAAACTCTCCAACCACGCATAATTCTTGGCTAAAGTCAGGTTGTGGTAACAATTCTTTTTACATTTATTTAGCCCATTCAAAAATTGTCATGACTAGCAGTCACATAATGAGATAGAATACAAAGGGATACCATTGTATATTAGAATCCGCGGCCCCTTAAAACAAAGGCGATAGAATACAGTGGGATAGCATTGTATGTTAGAAGCCGCGGCCCTTTCAAACAGCAGTTATAAAACGTCAGATACATAGGATTCGAACCGTTACTACTCGCCTCGCGGAAGGAAACAGTGGTGTGTCAACAGCTTTTACTTCATTCTGTTGTTTAGTGCGGGGTTTGTCCGGGCAGGTGTGGCGACTCCTGGCAGTTGCTTACAAACCAGGGGATTGCAGACACATTTACGAGTTGTATTTTCTCATGTAATTGTTATATACACTGGTGATCGAGTGAAATGGCGAGTCATGACCGTCCACGCTTTCCGGCATGGCACATGATTGATTGATTGATTGAATTGTTATATATAGTATCGTGTCGAAGGGCTTACTGACGCCGTTCGTAGTCCCACATACCCGTGTTCGAAACACAGCTGTGGGCCATTTGGCTGCAGACCGCCTTATGTTCAGAAAACATGCCCAGGAATTACAAACAGCAAAAAATGCTGGGGTTGACTGCTACATCCTGCAAAGGATATGCAACTAACTTTTGTTTTAAACTTAGTATCAGAGCTTTTGGTTTTTCTTTTTAATTATTAAGCACCCCACCCCGGCACGGGGGACCTTAACTTTGTGTGTTAAAAGTGAGTTCCATGTCCTTTATAAATGGCGAATTAACCCCAGCGTTGTTTGCCGTTTGTGATGTACTGTCCAATGTTTGGGTAGTAGTTTGCAATTCCTCTAGGAGCGACCGACGCTCATGCCATGGAAATTAGTGCAAAGTGATCTGCTTGCAAATTGCCAGCAGCTGATTTCTCGACTCGAAATGGCGGGTAATTTTGAGACGCGTTCGCTGCTCCTAGGCCACAGGAGCCAGCAGCTTTGTGTGTACGTACTGATAATCCACCTTTTTATACACCCATTTTTGTGAGAGTACATTTTGGCTCATGATTGTTCACATTGATCTGCAGCGCATAGTTCACTGTAACGTGGCACCAGTATTAGTGTATACATTAGCAACATGGATACAGACTAACAAACCACACACATTCAATAACGTGTCTGTGCAGATTTTTTTTTTTCCATATACCTTACAGGACGTTGCAGTCAATATCAGCATTTTCAGCTGCTATTGATGTACTAGGCAAGATTACGTTCAGTAGTTTGCCATTGATTTCTGAGCGACCGGCTCACATACCTAGTAAGTTATCGACGCGGAGGGAACCGCTACCAATTCTCGCGCACGTCACGTTACTCACGAGAGTATACGGGATTACGGATAAAATCATAAAGTCGCTAACTCTAGGCCAGGGAGACCTGCGCATATTAGGAGGATTAAAATGGTAGTAGAAGGATTACAACGGTATTAGAACAATCACAGTTGTGTTACAAGTAGCACACTAACAGAACTTTCTAGTGTAGCCTAGAAAAGCATCATGCATCGATGTTACTGTAGAACATTCTAGTACGGTCATATTACAAAGTATCATACATGGGTGTTACAGTAGAATATTCTAGTGGAGCCATATTGAAATTTATCATACATCGGTGTTACAAATACCACCTTAGTAGAACATTCTAGTGTAGTCAAGATAAATTATCGTGGAAGCCCTTCGAGTCATATTTCCTGTACAAATAGTATCAACTAAAAATAACCGCTTCCAACAACACAGGTTGGGAGTCACCGAGTTTTGGGAGTCACCGAGTTAGCGATATGCTAATTAGTTGCATGTCCTTCACAGGACTTCGTAGTCAGCCCTATCATTTATCGACTGTGGTTTTCTTGGCAATGTTACGTCCACTTGCATCTCATTGCTTTCTAAACTGGCGAAGCTCATACAGTTGTGTAAATCAACTCAGGATTTGCTAGAATCAAGTAAAATGTACGCTTGCGTTTTGTCTTTCAGAAATGGAATTAAAATTCAGAGGAGCTGCAAATTGTAGCACAAGTTCTCGGAGCAATGACGCGGACGACGTCTGCGATCCCAGGGTGAGTTGTCTGCTGCTCATTTGGTCAGGTCACACAATAAGCAACATCAGCAGAATAACATTAACTCTGCCAGTTAACCCTTGTATGTGCACAGTTTGCCATGTGTGTGAGTACATTTTCTGTCAATCACCAATAGTAGTCATGTGAGGCAGATCCGCTGATATATATATATATATATATATATATATATATATATATATATATATATATATATATATATATATATATACACACACACACACACTAGCTGACCCGGCCCGGCTTCGCCTAGCCCCTGGCGGGGATCTATCTATCTATCTATCTGTCTGTCTGCTTGTCTGTCTGTCTGTCTGAAGAGGCCCGGCTTCGCCCAGCTCCTGGTGGGGAGCATCTAATTTAATTCATATAAGTAGTCATATAAGCTCCCGTTCCCGACTATCTGTCTGTCTGTCTGTCTGTCTATCTATCTGACCCGGCGCGGCTTTGCCCAGCTCCTGGCGAGGAACGTCTCATTAAATTCATATAACAAAACAAAATTAACTTCAGAATGTCCTTCCACACACCATCCATTATTTTTAATGAAAACTGTTTTTAATCACCTACATGACTGTAGATAACTTCTTTAAACATAAAAAGATGAGTTAGAAAATTTTCACTATTTAAATAGATGCATTATTTTTATGAAAACTATGAAAATGCCTTAAAGATTATATCATTATTTATTATAACTCATATGCCTGTAAATAACTGTAGACAAAGAGTTTATAAATCTGTGAAAACAATGCAACAATCTATATATAAAATATATAGCTATGCTATTAAAAGTTATGCCCCTTGAAATAACTTCTTAAGTTAAGTCCCATCGCTATATATAAATGAATAAGATATTAAAATATTACATTTTAGTAAGTAAATAGCTGATTGTACACTAACAAACTATGACAGTTGGCTGCACGGGAATGAAAAGAAAACATGTAGAAAATTTCATCTCAATCAGATGGACCTTTATCGAACGCATAAAAAACGGACATACATACATCGCCTTTTATATATATACTAAATGACCCGGCCCGGCTTCGCCCAGGCCCTGGCGGGGATCTATCTGTCTGTCTGTCTGTCTGTCTGTCTGCTTGTCTGTCTGTCTGACCCGGCCCGGCTTCGCCCAGCTCCTGGTGGGGGGGGGGGCATCTCATTTAATTCAAATAAGTAGTCATATAAGCTCCCGTTCCCGACTATCTGTCTGTCTGTCTGTCTAACCCGGCCCGGCTTCACCCAGTCCCTGGTGGGGAGCATCTCATTTAATTCATATAAGTAGTCATATAAGCTACCGTTCCCGACTATCTGTTTGTCTGTCTGTCTGTCTGTCTGACCCGGCTCGGCTTCGCCCAGCCCCTGATGGGGAGCATCTCATTTAATTCATATAAGTAGTCATATAAGTTCCCGTTCTTGACTGTCTGTCTGTCTGACGACCCAGCCCGGCTGTCTGTCTGTCTGTCTGTCTGTCAGTCCGTCTCTCCCTCCGTCTATCCCACCCTCTCTATCTATCGAGTCAGATCTATCTCTATCTATCTATCTATCTATCTATCTATCTATCTATCTATCTATCTATCTGTCTGTCTGTCTGTCTATCTATCTATCTATCTATCTATTTATCTATAGCCAGGGGACTTAACCTAAGATATAGCAATGCTACTAAAAGTTATGTCCCTTTAAATATGTTTTTCTGATGTTAAGTCGTGTAATTTAAATATTAAATTTTAGTAAGTAAATAGCTGAAACAAACGAAAATAAATATGACAGTTGGTTGCACGGGAATGAGAAGAAGACGTGTAGAAAATTTCATCTCAATCGGATGGACCGTTCGCGAACGCATAAAGAACGGACATACATACATACACACATACATACATAATTTGCCTTTTATATATATACTAGCTGACCCTGCCCGGCTTCGCCCAGACCCTGATGGGGAGCATCTCATTTAATTCATATAAGTAGTCATATAAGTTCCCGTTCCGTCTGTCTGTCTGTCTGTCTGTCTGTCTGTCTGACCCGGCCCGGCATCGCCCAACTCCTGGTGGGGAGCATCTAATTTAATTCATATAAGTAGTCATATAAGTTCCCGTTCCCGACTGTCTGTCTGTCTGTCTGTCTGTCTGTCTGTCTGTCTGTCTGTCTATCTATCTATCTGTCTGTCTGACCCGGCCCAGCCCATGGTGGAGAGCATCTCATTTAAATTATATAAGTAGTCATATAAGATCCCGTTCCCGACTATCTGTCTGACTGTCTGTCTGTCTTGGGTAAATGGAGGAGGGAGGAGGAAGAGGGAGGTGGAGGAGGGAAGAGGAGGGAGGAGGAGGGAGGAGACAGGAGGAGTAGGGAGGAATAGGAGGGAGGAGGAGGGATTAGGAGGAGGAGGGAGGAGTAGGGTGGAGGAGGAGGCGAGGAGGAGGGAGGAGGAAGAGGGAGGAGGAGGGAGAAGGAGGGAGGAGGAGAACGCAGGAGGAGAAGGGGGCAGGAGGAGGAGAGGGAGGAGGAGGGAGAGGGAGGAGGAGGGAGGAGGAGGAGAGAGTAGGAGGAGGGAGGAGGCGGAGGGAGAAGGAAGAGGGAGGAGGAAGAGGGAGGAGGAAGAGGGAGGAGGAGGAGGGAGAAGGAGGAGGGAGGAGAAGGAGGGGGAGGAGGAGGAGGGAAGAGGAGGAGGAATGTGAAGGGAGGAGGAGGGAGGAGGGAGGAGGTAGAGGGAGGAGGAGGAGAGGGAGGAGGAGGTGGGAGGAGGAGGGAGGAAGAAGGAGGAGGAGGGAGAAGGAGGGATGAGGAGGAGGGAGGAGGAGGAAGAGGGAGGAGGAGGAATGTGAAGGGAGGAGGAGGGATAGGGAGGAGGGGGAGGGGAAGAGGAAGAGGGTAGGAGGAAGAGTGGAGAGGAGGAGGGAGGAGGTAGAGGGAGGAGGAGGAGGGAGGAAAAGGGAGGAGGAGAGAGGAGGAGGAAGGAGGAGGAGGGAGGAGGAGGAATGTGAAGGGAGGAGGAGGGAGGAGGTAGAGGGAGGAGGAGGAGTGAGGAGGAGGAGAGGGAGGAGGAGGAAGGAGGAGCGGGAGGAGGGAGGAGGAGGGAGGAGGAAGAAGGAGGAGGAGGGATGAGGAGGAGGAGGGAGGAGGAGGAAGAGGGAGGAGGAGGAATGTGAAGGGAGGAGGAGATAGAGGGAGGAGGTAGAGGGAGGAGGAGGAGGGAGGAGGAGAAGGGAGGAGGAGGGATGAGGAGGAGGGAGGAGGAGGAAGAGGGAGGAGGAGGAATGTGAAGGGAGGAGGAGGGAGGAGGTAGAGGGAGGAGGAGGGAGGAGGAGTGAGGAGGAGGAGAGGAAGGAGGAGGAGAGGAAGGAGGAGGGGGAGGAGGAGGAGGGAGGAGGAGGAGGAGGGAGGAAGAAGGAGGAGGAGGGAGGAGGAGGGAGGAGGAGGGATAGGGAGGAGTGGGAGGGGAAGAGGAAGAGGGTAGGAGGAAGAGTGGAGAGGAGGAGGGAGGAGGTAGAGGGAAGAGGAGGAGGGAGGAAAAGGGAGGAGGGAGGAGGAGAGAGGAGGAGGAGGGAGGAGAGAGGAGGAGGAGGGAGGAGGTAGGAGGAGGAGGAAGAGGGAGGAGAAGGAAGGAGGAGGAAGAAGGAGGAAGAGGGAGGAGGAGGAAGAGGGAGGAGGAGGATGGAGGAGGGAGAGGGAGGAGGGGAAGAGGAAGAGGGTAGGAGGATGAGGGGAGAGGAGGAGAAGAAGGGAGAAGGAGGGAGGAGGAGAAGGAGGAGGAGGGGAGAGGAGGAGGAGGGAGGAGGCAGAGGGAGAAGAAGGAAGGAGGAGGAGGAAGGAGGGAGAGGAAGGAGGGAGAATGAGGAGGGGAGGAGGAAAGAGGTAGGGGGAGGAGGAGATAGAGGGAGGAGGAGGAAGGAAAGGGAGGAGGAAGAGGAGGAGAAGGGAGGAGGAGGGTGGAGGGAGGAGGAGGAGGTAGAGGGAGGAGGAGGTAGGAGGAGGAAGAGGGAAGAGGGAGAAGAAGGGAGAAGGAGGAGGGAGGATGATGAGGGAGAAGGAGGCAGGAGGAGGAGGAGGGAGGCAGGAGAAGGAGGAGGGATGAGGAGGGAGAGGGTGGAGGATGGAAGATGAGGGAGGAGGCGGAGGAGGCGGAGGGAGGAGGATGGATGAGGATGGAGGAGGAAGGGAGAAGGAAGAGGGAGAAGGAGGAGCGAGGAGGGAGAAGAGAGGAGGAGAGAGTTCGCCATTCCGAATTCATACTCGTCTAGTTCTTCCCTTCTACACGACTGTAGATAACTTCCTTACACATAAAAAGATGAATTGTTATTGATATTGCCGTGGCATGGAGGAATATCAGCAGCAGAGTTAATCCAAAAAACCAAAGACTGAGATCTACGGAGAGCCATGAACGCCTACGCCAGCCGGCACGGAACTTGATGATGATGATTGCCGTGTGACGATTCTGTGTAGTCACGTCATTTTCTTCCCTTTCCCTAGCGTTTTGGTTCGGGGATTCTTTCATCATCATCATCATATATTTACGTACGTATTTTGGGAGGGGGAGGAGGGAGGAGGAGGAAGAAGAAAAAAAAACTATGACAGTTGGCAGCTCTGGAATGAAAGGAAGGCGTGTAGAAAATTTCATCTCAATCGGATGGGCCGTTCGCGAACGTATAAAGGACATACGGACATACATACATACATACATACAGACAGACAGACGGAGATCGCCTTTTATATATAAGATATATATATATATATATATATATATATATATATATATATATATATATATATATATATATATATATATATATATATATATATATATCATCTCATCTCTCATCATGTTCCTCTTGTACCTTGCGGTGTCGAGGTGAAGTATAAACTTCGAGAGAGTACCCGATTATGGGCTTCATATATCGATATTCCCATGGACTCTTCTATTCCCTCAGTCCAACGTTTACGTGGTCGGCCTCTTCCTCTGTTTCCATCTGGTCTGTACATCATTGCTTGTTGTGGTATGCTGTTGACTGGTAACCTACTTGCATTGCCAAATCATTTGACTTGCTGCTTTCTAATAAAATCTAGTGCTGCTTTATCTCCCACTTTAGTGCTGATTTCTTCATTTCTGATTTTATCTCTTCTTGATACATTGAGTATTCTTCTCAGGAACCTCATTACTGTTGTTGTGATTTTTCTTTTCTCTTTTTCTGTCATTGTCCAGGTTTGGCATTGGTAGCATAGAGTTGGCAGGAAGATTGTGTTGTAAAGTGCTTTCTTAGTAGTTATTGATACATGTTTGTTCTTTAGTATTGGTGCCATTTGTCCAGTGAGTTGATTTGCCTTATTGCACGTATTTTCGATCTCGTCTTCTGATCTGCCATTTGATGATATTATACTTCCTAAGTACTTGAAACTCTTTACTTGTTTCAAGGAATGTTCGTTTAGGTGAATTGTTGTTGTTGTTGTTGTTGTTGTTGTTGTTGTGTGTGTGTGTGTGTGTGTTGCAGAACTTGGTGACAACTGGCAAGATCAAGGGAACAGACCAAGGGGACGACCGAGAAGTAAATACCTGGACGGTTTGTCCACACGGCATGGTCGAGACAGGAACATTGAACTGATCAACGACTCTGGTGATCGAGTGAAATGGCGAGTCATGACGCCTACGCTTTCTGGCATGGCACATGATGGATGGATGGATATGTGTGTGTATATATATATATATATATATATATATATATATATATATATATATATATATATATATATATATCACTCGATCACCAGAGTCGTTGATCAGTTCAATGTTCCTGTCTCGACCATGCCGTGTGGACAAACCATCCAGGTATTTACTTCTCGGTCTTCCCCTTGGTCTGTTCCCTTCGATCTTGCCAGTTGTCACCAAGTTCTCCAATTCATTTCTTCTCATAACTGTCGTGACAAGTACTCACTCTCTACTATAGTGTCTTGAGAGATATTACTTCTATAGTGTCGTCCCTGGAGTGAGGGGAATCAACACCCACATGTTTTTCAGTTTTCATATCACTATTCTGGAGATATCCACCAGACTTCGTCCACAACACTCCCTCAGTCCAAAGACACCTTCTTCTCACTCTTGCTCACCCCTGGATCATGTCCCCTCTCATTCTTCCCCAACATAACATACTTGACAACTCTAGCCTCAACAAATAAATACAAGAAATTTATTAAAGCTAAGAGTATATGTGGGAGAAGTGTGTGTGTGTCTAATGTGTAGAATTTGTGTCGCATATTCTAAGGTGTATATGTAGAAGTCAGACCACAAAGCTTCGGATCACAGTCTGATCATCATTGTACGAGTGACACCACATCATCACGGGTCAGTAAACAAAAACCTCACCACACGCCGTGTCCCTCTTGTTCGATGTTGACTCTCTCCGGTAGCCCCTTTGATATCCCAGATACCTGGTCACCAATCACGAATATAGTCTGATATTGATCTGGCAGCGATCATACACATTGTTAATAAATGTCTATATGGTTCCGAAACATAAACCTTCCTTGCCTAGTGAAAACAAGTAACATTGTTCCTTGGAAGAAATGATTCATTCTTACAAGTCCTACCGTGTTCACTATTACACTGTTCTCGTTCTTTGAATTAATTTCTATTAATATTTCACAGGTGATGTGAAAATGTTACAACACTCTAATGTTATGTCACTTGTAGTGTGAAAAGCAACACCCTAATGTTATTTCACTTGTGGTGTGAAAAGCAACACTCTAATGTTATTTCTCTTGTAGTGTGAAAAGCAACACTCTAATGTTATTTCACTTGTAGCGTGAAAATCAAACACGATATTGTTCTTACACCCGTGGTGTGACATAATAACACTCCATTATTTCTTTCACGAGTGGTGTGACATAATAAACCCTTTTCTCATGGGCCAAATGCACAGGCCACTGAACAGATCTCCTCGTACCAAGTTCTCCATGATACTAACAATTCAGCATCTGTTCTTTGAAAACCCGAGGGGAACCTGTGAAAGAGACACAACAGACTCGGTGAGAGCAATCCGACACCGACTCCTATTAGATGAGTATGGGCCTACAGTCTTACTCAGATTCATGACAGTGAACCAATCTCTGTCACGTCAGAGGAGCTCCTCCCCCTGGCCTGAGTTAGGGCAAGACAAGGAAAGACCAATACACAAAGTGTAGAACCCCAGTATACCCCCACTGGAATATCCCCATCACACTAAATATCATCCCCTTTCACTATCCTCAACCAGCTGAGCTAATTTACATCTCACACTAGTTAGTTTAACACTGCGACTGTCTATTGTCGCCGACACTGTTTTTATACTTGACTACAAAGCAACCACTACGTTAAAGTTCGAAACTTCACTAACATTTTACTATTCTACATTATTAACATTTAAATGCTAAGTGTAGATACCCTATGAATTCCTAGCTCACAATCCGAATTTAATCTCCAAATTGCCATGAAAGACACATGTTTTTTTTTCTCAAATACACTGATAGTAAACATGCGGGATTCTTTTCACTACGAGCACTGAGCTATTCAACACGTCAGCCTAGGTCAACTTTATTGTGCACTCCCGACAACAAGCTTGTTTTTATATAATCTGGGATTGACCTCGTGACGTCATTCTCCTGTCAACATGTGGCAACCTAATCACGGCGGCGCTTTGCCTTTCATCTTGAGTCTGATCCAAGACAACCGGGAAACTCTTTTCCCGTTTCTCCGGGGAATCATCATAGACTAGCGGCGCCTTTGATCCAACGGAATGTCCCCACTAGTTGCAAACAATTTGTAAGTTCGAATATAGCCTGTCTCTGTTGTTTCATCAACTATCGTGAATTATAGTGGTTTCGTGACAATAATATGTCCAAAAAGTTTTGACTGTCTACGTCTAATTTCTCTAATCAATTTACGATTTTCATTTGTTTCCTGTAGTACTTTGTCATTTGTTTCTCTGTCTGTCCATGGAATTCTTTGCATTCTCCCCAGAAACCAAATTTCTACAGCCATCAGATGTTTTTCAGCTTGACTGCTCATTGTCCAAGTTTCACATCCATACAAAAGTACAGGTTCTGTGTAGCACTTCAACACTCTTTTTCTCGTTTCAGTTGACATCTGTTTATTGGTCAGTATGTTTTTCATCTTGCTAAAGGCTACTTTCGCCATGGCGATTCTGTCTGTCTGTCTGTCTGTCTGTCTGTGTCTGTCTGTCTGTCTATCTGTCTGTGTGCGTGTACGACGGCAACCACATTTGCTGACTGCATCTGCAGGCAATGTTCAAGGAGATCCACAAGAAGGCCCTGTCCATGGGTATCCCACAACACAAGCTGTCCCGCCTGCAGCTCATCAAGAACTTGAGACAAACCAAATCGTGGTCGCTGATGCGCAAAGTCCCGAAACTATGCCTGGCGATCGTGGCTGCTGTAGCATTTTGTTCGCTTTCCTGGCACCTGGACTGGCCGGTCAGTAGACTTCACATTGCTCACATGATAATGCTAGCACAAAGAAAAGACTTGGCACAAGCCACCTGGAGCCACTGTCTTATAAAAACGACTTCTAATGTTGCAGTATCGTTTCGGCCTATTTTAGATTGCGATTTTTGCCGAAATGTGAGCCAGGTTGATCGGCTCCCTCACATTTCACCATCTGAATTTGAGGACAAATATGCATATTCTGGTCGGCCTGTGGTCATCTCTGACGGAGCGGCTAACTGGTCATCTATTGGAGTCTTCAGTTTTGAGTTTTTCAGAGGTAACAATATTTTATCGTCAATGTGTTTAACATGTCCGTGGTTATTTTATATTTTCTCCTCGGTGGGTCACTGGATCGGACATTACTACTGCTTCTTCTTCGACTTCTCCTCCTCCTACTACTACTAGTCCTAATATCACTATAATTACCATTCATCATTCTTCAAGTTTGAACCTGCTACAATTGACCTGGGCCCTGTGGTCGACCCGGTCTGTCATGTGTATGACAACATGTTGAAGGAGGTCAAGGCAGCCGGTGTCTATTGTGACTGATCTATACAAATATGGTTCTAGCATCTTCTTCTTCTTCTGCGTTCATCCGGATTTTTTTTCCGGATGTGACTGCGTTGTGCCTGTTTACAGCAGAGCTGCGTTCTTGCGCCGTCAGGCCGACACATCCGACTTCTGCGGGCATTTGTTGACCGGGTTAACCTTCCCGGGTTCTAGCATACTATACCTTTTACTCGCCAAGGCGTGAGGCGGGTAATTTACGTTAATATGTTTACTCTATCAGATGTGTCGTTTAAATTAGTATACTACTCTATCAGATGTGTCGTTTACATTAGTATACTACTCTATCAGATGTGTCGTTTACATTAGTATAAAACTAAATCAGATGCGTCGTTTACATTAGTATAAACAATACTCTTCAGATGTGTCGTTTACATTAGTATAAACAATACTCTTCAGATGTGTCGTTTACATTAGTATAATACTCATCAGATGTGTTGTTTACATTAGTATAATACTCATCAGATGTGTCGTTTACATTAGTATAATACTCATCAGATGTGTCGTTTACATTAGTACAATACTCTATCAGATGTGTCGCTTACATTTGTACAGTACTCTATCAGATGTGTCGTTTACATTAGTAAAATACTCTATCAGATGCATGTGTGTTAAATTTACTACGTACGATCGTATGTATATATGTCTAACAAACATGGAGTCCGTATTGTGTATATTCTCAGCGTTCACACTTTTATGTTTACTGTTACATGAATTGAATGTGCATCCTACACAATACAACGTCGACCTGACCCAGCGAATAAGAGCGTTCGCTCTTGAACTGCGGGCGCGCTGACGGCGGGGTAGAAGCTTAAAACTCCTACACCGTCATGAAGTTGGACTTAAATGCCGATTTCTCGTTCAGAAAGCAATGGCAAACAACTGAACGTTGTAAAATTGCCCAGAAAATCAATCTGGGGTTGTCCTCAACGTCCTGCAAAGGACGTGTAACATTTGTTGGTAAAAAACATAGAATATATAATTACTGCGTGAATGCTGAGTGATTGGAGGGGCCGAACATCTGACAGCCCGAGTGCTCAATTGTGTGAGCTTTTGAAAATAACATTCCTTGCTTGTCTCTCCTGCTGCTGTCCCTCACCCACTTGATCCATGGTAAACCACGAATGACCAACCCTCCGTGGCATCCACCATTCTACACGTGTCCACCCGTGGCCACGGAAGACCTCTACGAGCCCGAAAGTCCAGTTCTGAAGTCGCATTGCCTGTTCTTCCGCTACCAGTTCTCACAGTTCAGGGACATCAAGGACGTCTTCTCCGCGTACGAGAACAGCGAGCACTTTAAGAACGGGTCCAACCCGGTGTACATCGGATGGTAAGTCAGACGTGTCACTGCATATGTTTTCTACTGTCTTTTTTTTCTATTTCATCCGGTAGGCTCCAGCTGCCTCAGTCGCTAGAGTTCAACGTGTAGCAGGGACGCTGTAGAACGCCGCTCTCATTGCAGCCCACATTACAGCTCCCTCATGCGAAAGGTGTCTCCATCTCTTGCCATTTCTCCCACCTATTGCACCTTCATACCAAAGGTGTCTTCATCTTTTGCCATTTCTCCCACCTCTTGCTCCCTCGTGCTAAAGGTATCTTCATCTCTTGCCACTTCTCCAGCTTCTTGCACCCTCATGCCAAAGGTGTCTTCATCTCTTGCCATTTCTGACGCCTCTTCTTCCAGGAACACTGCTTTCCATCGCTTAAAAAAAAAAGAGTCGCTTGTTTTTGCCATCGCCGTTTTTTTTTTTTTTTCAAGCCACTGTGACATTTAATATGGCCATGGTACGTTGAGTTTACTGGACAGGATACTGTTATGTGCCAGTTGTCTTCGATGTTCACATATTGTGTCATCTATTTAGTATTGTTCTTCTTGGTACACGATATTCTCACAACTGTTCTCTAATATTTTGAAGCTGAAACCCTCAGCAGTACATGAGCAGTTGTTTTTTTGTTGAGCAGTTGATTATTGCCTCAATTTCTGAACAATCAACTATTGCTCTGTGTTCCCGTTTTTGATATCCATTGTCGTCACCAGAATCATACTTGCTGCTAGTGGATGTTGTGTATTTATACGTATCTCTTTTAAATTGGCTTCGGGTAATAAAAGAATCACTTCCACAACTTTGAGAAGAACACGATAGCACTGATTCATTCAGATTCACTGTCAAAACACTTGGATTTGGAAGAAGTGGCATGTACACTTTAGCTGGGTCGCTTTCAGTAGTTTCAGAATTGTCTGTATCGTTTACGACGTTCTGATAGGCTTATCGCTGCTTACAAGCATTTGCGAGGTGTAGTCTGAGAGATTACTTACGTTGAGTAGATGACTGGATGTTAAATTTCTTAGAACGAGGCATATTTCAATGCATGTCAGTCTGTCGTCAACAATGAACTTTCAGCACGTCGCCAGGTGTAAACAACACAAAGCCGCCATTTTGAAAACCCACGTGATCAATTTCAGCCATCGGCGAACGCTGATTGCTTACGATGTTCCATATATGGGAGTTTCCGGAAGATGATAGACACGAATAAACCCGATGTACACAGAAGAGCTTCCGATTAGACGAACTCGCAGTTTTACGAACAGTTACGGAAGATCACGACCTTTCCAGGGATACCTTACACGTGCGTGTCGTGTTTTCCTGAGATATCGTTGCTAGGATTTGAAAACCGTCAATTTCGCAACAATTTTCAATAATTAGACAATTTGACACAGAGGGTGGGTTCAGTAAATTATGAATATTGCATAAAAATAACAGTTTTTAAACAAAAACAAGTACAGAATCTGATAGAAGACATGATAAGTTGTCTAAAAATGAACTATTCCAAAAATAGCCAAGTTGACCAAAAATCGATGTTTTTACTAAAAAAAAAAGTCGCTTAAAAGTCGACAGGGTCGACTTCATCGCACCGGGTGTTTATCCCATATGGCTCGGTCTCTTTCCGCAGCGCGGAAAGCGTCGCACAAAGCACGAACTCCGTAGCTTTTAGCGACGACCCACAGGAGTCTCCGAAACATTTAACTCGTAAACCGAAGGGTGTGGCCCGGAATCGAACTCACAACCTTCGGAGCACGAGTCAAACGGCTTGACCACTTCGCCACAGAGACTCCCCGGATGTTTTTACTGCCGCACATCGCCTTAACATAAACACGGGCTAAAAGGCAAGGGGACGGGCTTGGTGGCATTGCTAACATGAACAGTTAGGTCTGTGTGACGCCTGCCAAACAGTGACAGATCATAAATACATCTCTCTGTTCCCGGAGCGAGACGCTGCGTCATTTGAAGGTGACAGGTTCCACTCCCGGTGTGGTAACTATAGCTTTCACATGTTATGCTGTCTAGTGTGTCCACTGGTCAGCGTGG